>CAJQUW010004932.1:282500-340423 GCA_907163375.1 Prostheceraeus crozeri
GTCCAGAGGGGGGGGGACGTCAGCGAAAATCTTTTTCTCTCCGATTGACTTGAAACTCACCGATTGACATGAAACTCACCATACAGATAAAGAATCTGACGCTGATTCCAAATCTGAAATCCGTTTTCCAATCCGATGCTTCGTTTTGAAGCTAGAGCCCAAAACGTCCCAAATTCTAACTCTGTTGTTTTTCGCCAATGTCCCAAAATCTTAAATGGCGTCTCACATCTAAACGAAGACAGATAGGAACAAGCCGATTCTTTCACTGAATTTGTCTCACTCTTAGCTTTCAAACGAGCTATCGCACGACAAAATCCGTCCACTGGAAGCCAAAATCGAAGCAAGCTGTCCAGAGGGGGGGGGACGTCAGTGAAATTTCAAAATTTGATGAAAAATGTTTTGGTGACGGTCCAAGGTCGAAATTCCACACTTTGGAAAATTTTCAAATTTTTACCCATACAAAGCCACTCTGACACTTAGGATTTTTTCAGGTGAGCGAGCTCCGACCTAAAATCTTGTAACCGCTCTAACTTTTGAACGAAGACAGATAGGAACAAGCCGATTGTTTCACTGAATTTGTCTCACTCTTAGCTTTCAAACGAGCTATCGCACGACAAAATCCGTCCACTGGAAGCCAAAATCGAAGCAAGCTGTCCAGAGGGGGGGGGGACGTCAGCGAAAATCTTTTTCTCTCCGATTGACTTGAAACTCACCGATTGACATGAAACTCACCATACAGATAAAGAATCTGACGCTGATTCCAAATCTGAAATCCGTTTTCCAATCCGATGCTTCGTTTTGAAGCTAGAGCCCAAAACGTCCCAAATTCTAACTCTGTTGTTTTTCGCCAATGTCCCAAAATCTTAAATGGCGTCTCACATCTAAACGAAGACAGATAGGAACAAGCCGATTCCTTCACTGAATTTGTCTCACTCTTAGCTTTCAAACGAGCTATCGCACGACAAAATCCGTCCACTGGAAGCCAAAATCGAAGCAAGCTGTCCAGAGGGGGGGGGACGTCAGTGAAATTTCAAAATTTGATGAAAAATGTTTTGGTGACGGTCCCAGGTCGAAATTCCACACTTTGGAAAATTTTCAAATTTTTACCCATACAAAGCCGCTCTGACACTTAGGATTTTTTCAGGTGAGCGAGCTCCGACCTAAAATCTTGTAACCGCTCTAACTTTTGAACGAAGACAGATAGGAACAAGCCGATTGTTTCACTGAATTTGTCTCACTCTTAGCTTTCAAACGAGCTATCGCACGACAAAATCCGTCCACTGGAAGCCAAAATCGAAGCAAGCTGTCCAGAGGGGGGGGGACGTCAGCGAAAATCTTTTTCTCTCCGATTGACTTGAAACTCACCGATTGACATGAAACTCACCATACAGATAAAGAATCTGACGCTGATTCCAAATCTGAAATCCGTTTTCCAATCCGATGCTTCGTTTGAAGCTAGAGCCCAAAACGTCCCAAATTCTAACTCTGTCGTTTTTCGCCAATGTCCCAAAATCTTAAATGGCGTCTCACATCTAAACGAAGACAGATAGGAACAAGCCGATTCTTTCACTGAATTTGTCTCACTCTTAGCTTTCAAACGAGCTAACGCACGACAAAATCCGTCCACTGGAAGCCAAAATCGAAGCAAGCTGTCCAGAGGGGGGGGGACGTCAGTGAAATTTCAAAATTTGATGAAAAATGTTTTGGTGACGGTCCCAGGTCGAAATTCTACACTTTGGAAAATTTTCAAAATTTTACCCATACAAAGTCACTCTGACACTTAGGATTTTTTCAGGTAAGCGAGCTCCGACCTAAAATCTTGTAACCGCTCTAACTTTTGAACGAAGACAGATAGGAACAAGCCGATTGTTTCACTGAATTTGTCTCACTCTTAGCTTTCAAACGAGCTATCGCACGACAAAATCCGTCTACTGGAAGCCAAAATCGAAGCAAGCTGTCCAGAGGGGGGGGACGTCAGTGAAATTTCAAAATTTGATGAAAAATGTTTTGGTGACGGTCCCAGGTCGAAATTCTACACTTTGGAAAATTTTCAAAATTTTACCCATACAAAGTCACTCTGACACTTAGGATTTTTTCAGGTAAGCGAGCTCCGACCTAAAATCTTGTAACCGCTCTAACTTTTGAACGAAGACAGATAGGAACAAGCCGATTGTTTCACTGAATTTGTCTCACTCTTAGCTTTCAAACGAGCTATCGCACGACAAAATCCGTCCACTGGAAGCCAAAATCGAAGCAAGCTGTCCAGAGGGGGGGGGGGACGTCAGCGAAAATCTTTTTCTCTCCGATTGACTTGAAACTCACCGATTGACATGAAACTCACCATACAGATAAAGAATCTGACGCTGATTCCAAATCTGAAATCCGTTTTCCAATCCGATGCTTCGTTTTGAAGCTAGAGCCCAAAACGTCCCAAATTCTAACTCTGTTGTTTTTCGCCAATGTCCCAAAATCTTAAATGGCGTCTCACATCTAAACGAAGACAGATAGGAACAAGCCGATTCTTTCACTGAATTTGTCTCACTCTTAGCTTTCAAACGAGCTATCGCACGACAAAATCCGTCCACTGGAAGCCAAAATCGAAGCAAGCTGTCCAGAGGGGGGGGGACGTCAGTGAAATTTCAAAATTTGATGAAAAATGTTTTGGTGACGGTCCCAGGTCGAAATTCTACACTTTGGAAAATTTTCAAAATTTTACCCATACAAAGTCACTCTGACACTTAGGATTTTTTCAGGTAAGCGAGCTCCGACCTAAAATCTTGTAACCGCTCTAACTTTTGAACGAAGACAGATAGGAACAAGCCGATTGTTTCACTGAATTTGTCTCACTCTTAGCTTTCAAACGAGCTATCGCACGACAAAATCCGTCCACTGGAAGCCAAAATCGAAGCAAGCTGTCCAGAGGGGGGGGGACGTCAGTGAAATTTCAAAATTTGATGAAAAATGTTTTGGTGACGGTCCCAGGTCGAAATTCCACACTTTGGAAAATTTTCAAATTTTTACCCATACAAAGCCACTCTGACACTTAGGATTTTTTCAGGTGAGCGAGCTCCGACCTAAAATCTTGTAACCGCTCTAACTTTTGAACGAAGACAGATAGGAACAAGCCGATTGTTTCACTGAATTTGTCTCACTCTTAGCTTTCAAACGAGCTATCGCACGACAAAATCCGTCCACTGGAAGCCAAAATCGAAGCAAGCTGTCCAGAGGGGGGGGGACCTCAGCGAAAATCTTTTTCTCTCCGATTGACTTGAAACTCACCATACCGATGCAGAATTTCACGCTGAATCCGAATCTGGCCTCCGTTTTCTCATCCGATGCTTCGTTTTGGCTCTACAGTAGGCAGCCATCGCAAAAATTCTAACTCTGTCGTTTTTTCGAAAAATGTTGAAAATTTTTTCTCTCCGATTGACTTGAAACTCACCATACAGATAGAGAATTTCACGCTGATTCCAAATCTGAAATCCGTTTTCCAATCCGATGCTTCGTTTTGAAGCTAGAGCCCAAAACGTCCCAAATTCTAACTCTGTCGTTTTTCGCCAATGTCCCAAAATCTTAAATGGCGTCTCACATCTAAACGAAGACAGATAGGAACAAGCCGATTCTTTCACTGAATTTGTCTCACTCTTAGCTTTCAAACGAGCTATCGCACGACAAAATCCGTCCACTGGAAGCCAAAATCGAAGCAAGCTGTCCAGAGGGGGGGGGACGTCAGCGAAAATCTTTTTCTCTCCGATTGACTTGAAACTCACCATACCGATGCAGAATTTCACGCTGAATCCGAATCTGGCCTCCGTTTTCTCATCCGATGCTTCGTTTTGGCTCTACAGTAGGCAGCCATCGCAAAAATTCTAACTCTGTCGTTTTTTCGAAAAATGTTGAAAATTTTTTCTCTCCGATTGACTTGAAACTCACCATACAGATAGAGAATTTCACGCTGATTCCAAATCTGAAATCCGTTTTCCAATCCGATGCTTCGTTTTGAAGCTAGAGCCCAAAACGTCCCAAATTCTAACTCTGTCGTTTTTCGCCAATGTCCCAAAATCTTAAATGGCGTCTCACATCTAAACGAAGACAGATAGGAACAAGCCGATTCTTTCAGTGAATTTGTCTCACTCTTAGCTTTCAAACGAGCTATGGCACGACAAAATCCGTCCACTGGAAGCCAAGATCGAAGCGAGCTGTCCAGAGGGGGGGACGTCAGCGAAAATTTTTCTCTCAGATTGCGTTCAAATTCACCATACCGATGCAGAATTTCACGCTGAATCCGAATCTGGCCTCCGTTTTCCCATCCGATGCTTCGTTTTGGCGCTACACACCAAAACGTCCCAAATTCTAACTCTGTCGTTTTTTCGAAAAATGTTGAAAATTTTTTCTCGCCGATTGCCTTGAAACTCACCATACAGATAAAGAATCTGACGCTGATTCCAAATCTGAAATCCGTTTTCCAATCCGATGCTTCGTTTTGAAGCTACAGCCCAAAACGTCCCAAATTCTAACTCTGTTGTTTTTCGCCAATGTCCCAAAATCTTAAATGGCGTCTCACATCTAAACGAAGACAGATAGGAACAAGCCGATTCTTTCAGTGAATTTGTCTCACTCTTAGCTTTCAAACGAGCTATCGCACGACAAAATCCGTCCACTGGAAGCCAAAATCGAAGCAAGCTGTCCAGAGGGGGGGGGGGACGGCAGCCGAAAATTTTTTCTCTCCGATTTCGCTGGAAACATCCTTCCTAACCCAAAATTTCACGTAGATTCCGAATCTGGCCTCCGTTTTCTCATCCGATGCTTCGTTTGGGCGCTACAGTAGGCAGCCATCGCAAAAATTCTAACTCTGTCATTTTTTCGAAAAATGTTGAAAATTTTTTCTCGCCGATTGCCTTGAAACTCACCATACAGATAAAGAATTTCACGCTGATTCCAAATCTGAAATCCGTTTTCCCATCCGAGCCTTCGTTTTGAAGCTACAGCCCAAAACGTCCCAAATTCTAACTCTGTCGTTTTTCACCAATGTCCCAAAATCTTAAATGGCGTCTCACATCTAAACGAAGACAGATAGGAACAAGCCGATTCTTTCACTGAATTTGTCTCACTCTTAGCTTTCAAACGAGCTATGGCACGACAAAATCCGTTCACTGGAAGCCAAAATCGAAGCAAGCTGTCCAGAGGGGGGGAGTCAGCGAAAATTTTTCTCTCCGATGGCGTTCAAATTCACCATACCGATGCAGAATTTCACGCTGAATCCGAATCTGGCCTCCGTTTTCTCATCCGATGGTTCGTTTGGACGCTACACACCAAAACGTCCCAAATTCTAACTCTGTCGTTTTTTCGAAAAATGTTGAAAATTTTTTCTCACCGATTGCCTTGAAACTCACCCTACCGATGCAGAATTTCAAGCTGAACACGAATCCGACCTCCGTTTTCTCATCCGACCACTCCTTCCACTCGAAACAACCCATTTTACAACCCAACATTCAGCACGAAAAACATCACACACTATAGCCTCAAGACTAATCCTGGCGGTCGCCCAAGTCCACCACGACACTCAGACCCAAAGCACCACGGCGGCCGACCACGACACTCTGCCGTTCCAGAGGGGGGGAGGGGGAGGGGGAGGGGAGGGGGAGGGGAGGGGGAGAGGGGGGAGTCAGCGATGGCGGCCATCTTGCGCGGTCCAGAAGTGGAGTTTTACTTACTACTGACAGCAGTCATCATCAAAGGCACGTTGACTGGAGAGAGGTATCTCAATGAAATTGTGCTTCCTGTTGTTGCCCCAGTGGTCAGGGTGGAGGATCTCGTCTTCCAAGACGACAACGCAAGACCACATCGCTCCTCGGCTGTCATTGCCACTGTTAGGAGATTGAACATTCAAACCCTTGACTGGCCTGCACGTTCACCTGACTTGTCACCCATTGAACAAGTGTGGGATGAGCTTGGGCGGCGAGTGAGAGACCGCTATTCACTTCCACCAGTGTCCCTGAAGATTCTCTCTGAAAGACTGACAGAGCAGTGGCTTCTCCTTGAAACATCCTTCATTCAGAAACTTTGTGAATCCATGCCATCTCGGATTACTGAATGTATTGGAGCTAGAGGGGGGTACACGCGCTATTAAAGTTGAATCTGCTACATGCGTTGTTTTTCTGTGCTAACGACTTGGTGGAGATTGTGACTAAATTATCAAGGTATCATACATACATGTATATATATACCAGTCAAAAATGAAAGAAGTTAAAGAAGTAAATGTTTCAAAAATTTTGTTAATGAGTATACATGTATATACTATATATACTACTATATACTACTATATGCAACTATATACTACTACATATATACTATATATATATATATACTATATGAAAATATATAAATAGCAATAGGTGCAGCTTCAAATTTATTATGTAAAGATGCAGTAGCTGCGCACCTAATCAAATGACGACTAACGTCCAAAATTGTGTATTGAGGTCTAAACATCTGTTGTCTATGTGCTGCAAGTCTTTTCCTGAAACTGCCTCCAGTATGCCCTTATGTAATAATCTTGACGATTCTTACATCGAATGACATACTGGAACTACATTACTGGAGTAACAGTTAAGATTTACAACCATACCTCAGCACAAGAAATGCTGCATGGAGCACGACATTCGCGAAAGATGCAGACACTCAATGTGGGACCCAACCTGACACGCCCTCAGTCAGGACTTAACTCAAGGAAATCATATACATATACATATATATATATATATATATATATATACGATTTTACTCATTTTGTAGAGGCTCTCAGACATCAAATACTGAATCATGTGACTCACTTCAACTTTTCTGCAAAAGAAAATTGCCAAGTGTTTCACAATCCATAGATATTTCTTGAATTTTCCATGGGAATCCTTTAACCTTACCTATAACCGAAAGCGACTGACTGTGACACTCGAGAATTTGATCTTTGTGATCATCATTTGAAGATCTACAAATCCATACTTTAAGCCCTTTGTGTGCGAATTTGGGAAGAAAGTGTCAGCAGCTCCCGGACTAGACCTATTCAACAAAAGTCCGATTTTTCAGTATTTAATTTTACTGACGGATCTAACCATGGAAAGTCGACTTTTCAATTTGTGTAAATTAGCGGTACCAGAATTTGCACTAGCAAATTGTTGATGGCACTTTCAACTGTTCAGTCAAGACACCGATCGAAGTCAATTTTGGTAGATGTCAAGAAGAATCAAATTATCAAAACCTTTTAACACCTAAAAGAAATTCTGTGAATATCAATTCTGTGCGCAGAGTAGCGTGCTGCTTAAATACAACAATAGAATTTGTTGTCATCTTATTTCTACCTGCTGTGGGAAAAATTTGTTACAAAAATGCAGTCATAATCATACGAATGACATCAAACTCGGGAGCATTTGTAGATCCATAAACATATGAAATTACGCTATATTTGACGCTCCGTAGCTTAGAAGACGACTTTAGAAATGTCGCGTTTTGTTGATGTTGGGTGATTATCTATAAATTAAATATAGAAAGAAGTTCGCTCTTGAATTTAGAAATTAAGTGTATGTACCTCTCGGATTAATTGCTACATACTGTCGTCATTCACTCAAGTGCTCATAATTAATTTCATGACAACCATATGATTACACTATATATGTATATAGCCTTTGATAACACAAAGTAATTTAAGAAAAATGAAATGCTAAATTCTATATACAGTACATCGGTTTCTTCTTTGCCATAATTTAAAAGCACTACTCTGACTTGAAACCTATTTGACTTTTGACAAAATTGAGGCGATTTTTAAGCGCTAAACTCTCAAAGAAAGCAGTAAAGCACATAAGAAAGATGATCATATGAAGATGAAGAAATTCTAACATCGAACAACCGCTATCATTTTGGAAGACCCTGCTGAAGGCAGTGTATTATTATTTAACGAAGTGAAGTCTAATCGGAAATTTTCTCTGCCATGTTCAATGCAACTATCATCGATTTCCATGTAAGAGAACTTGCGGTCCCACCCACGGCTTCTGCTTGCAACTTGCAACACTGTAGAGGAAAGAGGCCTAAATAGCTCTGACGATTTGTGAATACCTTTACTAGATTTGCAATTTAGTTCTTTTAATACTTTGTGTGTTTTTTAATACTTTTATTACTTTCAGTAATTATGCCTTTTGCCTTTCTTAGAATAGTTCAGGAATTATATATACATGTATATACTCTAGGATGAATCAATTTTTTTCAGCCTACACCAGAATCAAGAAGAGGATTCCCATTTTTTACTTAATTAGACCAACTTAAGACAAAATGAAAACAAGTAGCAGGTCACAGTTCAAAAGCATGACGCTCATTTATTTTTTCAATCAATGATATTTGGTTGCAGTGCCCACAACACACAGCCATGTTATTTAATTGTCTGTAAAATTTGATGACGAATTAAGTATTCCTTCAGAAATAAGAATAGGTCAGATGATCTTAAAACAAGCTCACTATACTGTATTTGGAAACGCTAGCATGTTATCATATTTGTTTTCTGAGTGAAGCCTGATGTAATATTTGTACATTGGCGATCCGAGGTTATTACATAATTATCCCGTATAGACGTTTAACTTTATTTTCCTGGCATTGTGCTAAAAACAAGTGGATCACTCCTTCTCTTTATTTACCTTCGTAGAGTTATGTACAATAAAATTGAGTAGGTAAAAACCACGGCGCTTCGTGTGACAGACACATCAAAAGGTGAGACCCTGTAGTTAGAAAAGTTAGAAGTTTGGTAGTTCGTACTTGCGGTTCATAGCGGGTCTTAATCTGTCAATTTGACGAGCTTCACTAATTCGGCAGTCAATGGCATTGTCACTTTTGTCCAAGATATCTATGGTCAGGTCATTATTGACGGAACATGTTCGTCCGCATGAAATTTCCAGAAGTGCTCATACAAAGCATTTTTCTTGTTCTTATTAGCGCGATATTACTAATAAGAACAAGAAAAATGATTTGTATATGCACTTCTGGAAATTTCATGCGGACGAACATGTTCCGTCAATAACAGACCTGAAGTGAAGCTCGTCAAATTGACAGATTTCGACCTGCTAGAACCGCAAGTGCGACCTACCAAACTTCTAACGGCATAACACATCTCGATCTCATTGTTATATAATGCGTTATATTGATGACTGCACGGTCCCACCTTTTGATGTGTCTGTCACACGAAGCGCCGTGGCTTTTGCCTACTCAATTTTATTGTACATAACCCTGATAACTCTACGAAAGCAAATAAAGAGAAGGAGTGACCCACTTGTTTTTAGCACAATGCCAGGAAAATTGAATTACCTCCTGTTTCTACTCTTCAACATCGTTTAACTTTATCCCGCATGGGAGAAGTTATCAGAATCATGTAAAAGCCTGAATATCTGACGAATCATGAGGAGTTTATTGGGTACAACCATGCAGGCAGCCAAAGTCAGTACGTCCTACGTCCACTAGAATTGCTGCATCATCACGCGGAATATTTATATATTTTTCCCCCAATTGAACCAAAAAGCAATTTGAAAATTGAAAAGCAAAATATGTTTGCACCTTTAATGAATTTGATGCGATTTATAGCCTAGCGTGCAGCTGACCTGTATATAATCGCATTTCTCACTAAATTACCAGCTTTGGCAGCATTACATCTGCACGTAATGTGTGACATTTCTAATAGCAATATTCATTTGATCCATCTCACTCATCCTCGTACTTCGGAATAGCAATTGAAATTTCGAAATTATCAATTATTTACTACCTATTTTCAAAAATTTTGAAATTTTGCTGTCTTTTGGCAATGATCTCTGTTTACGGTGCCAAGCCGGTTTAATTTAATTTATTATTACTTACGAGTGCAAACAGAAATTGATATGAATGATTTGTGCATGGAAAACATATCAAGCAAACGTGAATGAAAAATGGAAGATTCTCATTCAAAGGCAACGACTCAATTAATTAGTGAAAGTGAATTTAGGAGTTCAAGTAGGCCTAACTTAAACTGTGATTACGAAAAAGAATGACTTGCAGAAATCCAAAGACATCAAATGATCAAAAAATTCACAAAATTGACTTCTTATACCGGTATTTGCAATTGTTCCTAGGCAGTAATATTTAAACAAGCAGTATCTTCAGAATATTTAAATTCCAAGTACTCTTTTCGATGTCTATGGTGTAATGGATGATCATGGTTCGACACGCATAGACTAATTTTTATAAAATAGCATATTCATGATAAAAATCGAGGTGCTTTATGGACTGCAATCACAAAAGAATGTCTACAAAAATGCAGACAAAATACCTTCAAAAGAGTGCTGTCAAAATGGGTCATTAATTTCACTTTTAAGTGGATCAAATCCAACGATTTTTTTGTGAAAAGTTGGATAATATGCCAAAGCTATAAGTCACAAAAGCGCACGTCAAGCGGCTTAGTGATACGAGGTCCACAGCAAAAATACGCAGGTAGGCCGATTTGGGGGACCGAAAATGGATAAAGGAATCAAGGAATGAATAAAGTCACCCCTGAGTACACTCCGGAGTTTACACCATGGCTTGTGTAAACTCCGCTGAATGACAATGACAACGTCTTCATAACATCGAAATGTCACGTGCATGAGGATGGAATGAAGAAATGATCAGATTATATTCAATTTTTCGAACGTAGACTGTCACATCAACTTCATCAGATAATAAAGGAAAAGCGACATGGGCACATTTCTTCATCTGCCTGAAGACTGAGCAGGTCTCCGCAACATGTCGCGTACTGCAATAGAATGTAATTTGGCAGATCGGTCTCTTCAAAAATGCTTCAGAAAGTCGCTACGAGACCTAGCTCCATGAGACTCATTGAATCCAGGACAGCTGTTCTTCTGAGATTGTATCTTGTTCTTTATTATAGGATTTGCCTTTAGATTTCACTGTGATTTCGATTTGCATCTGTATCGAGCAATGTTTGTTTGAGATTAACAGAAGAGATCGAGACGGAGATGCTACCTTATGAATGGAATCACTATTTGTTTTAACTTTTCAAGTCATCAAACGAAAATTCCACAGAAGTTCAGAATGTGTATATGTTTGAAGAATTATATCAACGCACGACCATGCGATACGCAGCAGGATCTCACTGTTTAAGGGAAGCTTAATGATTTTTGCTCGGTGCGGTTTACATACATTTTCAAAAGTGCTTCAGTATAATAAGTCAACTACTAGTTGAAGTTACTCTACTTGAAATTTTGCAAACATGTCGAAATTATAAAAGACAGATCAATTGGTCTATATCGAATAGGTCAATTTGTTCATAAAGTATGAAAGTATTTTGTAAATATTTCGAGCTGCAAGTTTCTCTGATATACTTTATTTTGCATTTTGCGCACAGATTCATGTATCACAATTTCATACAGTAACAACATGCACGCAATTTGCAAACCATGAATCGGATAATTCTCAGAGTAGTGATGGAAAATTTATTGATCTCAAGAAATGCATGTTTCTCGTATTTTGATTTGTTGCTTCAGTATTGACTTTCTATGTGGCTAACTTAGAAACGGTATTAAACAACTTCTTAGGCCGCTGTCACAAAGAATAAGGCGTCTTCCGCCTTATTAGCACAAGACAGAGAACAGAGTTGGAAGTGGGTCAACGAAACTTGACCCATGACCCACCTGACCCACGGTTTATATGACCCACGACCCACCTGACCCACAGGGTACCCTGACCCATGACCCACCTGACCCACATGCTGCAAGGGTGAATTGTGTGAGTGCAATTTCCTTTTCTGGTATCATCTTTAGTTTCACTTTCATTCAAGATTGTAGGTCTATCTAGGTAGAGGTCTCGCACTATCAAAATTGTTGTTAAGATTTGTTATGAAGATTCAAGTGTATCAGATCACGTGTCACATGATAAAAAGACATGTAGCCTCATCAAAATTATCTTATAATCAAATTTCATGTACCAAAAATGCCTAAGGTTCTAAAAAAATGTAAACGATTCTGTTTCTTGTTGTAATTCCTGACTGTCCTTTTTAGTGCTACCTATTTAACTCGTAGAGATGATTAGTTGAGTCGAGGGCCCAACAGACTAAATTTCAAATTTTACATTTCTTAATCAAATGAAGTTAAAAAAATCCAATTGCAGTAGGCCTAAATCATTTATTCATGCATTTTTTATGTTATATACTACATGTGTGAAAATTATCCCTGAAAAATCGTCTAACTAATATTTTGTTGTTTCTGATGGCAATCGATTCAAATTTCATTTACTTCCGCTAATGTTAGATTTAATTAGAAAGTTGTATATCTGATGCAAGAATGACATCCATTGAAAAGCAAATGGAGTAAGCATGCGTAACGCGTGAATAAAAAATTGCACGATTACAAGATTATAATTCATGAATTGGCTTACAATGTACATATAGGATATGTACATACGTATATGAGTGGCGCTACATGTGCGAGTACGTTGTAATAACAATCACTAGCGACATCATGTAAGTATTCCTATTTTTATTGATACCAAATCAAATATCAATACGAAACTTTTTATTGATGCGAAGTGTCAAGAAATATCTCCTCACAGAGCTCTACCGTAATATGTCTGTGTGAAAGGGATAAGTCTATATCAATGACCTTCGTATGAATCAGCGTATTGCAGATTATCATGTATCGAATAAGCAATGAGATGCATGGAATATGTACGATGAGAAAGTAGATTGAACGGCTAAATACTTAAGACATGAAGCATATACATGTATATTATCAAGATATTTCTATCAATTACATATTTCGAAAATATTTAGGTTCTGATCAATCTTTACCAGAGATTTACCATTCTTATCTCTACCAGAGGATATTTTCTGCGAAAGACCAACAAAATCAAACGAAACAAGGAAAACGAAGGTCAGCTGGCATTGCAAGAAAATTTTCAAGATTAATAATACCTCTGAATACCTGACTTCTTTAGTAGCTGTATCTCTGAAATCAAGGTCACACATCATTGGGTATCGTCAGGCATAGCGACCGAGAATCGAGCATACACAATTGTACTCAAACAACTTCTCTCCATCAACCAACATCTCTCAGTAGACAGCAGCAATTGTTTTCGAGCCTTTAATTTATGTGAATTCCGCCCCTTTTCGAAACTGTATGAGGCTTGTGAAAGTCAATGGTGTTGCATATTTTGACCGTGTGTATCCATCACCCCTTTCAGTGACACTGACTCAATAATTTTTCATGAATGATAAGAATGCGAATAAGTAAGCTAACTATATTTGAGATTGTCAAATCTATCATGGGTCAAACTGGTTGGAAGTGGGTCAACGAAGTCTGACCCACGACCCACCAAGTTTTCGGAAAAACATGACCCACGACCCACGTGACACACTTCCAACTCTGACAGAGAATACTCATTCAATTTCATTTTGATAAAACCTACGATGGCTACACGCGCGTTGCCAGAAATTTTTTCGGGGGGGGGGCAGGATAAATGTAACGTAATTCTTGTTCTCCCTTATCATTTCTATTTAGCATTGCAATCTATTTTGACATACTATGGTAATGTACCATCACAGCGATATCAACATTCACTGTCATTTTGCATTTCATCATGTTGAAGTCAGCAAACGCATATGGATAAAGTGGGTGAAGTTAACTATCTACATACAACAGCACGGCTTATTCTGATCACCTTCGTCAGACACTGATTTGGTGCTATCCAGTATCCAGTCGAGGACGCTTCGACTCGATGCCAAATTCAAAAAGTGTCTTTCTCTTAATTCTAAGCAATGAAAAAGACGTGATTTAACCAGAAATTTCACAGAGCGAACGTTTGATGTCAAAGACGAGAATAAATGAAATGAAGTGATTGACATCGAGTTCAGCATTGATAAATTGACCGATGACTAAGATACCATCGGCTACGCCATGGAATTCTAGATAATAACATTATTATCTAGAATTCCATGGCTACGCCTACATTAATTATCAAGAACTCATTTTACATGTATGTCAAAAGCTTAACTTTCTCAATTTCCTATTCCTCAAGAGGTTCTTGAAAGAAAGATGAGAAACACAATGTTTACATAACGGATTATGCTTGTGAAAAACTTTGCACTTATCTCCATGAAACAGCAGACCTGTCCTGCTTCAGCAATCAATCATGAAGCTTGTCTCAACCTGTTAGTTGACTCAAGGATATAGGAGATCAGTGTTTATATCATTACGCCGCTCTTTGGTCAATATCCCGGCGGGCGTAACAATTATGGTCACTCCTGAAGTGTCTATTGATAAGACTTCATCTGATTAACAGATAAACACCTTCATTCATTGCTGCAGGTGTGGACGTTGTTAAAGGATTCCTCAATTGAGGAAACGTGCATAATACGGATCGGATGTGCCTCCCACACCAGAAATTAGAGGCGCACGCCTTAGAATATGACTTAAATTAGTTGCTAGTTATAACTGACACTGACAAGAAATTGGATAAGCGCGGAACATCTAACAGAAAATGCGAAAAATTTGTAAAATTAAATTTTAGGGCCACATTATAATGAGAGAGTTTACTTATCGATGTCGCCTTCTCGGAGGGGCCCACGCCCGGTAGCCCCCCCCCTGGCGACGCCACTGGATGGCTGCCAATCGGCTACATCCCGTGGTCCTGTATTATAAAACATACATGCAACAGGAAAAAGGCGGCGAACGTGGGTTCGATTTTTGCTAACAAGCAGAGGCGACCGCACAGAAACACCGTCATGAATATGAGTAGTACAATAATTGCTAGATCCGGAATTCCCCAAGGATCAATAATTGGTCCACCTCACTTTGTGAACACAGTGGGAACATACTCGAAAGAAAGAAACCGATGTAGGTCCAATCAAATACGCTGATGATACGACCATGTGCTTTCCCGCTTACACAGATTCAATGCACAAAAGTTTTGGAAACTATTTACAACGAGCACAGTAGAATTCTGACTTGGCCGAATGAGATCGGACTGCCCATCAACCTCAAGAAGGTCAATATGCCGCAATGTGAAGAAAATTGAGAACTGCCCAAAGCCTAGTACTCAGGATGTATAGAAACAGCAGATGCCTTCTAGATCTTGGGGGTGACATTTAATTCAATATAGACACTCTCAAAACACATCGATGAAAAAATCTCTTACGCTTTACTGCGTCTATGTACAATGAAAATTTTGAAACCATATTTTTCGAAACGTCAGCTGATAGTTGGAAGTTACATACCAGTCTTGTGAGATGTTGTAGAATACTGTGCTCCTTTGCTTTTGGGTGTATCTCATGGTGACTCCAATTGCATTGAACGACTGCAAAATGGATTTCATCGGATAGTTTGTGGTATAGGGTGTCAGGCACAGTACTTGTCTCCTTTGACTCTTCGACGTAAGACTATCTATCAGATCCTTAAGAAAGATCCTGTGTCATTCTCATGTGCTGCACTCACTGCTTCCCGTTATATCATGCTCAGGACGATGTCAAAGCGTACAACTGTGAGGAGAGGTAGATCTCTTTCCCCTTTTGCTCATTGCGAGCATAATGGTGAAGTTACTCGTTAGTGCGTTTCACCTTTTACAGCTGATCACATGAAGAAAAATCTGATAATTTTGAGATTGTTGTTAGTTTTTTAGTGAATTGTTGAATTTCATGATTTGTAACTTTCCCCTTTACTTTTGCTATCAGTTTTGTAAATATGCTGTAACCGCTTGTATCCGATTTCCATTAAGACAAATACATGATTATTATGAATAAAGCAAAAGCCGTTCTATCTAAAGGTCTTTAAAAAAGCTCCTAAATTTTCGCCTTCTCTATTTTGAACTTTTTATGAAGACCTATAAATAACACGGCTTTTGTTTGGCTCTTTTCCAGTTTCCCCCCGCCAGTACCAGAGGCAGTTCTCTCGTTGTGAGAGCTTCAAGACCATTAAATGGTCACTGCTGCAATCCCGATTTGCATGTATTGTATTATTCCTTTATTCTGCTGATATCAAACAGCAAATGGCCTGCAGAAACCCTGATTGGCAAAGTGAATCACCGCGACAACACTCACAATAAATACTCGTGCATCGCGTTTCCTTTGGAAGTTAGTTCACGCGTGCGTAGTCTGTGACGTCACACATGAGTCATCATCGCCGTCAGCATAAGTTTCCCGATATCTCAGAAACCCATATTCCTAATGATACGATCCTAATCAATTTTTGCGATTTCCGCAAATCAAGGCACGTTAAGGTACTGGCGGGGGGAGGGGCTGGAAAAGAGCCCTTTGTTTTAGCCTAATCATACAACATCATGCTATTTCGGCGGAATTTTCAAATTATTTACATGCTTATTATTATTGATAAATCTGCAAAATATATGGCATTACATAAAACACTCATAAATGACGGTGCTATGAATTAATCTTGCTGACGTTGTCCTGCATTAGTTGGAATTGTCTCCAAGTTTTCTTCTGAAATTGTCGTAGTTTCAAAAACTATGCAATAGGACACAGGGTTTACAGCACAATTGATTGCTAAAATTATAATGGCTCCGGAAGCGATAGTGGGCCGAAGAATCATTGAAAACCAGTGGGGACATCCAGTCCGACACATATTTCAATGTCTATAAATTTTAATTACATCATCAATGAAATTTCCATAAGATTTCCACAAGACTTTTCTTTTTCAAAATCCTTAAATGACAGAAAGGGGACATGCATTGGCGGATTTGCTTTATGCTATCGCTGAATGTCAATACTACGACATCAAATAGCATTTTTGAAAAATTATATATTTATTATTTTTATCTTGTGATGTATTCCATAATCATGGGCGTTAATTTGACTCAGGCAATTTCATCTGCTACAAATTTAGACAGTTACATCTCGAGATTCTGTTTTAAATTTTTTCACCTACGATTCTAGGATTGCAACATTTATATCTGATCCAAAATTAGAAAATTTATTTTAGACATTTTTAGTTTTCACAGCCAATTATTGAGGTCCCCTCTCATCCCCGGTACTGAAGATACACATTCTTTCCCTGAGGAGGAAGAATATTTTCCGGGAGATAGACCTTACATTGCGTCAAACAGATAGATTGAAAATCTATTTATTATTTCTGTAAATTTGAGTTACATTAACAGTTGTAGGCGTAATTTCCTCACGATTCTTCATAAATGTAATTATCAATAATCAAAATTTCTCTGCTATGAATGATGACGAATGCATTCGAGAGGCAGAAAATGTTACCGCAAAAAAAATTAAAGGTACCAACCCCATCACAAAAGGAGTGGAAGATCAAGGTTTCGTCGACAATGCACACATGGTGTTTTTTATATTAATGCAATAAAAAACCTTCTTAAATCAAAAATCTGGTCTGGGAACATTGTTTACTTTTCACCCTTTGAATAATGATGCAAGTCCTGCTTTTCTGAATCTATTGTAGGCCTATTTGCAATAAATTTTCGAGTGATCCTCTGCGGAGTATTTGTTTGATTACGACGTTGACCAAAAACTTCCGGTCGAAATTTGTGTTTAAACGAACATTGTGAGAAAATGGTTTAAATACCATCTGAGTCCCCCCTTCTGCTATCAAGCTCAAATCCGACACTAGGGCTAGCTTTTAAACCTATACATTACAGGAGGGGGAAATCGGCCTCTGTAGCCGTTTTGATTTGCTTTTTGCTTCCTATCAAACTTCTAGTGCATTTTCAAACTTTTCACCAAAGATCATAGAACTTGGTTCACTGGAAAGTTCCATTAATGACCGTTTTTGAAACGTATATTTTTAACAGGTTGAATTTCGCCACTTTTTACAGACAGTAGCATGATAAAATTCAACAACGTGCCTCGATTTTCAATATAAGCACAGCCATTTATGGATTTGAGTCCATGAATCATTTTTGTCCAAAATTTTGGCCATTGCGGATCAAGTTGTGTTTTTTGAAATTAAAATCAATTAATTGTTGGCCTATTAGCCCTTCTTCCGCAAATAAAACAATAAGGTAGTTCTCCCAAATTTTCGCCGTAGGCTTTATCAAGGGAATTATTTACTGCTAAAAGATATATCCTGCATTAACAATTATTAACAATCATATCATGATTCATGATAATCTCACAACGTAGTGTGAATACTACTTGCCACACTTTTCAGCAGTAGTTGCGCATTAGTAGTAGTTATCTAAATGACTAATTTTTATCTTAACGTGATCATTTGAATTCTTTCGGAATCTGCAAGTCGTCCTTCATTTTCAGCATCAGATTTAAAAAAAGAATTTCTAAACTGTCATAATTTGCTAAAATTAGTGATTTCACTATTTGAATTGCTTGCAAAGATGGGCAAGACAGAGTAGATAAATACCACCATTGGAAAGGTAGTGGACTAAATAAGCTGCGTGCTTTCATGTGAAGACTCCCGGAATAAGATTTCGAAATACCGACACATGTATCTCAAATAATCTGACTCGGCTCATACTCTAAGTGTCCATTAATAATCTTCTGAATTGTCATGAAATCCAATGGACTGAGAACACATGATGTTCATCAAAAATGTATCCACGGACGAAAACAAATCTAATTTGATCTTAACAAATCTACGACATTGGTTGAAAATTTAATCACAAGTGTGGTGATAGAAAATAGAGTGAAGATAGCAAAGCGAAACATTTCACCGAATATGATATACTTAAGCTATCTTGTCATCGAACCTCCCACGAAGCAATCAACATTGGATATCCTTTGAACCGCTGTCGGTTTCGGTCAATCGCATGCCGCTGAGTGGTAATTTCCAAGAAGAAAACCATTGAGACCGAATAGCAGCTGGCGCTGTACTGTACAAGCTCTTGTACAAGACCTCGGCCCAACAGAATCCCAATAACAGAACCGATCAAACTTCTTTTGAACATCGCGGCTGCGAGTGTCCAAAACGAATGTTCGTTTCTGTTGTTGGATACTTAAAATGGAAGCAGCGGGCCTGACTATACAGTACTTGTCACAGAGCAACCTCGCAATAGCCATGTCCGAAAAGGCAAAAAGCAAAAAGTTTTCCTTCGTTCTTTATTTTTACTTCTTTATTTCATTTTAGATCGAAAGTCGAGTCGCCTCAACCCTGTAACTTTAACTCTTACCAACCACTCTTAACGAGATGCTGTAGACGGGTCTGACTTTCCGCTGGGATTGTAATCGGGAGTAAAACTGAGACCAGGGTCCCGAAATCAATTTTTTCGAAGCCCGGGCTTACTTGTGTTCCAATCCCGAGCCCGAGGTTGAGGGCGTCTACATTAAAAGGCTGCAATCCTTCTGAAAGCATACATATATCAAGTCATAATATCTCTCTTATTGATGCTTTTTATGCATGTGAGGAGCCTACTAATTACGCTAAATATGTTTCCCAGGTGTGTTGATAGTACGATTGTTGAATAAACTAAAAATGCATGACGAACGTAAATGAGATAAAATTACAGTTTGATCGTGTAAGTGACTCACACAAAATTATCAATATACCTGTTGTCCTTGATATCTGTGATATATGCATGTATAGGCCTATCCATATGCGATTGTATGGACATGATATCCATATGCAATTGCATGAACATGAAATAAGTCAATGATCAATTTTAGCAATCAATTTGGATCAATTCATGACCAATTTGGTGGTACAAGTAGCATCCAGGGGATATCTTTTAAGATTGATATCCTTTTGACTTATCAGATTAAAAATTTAAGTGTACAATGACCGGTGCAAATTAGTTTTCTCAATATTACGTGATTCAAATGCAAGATTAATCGAAAGTCGAGAAATTGTAAATGTTTTCTTGGATATCATCGAATTCAGCGATAAACAGTTTGCAGTTAATGTAGTCTAGTTTATTATCTTGAAATTCTTTAAGTACCACTAATTTCATCATCAATTAGGATCCATAAATTGAACCATGCTGAAATGCTACTTGCAATACAATGCATGCAAGAATGTGGGAATGCAGTATGTAGAAATATGAGGCTATTTGTACATGTACAGTATAGTGCATGTAAAAGTTATCAGGAATCTATTGCAAACACATTGTGAGGAAAATTTAACAAATCTAATGATCTTGAAAATTATAGGCTTACATAACTATTACTAAGAATTTAAAAATTCACAGTTATTTTTTATCACTTTTCAAAAACTTGGTGGTACTTGTTGCTACACATGGTGATTGATGCATAGAGCATGCTACAAAAGAATAAAATAATTGAAGACAGTATATTGTAGGAATAAACACCAAGAATATATATATATATATATATCAAATTTATATTTCGATGACTCTAGTCAAAAGATGATGTCATGATACAAAAGGATTCAAAATAATCTTACACTGAAAGTTATTATTTATTTATTCAAATTACATAGCAATGAAGAGATTAATTAAGTAAGTAAAAAATATGCATACATGCTGAAATCGAGACATTGGACTACAGAAAATTAACATAGATAAGATGAAAGTAAAAAAGGGGCTAAGTCCACGGCAGGAGCAAATCACTAACATAACCTTTCATGATACATAATGAGGACTTGAATTGCTTAAATAAAGAATAAAATAAAATAAGCCTCAGTGATCTTAACATGTTGTAAATTTCTGCAGCATGCAGCGACAGAAAAATAGGACTCGATCTTATGTCCGGAGAATTGATTGCAGTCCCAGAGATGTTTGCATATTGAGCTGTTTTGATCTTTCGGGCCTATCAATCTTGTTGCTGCCCACCTGGGATAGTGCTCTTTAATTCGGATACCAAGACATCTCGTTGTCCGACCAATATAACTGCATCCTCAGTCGCATTTGAAAGTGTGACATACAATACATTAATATGCATTAATTGCATATTATAATATAACAGAAATGACATTGTTTAATACATATATAATGTATAATATACATATAATAATAATAATAATATACAATAATTATTAATACATACATGCACACTATTTTACATATCATTATAGTATGTAGTAAAATAATATTATATACAAATTGTAATATACATTAATACATTATATTATGAGTTTATTTTTGATTTCCTTACTTAAAGTCATTGGAAGAAAAGGCTGCTTTAAATTTTTGAAATTTGTTGATTATCTTATTTTGATGTTTACTTTATTGAAGTGGATATATTGGGTGACTTTGAGTTTTTCGTTGTTAATTCCAATCTTGCTTTACTTTCACTGTACTAATTTACCTGAGTGCTGAAAACCCTTTTACCCAAAACACTGGGTAATAGAACTGCTAAAGCGATGGTAACTCACTGTGATTTTGTCGCTGAAAATGTGACCCAAGTCAGAATTAGAAAATAGCATGCTTCTTTCCTGATCAAACAAATTTCATTGAAAAGCTACTTTGCTAATATCATGCGATTCTCATGCCATTATGCGTCATTCAAATCGCAAGATAAACCCAGTGGAATGCGCTCGCCTCCGGCACAGCATTTTCGTGATCATCATCAAAACCAGGGATGCAGAGTCCTATCATTTTGATAGGACTCCGACTCCGGGGGTTGATTGGACTCCGACTCCGGGTGGCCAGTATATAAAGCCCAGTTTTTTTGAAAAATTGACTGGTAACCTTCATCATAGATCATTATAGGCTTACCAGAACCTATTTTTAGGGATCATTGCTGTATCAATTATCAATCATTTTCGATGGAAGTTCATCAAATGTCGCTTTCAGTTGGATGCATACGACTCGGCTCCTCCCATCTTCTTGATGTGTGCTTCACACGGTTTTTCTTGATTCTCTACCATGCAGGAAAATTCCCATCCTTCTCAAAAAAATGAGTACCCTTTCGATTTTACTATGCGCTTTAGAGGACCCATCACACACGATTAACGTGAGGATAAGAGGATAATGTTTCCAAACAAACTATTATTTCATTTTTGTCTCTGATGTGACTTTTGGCGCGCAGGTGTGATCGAGGCTAGGAAGGCTTGTCTTCTCTACTGAATCACCGAGTGAAAAGACAATCCCTTTTTCACCATCACGGGTCATTCCCTCAGCTATTTCAAGCTTTGCATGCACTGTTGTCTCTGTACTTTTGTTTGACAGTGAAAGTTGATATCATGACAGTGACAGCTATATGCACGAGAATAAATAATTTGTTTGTATTATATTTCGGGTCTGGTTATAGGCCGGAAAATAGTCCAGAAAAAATGAATGATAGAACTCCGGAACTCCGACTCCGACTCCGACTCCGCATCCCTGATCAAAACTTATCATCTTTGTTCAACATTTACATGTGATGTACATACCTCTTATTCATCTGCCGTATGTCACAGCAGCCAATATACACCACTTATTGCGTACTTGCACTCTCGAACAGAAGACCGACTCTGCATTATGCTATGACTGACCCAAATAGCCAAGGTCAATTTTAAAAAAATTATAGAAAAACGTCGATCGTGTCTTTGGATCATTGTAATCGGTCAAGCACTTCGACCTTTGTCAGCGAGGAAAATGTCTTCCAATTCTGCAGTGTTTCACAGCAGGGATAGGGGTTATTATCAATGAAAATGAGGCTGAATTGAGTCTTTTCAAGAATTACTAAGTCAAAGAATATTACCTTGACATTCATATTAAATTGCATGTACGGGAGCACATGCCCATGTCTGCGACGCGTCAATAATACATATACGATCATGCTTTATGAAATTAACTATTTGAATAGTGATGTCATCTGATGCATTAGGCCCCTATATTTTGTCGTAGGGATCGACACAAATATTGCGCATTCTAAACACATCATTTATTTCATGCATTTACATTTTCTCATCAAATAATATATGACTAACACAATAAATATTCTATTTCATCCGAAATTTGAATGACTTATTTTGAGTGACTATTTGACGCTTCCATAGATATGAAAGTTGTAAAGATTGAGTTATCGTTATTATGGAGTGAGTGTTTTATATGTTCCGCGAGTGCTTCCATGGTATTCTGCAGTATAGAATATTTAATTCGGACTTTCGAGTGTGTCAACGGGTTCTTTTCAAAATTCTTTATCTGATTATGGAGTCCAATTAAGCAGACTAATGTGCCTCTTTTCATTAAGAAGCTGTCTGAAAATGGCTACTCCGCGAAGATGAACCACGTTCAAAAAGCAGCATTTATTTAACTTACAGGTTGACTATGTCGTATGTTTAAATCATGCTACATATGTAACAATAATAATGTATGTTTATTTCCAAGAGAAATGACAATCGAAAAAGACAAGGAAATCAGGCACAGATGAAGTAAGTAAATATACACAGGTTTCACAATTATACAGAGTTCGCCATTGAGAATGCCCATGGGAAGAACAAGTCTAAACGTCTTGATGTTGAACAATGCGACAAGCGGAAGTGGATACTTCTAGACAAACACTCTGGAACCATGTGATGTGAGGGATGGGATTCACTTTCACATTTCAATAACAATTTGAAAGCTAGCTTCTGTTGACGCGTAGTAAGGTTTTTGATAGCTGTACACGTGCAGTACTCATCACAGATGGTTCGGTAAGAACGTTTAGGAATCTTGTTCACTTTATCCATGTCATCATGTCGCAAAGTTCCAAACAGAGGAGAACAGTATAAAAACACTGAAAGCGCAATAGTCGAAGACATGGACCATATATGCTGTCAATTTCTTGGATGGAGATATTATAGATTTTCGCATCCATCTTTCTACCACCAAACCCTCAGAACGCCAGTAAAAGACACTCTTATGACCGCTGGTGCTATTAAAGTGATTATGTATTAGCTTACATACATTTATATTAATTTGTATGACATATTCGCAATATCACTATTTGAAAAATTCTAAAAAACATAAATATGAAGTTGAACGAATAGACGTGTTTAAAAAAAAATCTTAGACAACAACATGATTTTATAAAAAAGCGGTTTTTTACTAGAGATTGCCTGAAGTTTAAAAGTGTTCTTGCCATTGGGAAAGACTAGAAGATCCGGAGAGGAGAACGAGGAGAACAATTCCCATTGAATAAGCGAAAATACTATGTTACTTATTTTAAAAGTATGTTGTTTACTGGACGAACTCGTTATATTTGTAGCAACTGGACTAAAGCAAACAGAAAACAATGACAAACCCACGAAATTTTATCCTCATTGACAAAGAATTTCATCCCTAAATTCTGCTGAAAAGCAGTATGTACAAGCGGAAAAGATGGCAGAACTTCATCCAGGGCATCAATCTTTAAACAGGTTTATAGTGAATGAATAACATTCAATAGTGTCAAGTTAAAAGCAAACTACCTGTGTCCCAACTAATACAGAACAATATTTAAACAACAAACCATTTGAGTTCGGTGAGTTCTTCTTCGAATTCTCTGACGTCAATCTGTGGTAAATCAACAAACATCTGCAAACATTGATGGTCCGTCTAATGAAATAATAAATACATCTTTTTGCCGCTCAGTTGATTTTCTTGCTGTAATATCAACAATGATTGACGTCAGCAGCACCACCCTCTTGTCTCCTTATAAGACTCGCTGTTTGACAACGAAGAAAACATTGGCCTAAATAACACATTCTGTGGTTTCTTCACACAACTGTGGAAGACAAGTGAGAACTTTCAAGACTATCCAGTGGCGCGAATGCTATTGCAGAAATCCTATGCTAAGTTAATGTAGGTAGCTGATAGATCTACAGACTCGTCGTTTAAGCTTGGGACTATTTATCTCAACATTACGTAGTCGTATTTCTGAAGATCAATTATGACGCAGTGCATATTTGTAGACACTTAACTAATGACGATCGCCGGAAATCGGTCAAAGATTTCCCAAGCTTATTCATGTCATGTTGCGGTCATTGTTCTTTGAAAACCAACGGCCCTTATCGACAAGGCAAAGAGGCCCAAAGCCGGCGAGAAACAATGAACGAAGCATTTCCGATCTGGCGTCAGAAAACCAGAGCGGATTTACGCGAGTGCATCATGCCGGCATTTTCAAGATGGTTGAATAATAGAATTCTCAACGGAGATTTCATTCTAATTTAATAAAATTTGTAACTCGTGTGCGTCATTCAATATTTGGTTTCATTCTGAAATACTTCATTTAGCAGTTCACAGATTTATCTAACACGGCTGAAAATAATATTGAATTATCCGGATGTCGTGTAGCATTACTATCTACGCATTCTAATTCTGCAACAAACACGTCGAATTTTGTATGAAGGTAGGTGAAACCTGACCAATAGCTGCTGCTTGAGCTCGAACCTGAGCAGTTCTAGCTAGGTTCAAATTTTGATGCATGAATCTTCTATGTGTCATCTTTCAAATTTGGCTCAGGCTTGGCAGTAATCTATTGCAGTAATTCTCAACCCAGGTGCCTCAGGGGTAATGAGACGTTGCCGAACTACAGAAAGAAAATGTAGATTTGCACACACTATATAGTGAACGGTTTTTTCTATCGTTTAACTAAACTAAACTAAAATGTTTCAGGTGGTACTTGAAATGAGATTGATGACCTGAAAAATATCGTCTCCATTTTGCTTAAGTTGATAATGAGGTGTTGGTCATTGACACATAACCTTAGGACTCTCATCGTATTGGTGAAATTCTGCGAATATGTGCAGGGGTGAATATCTTTGACAGTTACAGGAAAAAGGAGTAATTCGTCGCTATGTTGACGAAGGGGCGTATGACAAAAAATATGGCTTTGAGATAATCGGCTATAAAGTTTTGGGTAATTTCCTTCTACAATATCTGAACGATTAGTCATCCTTTTGTCTTGATTTTTGAAATGTACATAATTTCGCGTATTTCAAAGCGATTGATGTACTTTATTTTTGCATGCGAAATCATTAATTACACGTAACACCGATTTCAAAAATAGTATATTGTATACGCTCTTTTGCAAGAATAGAATTTGAGCGAAATAGCACATACGCCCATCATACGTCAGTTTGTAAAATATTATTTGGTGAATTCATGTTTATTATGGGGCGTATATCGAAATTTTTCATAACAATTCTTGAACATCAGAATAGGTCAGCACATGGGAATCAGTGAAAAGACGATAATTATGTGCGTTAATACATCTACATGTGCATCCATTACAAATTTTACTGATTGTCACGTACACATGTATGCAAAACACCAAATGTAAGTTGGAAAACTAGTTGGATATCACCGATAAAGTCAAATATGGACCAAACAGCTTGCGTCATTAACGTGGTATTGACTTATATAAGTCTCTTATAATCCTGATTCCTAATTAACTGGTAACTAACCTGAAACTTACGACATCAAGTCGTTTTTGATGATGATATTCTTGCTATGGATTGGTAAACACAAGCAGGTTTGACAATTTTAGTTTTTGACCGTGATTGGGAAATTTCAGAACTGCATACACTGCATCGCTTTCGCGACATTTTGAAAGCTAGCTGCAAAGGCTCATTCACTCCAAATCTAGGATTTTCACCTTTTTCCAATCGATAATTTGCATATGATGATCACTCATTATACTTTCGACATACCGAGATTTTTCAGTCACATGTCATCAATGAACATACTGTACATATTGGCAATATTTGTTGATTATCAAACTTGAGGAAAGTCCGAAAACGAGAGACTCGATAAATCTTTCACCTGAAGATCTATCGGCTTATAGGCTTTTGCCTATATATACATATATATATTTTTGAGAAGCTTCTGTCCAGATTATAGCAAAATAGAATAAAACAATCAATTCACAACATGTTTCTGCATTTATTCTAATGCCTTCATCAGGTGCTAACAGAATTAACATAAAATCAAGCTTTTATATGACAAGATGATAATGAGTAAAATTTACAAGTGATGGCATGGAATGATATGACAACAGGATAATTAACAATAAAATCAGATGAAATGACACATTTACAAAGACTGCTATGTACATGATGACGTGACCAAACGAGCTATTTACAAATTCAATACCAGTGGATTAGAACCTCATCGATCATTCATGAGTGCATCAGTACTGTTATTCTTAATAAGAATTGATTCCAAAAGACGAGGGTTATTATTAACCGTAGAGATAATCGTAAAGCTGTCTTTCTTTGGTGGATGGACGTGCATACTGACTTCTGTCGGAATAGGATACGCTTTGAGATGTTCATTAATGCGAGTAATGAAATGACGAATGGAACAGTTACTGCCAAAGTAACATTTATCACAATGTTCACAACTATATTTGTATACAATATTTGATTTCAATTCGTCATTTATTTTATCATTGTTGGGAAAAAATTGAGAAGTTTTCAGGGTTGTAAAAATAACCCTTACCCGTACAGTCTCTGGTAGAAATTTATTTATGTCTCTGATGTGGCGATTTAGATTGCTTTCTTTGTCAGCAATGAAAGAGAAACTCCAATTCACGGTTGTAGTATCGCTTTCATTTTCATTTTTGTCGCTTGAACTTTGATCTCCGTAATTTTCTTCAACTTTTGCCTGGACGCCATCAATGACTCCGTCGGAGAACGCGTTCTCCCGAAAAATAGAACGGATGATCTCCAGGGACTCATGATAACACTCAGGAGAAGAAGAGTACATAGCAGTCTTTGTAAATGTGTCATTTCATCTGATTTTATTGTTAATTATCCTGTTGTCATATCATTCCATGCCATCACTTGTAAATTTTACTCATTATCATCTTGTCATATAAAAGCTTGATTTTATGTTAATTCTGTTAGCACCTGATGAAGGCATTAGAATAAATGCAGAAACATGTTGTGAATTGATTGTTTTATTCTATTTCAACATATATGTATATATATATACTCATTGACAAAATTTTTGAAACATTTACTTCTTTAACTTCTTTCATTTTTGACTGGTATATATATACATGTATGTATGATACCTTGATAATTTAGTCACAATCTCCACCAAGTCGTTAGCACAGAAAAACAACGCATGTAGCAGATTCAACTTTAATAGCGCGTGTACCCCCCTCTAGCTCCAATACATTCAGTAATCCGAGATGGCATGGATTCACAAAGTTTCTGAATGAAGGATGTTTCAAGGAGAAGCCACTACTCTGTCAGTCTTTCAGAGAGAATCTTCAGGGACACTGGTGGAAGTGAATAGCGGTCTCTCACTCGCCGCCCAAGCTCATCCCACACTTGTTCAATGGGTGACAAGTCAGGTGAACGTGCAGGCCAGTCAAGGGTTTGAATGTTCAATCTCCTAACAGTGGCAATGACAGCCGAGGAGCGATGTGGTCTTGCGTTGTCGTCTTGGAAGACGAGATCCTCCACCCTGACCACTGGAGCAACAACAGGAAGCACAATTTCATTGAGATACCTCTCTCCAGTCAACGTGCCTTTGATGATGACTGCTGTCGTTCGTCCGCCATGCCAAATGCCACCCCACAGCATAACACTTCCACCACCATATCTGTCGTGTTCTTTAATGCAGCATGGGGCAAAGCGTTCACCTGGAAGACGATGCACTCGGACACGACCGTCATTGAAATCCAGAGTGAATCTCGATTCATCGGTCCACAAAACTTTCTGCCAGTGATGGTCATTCCATGAGCGATGGGCATCACACCAGGCAACTCGTCTTCTGCGGTGCTCAAAACTCAATGGAATTAGGACAGCTGGTCGTCGCATATTGCGTCGAAGATTGCGAGAAGCTGGAATCTTCGGTAAGCCGATCGAACGCTAGTCTATATTTGAGGCACTCTTCCAGTGTACGACTAGCTTTGGGACTGACACAAATCTATTCCTCTTTGCAGCTAAAACTAGACGTGCGTCTGTCCTTCCTGCAGACTTTCTTGGTCGACCAGATCCCTTCTTCTTTTTAACATCTCCTTCTGCTTTCCATCGACACCACCACCTCCAAACAACGACTCTCGATAGTTGCAGCTCTTCGGCAACACTCGCACAACTTCTACCACAACGAATCATTCCATTAGCCATACCTCTGGTAACCTGATCGTCTGCCATTTTATTTTACAAAAGCTGGATTTCAGTTCACGTTTATGTTCAATTTGTAAAAGCAATTGTGACAGTTGTATCGATATCAAAATTTGAAATTTGACCACCATAGATCTTTCTCCATTATCTAATGTGTTGAATGGTAATACATAGAAAGCGAGATATTGCATCATGCCTGAGAAAAAAATGAAACAAACTTCAATTCAAGCCAATGATAGTTTGTTTCATTAATTATGTCAATGTATATATATATATATATATATATATATATATATATATATATATGTAAATTCCAAAAAAGGTTCCAAGGAAAACTGAGAAATCTTATTCCCTGACGCGTTTCTGCTCACTCTTAGAGCTTGTCAAAGGGAATAAAATTATCCCAGTTGACGGCCATCATCTATGACTTTCGAACATCAACAAACATTTCACTAAATAGGGGCAGAGCCAGACATTTAATTTATCAAACTTGCGGCAAGCCCGAAAACGAGCGGTGTACGCGATTGTTATTTCATTACCAAGGCCTTTCAGGTAATAGCCTACAGGAGACTATTACCTGATATATATATATATATATATATATATATATATATAAAATGAAGACAGGTATCAAAATGGCATTAAATAAGTAAACAAAAACTCAGAAAAAAGTCATGAATAACTATCCCAACCGGTTTCGCCTCTTCACGGGAGGCTACTCATGGGAAGTGAAGTAAATCTATTGGAATCAATCACATTTGTATACATTAGAATTAGGTGGAAAATAAAAACATAGAAATTATTCACTTATTCAGAGGAGGACACAGCATAGAGATGAAATGTTGTTCCTTTAACTCTCTATCCATGCGGCTGGCACTAGGATGCATCTGATATATAGGGGCCGCTTCAAAATTAATGTTAAGTGGGCCTCGAGCACACTGGGCTATATGCCTACTAACGGCCAGAACTCTATAAGCTTCACTTGAGATTTGTTGGCGGTGAACAGTTATCCGAGTTCGAAATACATCGCCGGTTTGGCCAATATAGAAATCGCCACAGGACTTACACCGAAGAACGTAAATCAGATTCTTGGAGGTACAGCTCATGTTGGTCTTAATCTTGAAGGGCTAATTGTTCTTCAGACTTATCTGATTACCTGTGATTAGAAGATCACAACATCCACATCGAGCTTCTTCGCATCTGGTGATACCTTTGATTGTTGGCCTGTTGTTATGGTTGAGGAGTCTTATCAAATTCGGAGGTTGCCTGTATGATCTGTATATTTCACAGTTATCAAAATGGGGAATTTGTTTGATGGCATTACTTATTGGTAAGATCACATCTCTATACACATTGGGATTGTTCTTATTATATGTACAAATGAATGGCACTTTGTTATTCCTGTTGTTACTACTACTTTCCAGCTGAGACCTCTGAGTTCCATTTTGAGCCGCACGACAAAATGCGTGGTCAATGAGGGTGACAGGGTAATTAAGTTTTATAAGCGTAGTCTTTAATTCAGTTAATTGTTGTAATCTATTCTTCTGTTGAGAAACAATCACATTAATCCTCGAGGCTAGTGCATATGGTATATTGCGAACTATATGTTTCGGATGTCCAGAATCAAACGGAAGGTAATTGCGAGTGTCCGTAGCTTTACGAAAAATATCCGTCTCCAACTTATCTCCTTCTTTATAAATTAGAACGTCCAGAAAATGCATGCTACCAGGGCTAGATTCCATAGTGAAATTTATATCTTGGTGAAGTTCGCATAATATCGAATAAAATTGTTCAATATCACCAAAACGTCGATCCCAAATTATCCAGCAGTCGTCTATGAACCTAATCCATCTGTTCTTTATTTCATCAGATATTCCATTGCCATATACGTTGCCAGTTACCTCATACAATTTTATCTCCAAATACCCCCATTACGAGGATAGCGTAAGTAGGGGCTACCTTAGTACCCATCGCGGTACCTGAGATCTGAATGTAAGTATCATCTTCAAAGGTGAAATAATTATTCTTCAGAATGAAATGAATAGCCGAGAGAATGAAATTCACCGAAAATCTATGGGATATGAAAGCTCTTTTCTCTAAGACCCAAAAGTTTATAGCATCCATGCCCAGAGAGGTAGGAATACGCGTATACAGTGATTCGACATCGAAAGTGGTAAGAATTGCATTTTCAATATTTGCATTGTCATTAGTAAAAGATCTTATCTTGTTCAAGAAATCAAACGTGTCTCTACAATAACTAGGAATGAAGGGTAGCAACGGCTTGAGAATTTCGTCCAGAAACGCGCTTAAGTGACTCGTTGGGGAATAAGAACTCGAAATAATGGGACGAAACTTAAGATTTCCAGGAGGGTCAATCGTTTAAACAACCATACTCATCCATATGCGAAATATCAAAGTAATCCTGATACTTATGCAACTTGGGCAGACCGTAGATAAAGGCCATCTGATAGTTAAAGTTAGTCAAATAATCTATTTCATTTTTCGTAAAATCGCAATTATCTCTGTTATCTTTGATTAATTTCTTAATGTTAGAAATCGTTGAATTCATCTTATAGTTATGGACTAGCGAGTAAGTATTCGTATCATTCAAGTGTTCGCACAAAAGTCTGGATTTGTAAAATGCATAGTCGAGCACGACAACGGCTCCGCCTTTATCAGCAACAGTGATATGCAATGATTTATCATTCCGTAGCTTTTGCATGCTTTCGTTTTCTGCTTTACTGATATTATGGAACGGTTTATTTCGCTGTGTTTTCAGCTTAGAAGTATTGTCTTTTATCAATTCTATCATGTTGTCAAGTTGCTGGTTTATTGCCTTTAGGGGGTAAAAAATTAGATTTATTGCGCTTAAGATCAGGACAAATTTGCTCATCTGTGTCATCGTAGAAATAATCTTTCAGTCTCAAATCTTTACAGAATTTCTTTACTTCCCCTTCCATAGTACAAGTATTTCTCATTGGATATGGTGTGAACTTGCTGCCTTTAGATAACAGAATCTTACTGTTTTCATCCAAGATTTTAGAAGATAAGTTATAGATAGAGACACGCTTTATCCTAAAATAGAATGAGATAAGTCTGAAGAACAATGAGCCCTTCAAGATTAAGACCAACATGAGCTGTACCTCCAAGAATCTGATTTACGTTCTTCGGTGTAAGTCCTGTGGCGATTTCTATATTGGCCAAACCGGCGATGTATTTCGAACTCGGATAACTGTTCACCGCCAACAAATCTCAAGTGAAGCTTATAGAGTTCTGGCCGTTAGTAGGCATATAGCCCAGTGTGCTCGAGGCCCACTTAACATTAATTTTGAAGCGGCCCCTATATATCAGATGCATCCTAGTGCCAGCCGCATGGATAGAGAGTTAAAGGAACAACATTTCATCCCTATGCTGTGTCCTCTTCTGAATAAGTGAATAATTTCTATGTTTTTATTTTCCACCTAATTCTAATGTATACAAATGTGATTGATTCCAATAGATTTACTTCACTTCCCATGAGTAGCCTCCCGTGAAGAGGCGAAACCGGTTGGGATAGTTATTCATGACTTTTTTCTGAGTTTTTGTTTACTTATATATATATATATATATATATATATATATATATATATATATATATATATATATATATATATATATATATACCGTATATACTTCAAAGAAAAAAAAGAAAAGCAATCTTGTGAAAATTTGCTTTTATCCAAACGCGTTTCAGAGCGTTACAGTCTCCTTTGTCAATGGATTGATGTAAAACAAGGTAAAATCATTTTTATATGAGATGAAATGAAATGAACACTGTTAAAATGGCGTCAGATGGCAATGTACAGATGAAGCAGAAAAAGGACAGACATGAAATGACGTAGTTTGAATCCAATGACATAGCCATAGATTTAGCAGAAGTGGAAAGGAACCGTCTCTATTGTTCAGCAAATTATTATTGTTTTTAATCAGAATCGATTCGAGAATCTTGTGATTGTTGGTGCACGCAATGACTTTAAAATTCTTTCTCTCTAGCGCGTGTGGATGAACTGATATTTCAGTGGGTACTGGGTACCCCTTCATGTGCTCTGAGATCCGAGTAATAAAATGTCTAGAAGTCTCCCCGATATAGACATATTCACATTGTCCACAGGTGTACGAATACGTACATTTTGATTTCAAGTCAAGGACAGTCAAGGACAGTTTTGAATTTTTGGATTGCTTAAAGACGTCGAAGTTGAACCTAAAAATAATGTTTACATGTGCATCTATGATGTCTCTGCTCTGTTCACCTGCATTCCTGTCGACCGTACTATTGATTACATCATCTCTAACATAGCTGAAAATGAGATTCCAGTCTCCAAGCGCACAATGCGGGAGCTGCTTAACTTAGCTTGCAAAGATGTAATGTTTTACTTTAATAACCAACTTTACATCTTTTGCCATGAGTTTTGTAGAATCCAAATTTGAAAAATTTTCTGGAAACAAGTTTGTCTTTTTTAAAAGATATGTTGACGATTGTTTCGCTATATTCAAGACTCCTGCTGATGCCAAAGAGTTCTTTAAATTTATAAACACGTTGGATAATGACATCAAATTTACCATGGAAGATGATAAAGACAGAGGTATTTGTTTCCTTGATATCACGATCAAACGTGAAGATAGTCAGTTTGTTACTTCATGGTATCAAAAGGAGACAAATACTGAGGTTTATACTCCTAGTTGTTCTCACGCTCCAATACAGTACAAATTGGCTGCTATGCGTTCGCTGTTTTATCGTGCTAGGCGCATTTCGTCAAATTCTGAGATTTATCAAAATTCTTGCTTGAAAATCAAGACAATTTTTATTGATATTGGGTATGATGAACATACCATAGACAAAGTTAAAGCGAAAGTTGACAATCAGTTTGGAGTTGAAAAAGAGGCTAAACTTGAAAATTTGAAAATCATCAATTGGCAATTTCCTTTTATCCGTGAGAAAGCGCCTGTTCTGAAAAGCAGAATACATGAGCTAAACAATTTGTTACCAAGCAATGTAAAAATCAGATCGGTCTTTCAAACGTTGAAGACCAGCATGTTCTTTAGAAATAAAGATATTATTACCTCCGACTTGAAATCAAAATGTACGTATTCGTACACCTGTGGACAATGTGAATATGTCTATATCGGAGAGACTTCTAGACATTTTATTACTCGGATCTCAGAGCACATGAAGGGGTACCCAGTACCCACTGAAATATCAGTTCATCCACACGCGCTAGAGAGAAAGAATTTTAAAGTCATTGCGTGCACCAACAATCACAAGATTCTCGAATCGATTCTGATTAAAAACAATAATAATTTGCTGAACAATAGAGACGGTTCCTTTCCACTTCTGCTAAATCTATGGCTATGTCATTGGATTCAAACTACGTCATTTCATGTCTGTCCTTTTTCTGCTTCATCTGTACATTGCCATCTGACGCCATTTTAACAGTGTTCATTTCATTTCATCTCATATAAAAATGATTTTACCTTGTTTTACATCAATCCATTGACAAAGGAGACTGTAACGCTCTGAAACGCGTTTGGATAAAAGCAAATTTTCACAAGATTGCTTTTCTTTTTTTTCTTTGAAATGAATATGTGGCCATATCATGGAAATATATATATATGGTAGAATCCAAAATGGAAAAAATAATAAATTCCAAAAAAGGTTCCAAGGAAAACTGAGAAATCTTATTCCCTGACGCGTTTCTGCTCACTCTTAGAGCTTGTCAAAGGGAATGAAATTATATTTAAATCAAACAACATAATACAAAATATGCATGGATATTTTAATGTTCATTCTTATTCAGTGGAGGTTTAAGCATAGAAATGAAAAACTATTCTTTTCTCTCTCTGGGGTATTTACTGCATTGAGGAGGCAATTGATATATCGGTGCGGCCATAAATTTTACCTCATGCTCACTAGCACAAGATGCTATGTGCTTGCTTACGTTTAGGATGGTATAATGCGGATGTAATATATGTTGCCTATGAATCGTTATTTCCGTCCTAAACATTCCACCAGTATGGCCGATATAAAACTGATGACAACCTTTGCAAAAAAGCGCGTAAATTACATTGCATGAAAGGCAGTTAAGATTCGATTTAATATTGAAAGTTCTTAAAACGTTTTCTACTTTAAAATCGACACTCTCTCCCACAACCAAGCAATTACAGCAACTACATCTGGGTTCACCACACTTCGTTATACCGTTTATGATTTCTTTGTTATTTCTGTTTAATATTCTATACAAGTTTTTAGGTTGTTTGTATGCTTTTATAATTCGACTGTTCTTAAAGGAATCCATTAATCTTAAAGCCCCTATAGTAGGAGCGATTACTTCATTATAAATATTCGGATTATTTTTGTTATAGGTCGTCACAAATGGGATTAGGTTTTCATTGTTTTGTACGTTTTCTTTTTTGTTAGTTACTCGTGATGCGCGCTCAAATGCGCTCTCGATCAAATGATTCGGGTAATTTAATTTCAGTAAAACTTTTTTCAGATCACTTAATTCAATAGATTTGTTGTTAGGATTGGATATCAACATTTCTACTCTTCTAGCAAGATTGTAAGGGATATTATGAACGATATGCCTTTGGTGTGCAGAATTGAATGGCACATAACTCATGCTGTCTGTCGGCTTGTGATAAATTTTCGTTTCCAGTTTTTCGCGTTCTTTGTACACAGTAACATCGAGAAAATTAACCTTCTGGCGATCACTTTCCATGGTAAACCAAATAGATGGATTAAGATTGTTTAAAATTGCAATAAAATGATCAATACTCCCGAATTCTGTGTTCCAAACAATAAAACAATCATCAATATATCTTATACAGTTTCCTGTTATTTTTGAAGATGTGTCGTCATTGTATATTTCTTTAGTTATGGAATACATCTTCTCTTCCAGAAACCCCATCGATAATATGGCATAGGTGGGGCCATTTTTGTCCCCATGGCAGTACCAGATTGTTGCAAGTAAAAGTCATTCTCAGATTTGAAGTAGTTATTTTTCAGAATTAAATGTATCGAAGATAATATGAATTCCTTGGTGAATCTATCACACATGACATCGCTATATTTTTCTATCTCGCCAATAGATTCAATACCTAAATCATGCGGTATACTTGTATAGAGAGAAACGACATCGAATGTTAAAAATATCACATTTTCATCCACGGAATCATGTTTCCTTAATTTTTCAATGAAATGTTGAGTATCTCTACAATAACTCCTCACCTTATTGATCAATTTCTTTCTTTTTTTTTATTTTCAATCAGCGCATTCATTGACAAACTTTTAAAGAAATTGATTGATAACGATTGATGTCGTTTCTCTCTATACAAGTATACCGCATGATTTAGGTATTGAATCTATTGGCTGTTGGATAGAAAAATATAGCGATTTTATAAATAAAAAGCACTGATTTTTGGCTCTCTTTGCCAACATTTTCATGGGAAACCTTGAGAGTAGTTTGTCTAGTCATATTGATTCCTTGTGTCATGTGTATTATCGTTATGTTGACGACACGTTCGCTCTTGTGAGGAGCAGGGAGGCAGGAGAATCTTTACTTGACATTTTCAATAGCTTTCATCCTCATATAAATTTTACTTATGAATGTGAAGAGCAGGGCAGACTACCGTTTCTTGATGTTTCTATACAACGCATGCCTGACGGGAAACTGTGTACCACAATGCACCGTAAACCAACTTTTTCTGGTGTTTACATGAGTTTTCACAGTTTCGTGCCCATTGCCTATAAAAGAGGCCTTGTCCGTTCTCTATTTATTCGTGCGCTTCGTATTTGTTCTGATGAAATGTTAGACCAAGAATTCAATACCATTCGTGCTATTTTGAAGTCTAATGCTTATCCTGAGCACTTCATCGATCAATATGAAGTCACTGAGATCAATAATGTTTCTGTTGCCACCGCTGAAAGAAAGGCTGTTTATGTCAACTTGCCTTTCTATGGTGACAAATCTAGTCTTTTCATTCGCAAATCGATCGATGAACTGCTGGCCAAGTTTGCTCCTGCCGCAAAACCCATAATTATTTTTAAGACCAACTGTATTCCTGTTGCTTCTCCTAAAGATCGTCTGCCAGTGGCCGCCACGTCTTCTGTTATTTATTCTTTTCGTTGTGGTTGTGGATCAACCTATATTGGACGGACGTCACGACCCCTGACAGTTCGAGCGCGGGAGCACATACCCAGGTGGTTCTTAAATGGTCATTTAGGAATTTCTCGCTCTGCAATTACTGAACATGTGCTCAGTTGCTGTAGTGTTCCGAATGACCCTATCAGCAAGTTTGAGATTGTATGCCACGCTTACAATGACCGCATTTTACGTATCCTCGAGGCATTGTTTATTAGACGTGATAATCCCAACCTGTGCAAGCAAAAGGACCATGTGATTAATCTTCGCTTGCCATGGTAATCGGGTGACTCACAGTCTGCCGCTGCTATCGCGTGTTGACCTGTATCTCAACTTTCTCCTTCTTAAAAAATGTCTATCTTTCAATGTAATTTCACATGCTGGGTTACCTTTGACAAGACCAGTCGAAACATGTCAGGTTTACATTTTTCTTCCTAATTTCAATAAACTTTATTATGACTTCGAAAGCATTCTGTGCGCTTTTTATTTATAAAATTACAAACAGGCACAATTGTTTCAAATATAGCGATGTCATGTGTGATAGATTCACCAAGGAATTCATATTATCTTCGATACATTTAATTCTGAAAAATAACTACTTCAAATTTGAGAATGACTTTTACTTGCAACAATCTGGTACTGCCATGGGGACAAAAATGGCCCCACCTATGCCATATTATCGATGGGGTTTCTGGAAGAGAAGATGTATTCCATAACTAAAGAAATATACAATGACGACACATCTTCAAAAATAACAGGAAACTGTATAAGATATATTGATGATTGTTTTATTGTTTGGAACACAGAATTCGGGAGTATTGATCATTTTATTGCAATTTTAAACAATCTTAATCCATCTATTTGGTTTAACACTGCCTTTCATGCAATGTAATTTACGCGCTTTTTTGCAAAGGTTGTCATCAGTTTTATATCGGCCATACTGTTGGAATGTTTAGGACGGAAATAACGATTCATAGGCAACATATATTACATCCGCATTATACCATCCTAAACGTAAGCAAGCACATAGCATCTTGTGCTAGTGAGCATGAGGTAAAATTTATGGCCGCACCGATATATCAATTGCCTCCTCAATGCAGTAAATACCCCAGAGAGAGAAAAGAATAGTTTTTCATTTCTATGCTTAAACCTCCACTGAATAAGAATGAACATTAAAATATCCATGCATATTTTGTATTATGTTGTTTGATTTAAATATAATTTCATTCCCTTTGACAAGCTCTAAGAGTGAGCAGAAACGCGTCAGGGAATAAGATTTCTCAGTTTTCCTTGGAACCTTTTTTGGAATTTATTATTTTTTCCATTTTGGATTTTACTATATATATATATCAGGTAATAGCCTCCTGTAGGCTATTACCTGAAGGCCTTGGTAATGAAATAGCAATCGCGTACACCGCTCGTTTTCGGGCTTGCCGCAAGTTTGATAAATTAAATGTCTGGCTCTGCCCCTATTTAGTGAAATGTTTGTTGATGTTCGAAAGTCATAGATGATGGCCGTCAACTGGGATGGCACTCTCAATATGTCTCGTAACAGTTCTTGCAAAACTGAATGAAGTTCCCACGTTCTGCCAAATGATGAGGCTCAAAACAACGATTTATATTTTTTCATGAGGCTAGAGATTTTTGCGAAATGAAATATCGTAGCGGATCATGCTGCATCCCGATGTACATGTCACTAAATCAGAAGTGGCGATTAGGATTAATACATTAGAGCTATTTTACGATGTTTAGACCTGGTATTTGGTTTTTCTCTATCATCATGATTCAATTGAAGAAATTTGCCAGTTTTGAGTCCTCTGATTTTCAATGATAGGTATCACTAATCCACAAAAGTTTTCTTTTATCTGTTGACAGAAGGTTTGTTGACATCATCTTTGTGAAAATGCAATGGCTGGTACAAGAATATTGCGGAAAATCACGGTATTATTTATGTACATGGAATTTTTTTATTGAATTTGATTTAAAGTAGTCTCTTGTTGTTTTCTTCCGACAATAATGTGATTCAGTGAGTGGAAACATACGAACATGAATGTATCTTTTGACCACTTCCTTTATCTTTTAGTAAGGCTCACGCAAACTTAAAAGTCTACTTCCATTTTCTAAAAACTCCCATTGTATTCAAGAAGAATGTTTATAGCGTTTAAATAAAAAACAGTCGCTCCCTTCTTTCGGACAAATTTCCTTTATTGTTTTAAAAAACATGTGTACAAGGGCCAGACGCGTTTTATCCTCCGACGTTCTCTTCGACCTCCGACGCGTCTGGCCCTTGTACATATGTTTTTAAAACAATAAAGGAAATTTGTCCGAAAGAAGGGAGCGACTGTTTTTTATTTAAACGCTACAATTCACCTCCCGTACAATGGACGCTTTATTTAAGAATGTTTATGCCCACACGTACAACATCTGATTAGTCAGGGATTGTTAAATTATAAAATAAGTAATAGCCAAAACTCAGAACCAGCCATATCTTTGCCGATCTAGCCTGCCGATCTTAAAATCTGCGAATCAGAATTTAAGTATGTGATAAAATGTACTTTATGTCATCAACACCAAGATATTCACTAAAATCAAGAATACATAATCCAGAAGAACGCCTATTTTTTAATTTTCAAGAAAGCAAAATTGATGCTGTTAATCTGAACTAGCTCCAAAACTGCGAACCACAACGACTAGAGAGAATAATAGGCAGAGATAAATAATGATAAATTAAGCAACAATGGTAATGTGTCCAACAAGGTTCCATCGTCGAACTAAGCGGTAGACTATTTGTGTTACAGTTTTCCAGTTAAATATGACTCGCCAGAGTTCTGCTGGATTTGCAAGCGCTTTTGGTTTCTGGTGGGATCACATTTTCTAGTCTCTTGTTGGGGGTAAGAAGCAGTCGTCCAGTAATTTTTCTACTTATTCTCATAATCTAAACGCGAACTCGACAACAGAAAATTCTTGTCTTCCTCTGTTTGTAAAATAGAATCCCCCTTCAGTATTACAGGCCCATACCTTTATATGTGCATACTTGCACAATAGATTCTATACGTAGGAATCTAAAATGCTAGATATTTAATTTTGTCAGTTTCAGAAACATCAGACACTTCTAAAACGCATACTGCAGAAATGAATACTTAGACCATGATAGTAGGCCTAGAAAATATATTTGTAGCGCCAGAAGAAATCCGAAAAGCCGAAAAGGCTGCATATAAATCTACAACAATTTCACAGACTCAATATTGCAAATACCTATGTATCAAGGGCCAGAGTAACAACGCGCTTTCAGATAGATCTACTTTTAGACTATTCTGCCTCATCTAATAAGTTCCGCAATTTTTTGAAATTTTCAGAATGTGCACTCAGTTTAAATCATCTTTTACTGTGCAACGTATTGCAGACAAAGACATATATAGTAGGCCTAGATGACGATACAATAGTAAATGTCGATATGGCATGGAATTTTCGGCAACAAGAAATAGTAGTTAATGCCATAATGACTTCAAATGAATGGAGAAATAGGAATGCCTATTCAGGCCTATTTACGAGTAGTTCAGTGTTATTTTTGGCAACTAAACCATTCTCTGGGAGTGAAGGTAGGCCTACGTAGTGACGAGAGAAAATTTGAAATTTAGCACAGGTAATGCCAAGCGGCTTGCATATGTAGTAGGCCTATCAGCAGTAACTTTTCAAAATGATGCATCAAACACGAATCAAAGCCACGGTTTGGCAAAGGACTACTTCAGTAATATTTTGATATCTAAACTATTTTAAAAGACCAAACTCTACCTTATCTGTAGAAGAAGGCCGGAGGCATTGCTTATTGAAGGACCTGCATATTGAAAGTATTGCATATCATACTTCGACTTGTACCGGTATTGATAAAAGAATATCTGCTTGGAAGTCGGTATGAATTTTTGAACCTAAACGTAGCCCAAACTAGACAACGTTTTACAGAAAGCTCACCTTAATTAACGTATGCAGCCATCAACAATGAATTACGAAATCCTAACGCCTAGACTACTTTCGAAACAATGAGCAACACTAACGATACTGACGCAGAGAGTCGGACTCGAGGACGATATCAAATTTGGGAACTGCTTGGGACCGCATGTCACACCCTAGAAAATACAATACGACGAATCGCGAATGTAGGGTCGAAGACACTAATTGAGGTGAAGCGGCTAGATTCCTACAAATATAACTTAATGACCAACCCATTAAAACCGCTTCGAACGTTTTTTTCAATCGTACTAAATAAAGCAAAGAAAAATGGTCTTTGATGCAAAGATACGCCCATTTAAATTCCAGTTACACTGCTAAGGAAAGAAAATTTTATTCTACGAATGGGCGTATAAGTTATACATCTGTTTGTAAAATAGAGAATTATTGCAAATTTCTCATTTTTATGCTGACGAAGAGGTGTAAGAGTTTTACGAAAATTACAATTCGTACAGTTTGGGATCATGCACCCTCCCCATGCTTCTAAAACTCATGTAACACTTTAGATTCGAGTCTTGAAAATGTCACCATTGAAGAGAGCGACACGGAAAACCCCTGAATATGTTCTTATCTCAAAAAGTCAAATTTTGCTCATGCGCCCCTTCGTCAACATAGTGACGAATTTTTCCAAATCATTCTTTCTGTTGCTATCCGGTACAGTAAAGGATAGCATTTTCAGTGCGACCTCAAGGGAACAGTGCAATTTCAAGACAAATGACCAAGAGAACATGAATGATAACTGATTCTAATTAAAATGAATAGAATCACTAATCAAGGCTTTTAGTAACCAGGACATCGTCTTATCTATGACAGTACCCGTCTTCACTCTTCAAGCACTACAGGCCCCTGAACACCATAAGCTAGTATGCGAAGACCCATTCAGAAATTATGTTGCAATGCATTAAATAGCAATCTACCTGAGTAGTAAGAAAACGGCGAACACCAGATAGCGCAAGATGGCCGCCGTCGTGGCTGAGTCCCCCCCCCTCTGGTCCGCCAGTGTCGTGATGTGCCGGCGAGGTTCCGCTGCCGTCCCCCCCCCTCTGGACCGTCAGTGTGTGAGCCTTGGGTGTCTGTGTCCGACCGCCTGGTGGACTTGGGCGACCGTCTAGGTTGACGTGGGCGACCGTCTAGGTTGTCTTGGTTAAACTGTGGGATGTTTTGGTGTGTAGTGTCCAAACGCAGCCTCGGATGTGAAAACGGAGGCCAGATTCGGATTCAGCGTGAAATTCTGCATCTGTATGGTGAATTTGAAAGCAATCGGAGATAAAAATTTTTTCGCTGACGTCCCCCCCCCTCTGGACAGCTTGCTTCGATCTTGGCTTCTAGTGGACGGATTTTGTCGAGTGAGGTGTCATTTGAAAGCTAAGAGTGAGACAAATTCACTGAAACAAACGGCTTGTTCCTATCTGTCTTCGTTTACATGTGAGACGCCATTTAAGATTTTAGGTCGGAGCTCACCTGAAAAAATCCTAAGTGTCAGAGTGACTTTGTATGGGAAAAATTAAAAATTTTCCAAAGTGTGGAATTTCGACCTGGGACCTTTACCAAAGGTTGTTTCATCAAATTTCGCTGACCCCCCCCCCCCTTTGTTCTAACTTTGGTTCTAGTGGACGGATTTTGTTCGTTCGACTTGCATTGGAAAGAGGATGAAACACTGCTCGACCGCATTTTTCGTTGCGAGTCAATCGGAGCAGCCGTTCAAAAGTTAGAGCGGTTACAAGATTTTAGGTCGGAGCTCACCTGAAAAAATCCTAAGTGTCAGAGTGACTTTGTATGGGAAAAATTAAAAATTTTCCAAAGTGTGGAATTTCGACCTGGGACCTTTACCAAAGTTTGTTTCATCAAATTTCGCTGACCCCCCCCCTTTGTTCTAACTTTGGTTCTAGTGGACGGATTTTGTTCGTTCGACTTGCATTGGAAAGAGGATGAAACACTGCTCGACCGCATTTTTCGTTGCGAGTCAATCGGAGCAGCCGTTCAAAAGTTAGAGCGGTTACAAGATTTTAGGTCGGAGCTCACTCTGACACTTAGGATTTTTTCAGGTGAGCTCCGACCTAAAATCTTGTAACCGCTCTAACTTTTGAACGGCTGCTCCGATTGACTCGCAACGAAAAATGCGGTCGAGCAGTGTTTCATCCTCTTTCCAATGCAAGTCGAACGAACAAAATCCGTCCACTAGAACCAAAGTTAGAACAAAGGGGGGGGGTCAGCGAAATTTGATGAAACAAACTTTGGTAAAGGTCCCAGGTCGAAATTCCACACTTTGGAAAATTTTTAATTTTTCCCATACAAAGTCACTCTGACACTTAGGATTTTTTCAGGTGAGCTCCGACCTAAAATCTTGTAACCGCTCTAACTTTTGAACGGCTGCTCCGATTGACTCGCAACGAAAAATGCGGTCGAGCAGTGTTTCATCCTCTTTCCAATGCAAGTCGAACGAACAAAATCCGTCCACTAGAACCAAAGTTAGAACAAAGGGGGGGGTCAGCGAAATTTGATGAAACAACCTTTGGTAAAGGTCCCAGGTCGAAATTCCACACTTTGGAAAATTTTTAATTTTTCCCATACAAAGTCACTCTGACACTTAGGATTTTTTCAGGTGAGCTCCGACCTAAAATCTTAAATGGCGTCTCACATGTAAACGAAGACAGATAGGAACAAGCCGTTTGTTTCAGTGAATTTGTCTCACTCTTAGCTTTCAAATGACACCTCACTCGACAAAATCCGTCCACTAGAAGCCAAGATCGAAGCAAGCTGTCCAGAGGGGGGGGGACGTCAGCGAAATTTGATGAAAAATGTTTTGGTAAAGGTCCCAGGTCAAAATTCGGAAGTTTTAAATTTTTCAAAATTTTCACCACACTGGAGCTCCCACACTTAGGAATTTTTTCACTTGTGGCATGTTACATGGTCATGTGCTGACACACCAACTTCCCGTGGTAATATGAGAATGGTTCAGGTGTCATATTGTAAAGAATGATGAGACAAATCGTTTGCAACAAACCGCATGTCGCTACGATGAATACTTTCGGAGATAGAGCCATTTTAAGTTTTCTTCCGAGCATATATAAACCCCCGACAACGCAAGTCTGATCACTTCATCGAAAGACGAGGTAAGCGACGGTCGTCGCTCTGAGATCCCGATATCGGGTTGCAAAGGACTCTATCTTTTGAAGTAGGCAAGCTATCTTCTTACTTCAAAGTTTGTGTGATAGAGTTTGATAGTGTCTTTACTACTGATAAAATTTTTTAAAAGTAGTATGAGTAGTAAAATGCGGAATTTTTTAAAAATTCTTAATTTTCAGTTTTTTCAAAGTTTTAACATGTAGACTAAGGTTTTCAAGTATGCTGAGTTCAAATCTGCTATCAGATTTGAAATGTAACTAAGTCTAAGGCAGCTTTGAGGGGTTGGATCCCAGCTACTGATCACTACCTTTGACTCGGCGTTCCTGTTACCACTTCGGGGCAGTGACAATGATGTCTTCAGCTGTAAAGAGCGGGTATCGGGGAAGATCTCTCACTTCCCTAGTGATCAGTACAAGGCCTTCGGGCTGTCGACGGGATCTAGTGCCACTCACTACACTCAAATCTATCATTCCTCACTAAGTGTAAAATCATTCTTTTCCGTTTTTATAAACTAGGAATCAATCGTTTGCTATCAAACGTTTACGGAATTATAATCATTGTTTTCCCCTTTTCACTTCAGAAAATGGTTAACTACAACAATGCAAAGACGGCTTTTAAGCTTTGCGTCTGTTCAAAGATTTTTCGTAGCGATGCCTTTAAGAAGCATTCTTGTGCACATAAGCGAATGGTAGGGGGCATTCGATACTTTTGTAGCAGCCATAATGCATCTCGCCTTGTCGAGACGCTACCGGAGTGGCATGCGAAGCACAGCAGCTGCAGTCAACCAGAGCTGACTGAGGAGGCGAAGCAAAGTCTCTTCAGCTCAGAGTTGAAAGCTCTGGAGACTCAGTGTGCTATCGAGGCTATCACGTCAGCAAAGCCTCCCTCATCTTGTACACCAGCAAAGGCTCTCTCGCCCACCCCGATTCTAGAGACTCAGTCTGCTGTCGAGTCTATCACGACAGCAGAGGCTCCATCTTCTAGCATGCCAGCAAAGGCTCTCTCACCCACTCCGATTGAGTCTTCTCCGAAGTCGAGTAAATCCTCCTCCTCCTCCTCTAGCGATGAGTCGGCTACAAGTAGCAGCGACAGTGAGGAAGAGGAGGAGGATAAAGGCTCGACGAAGGTTGACCTAGTCGAGAGTGTCTACCTCGATAGCGAGGTAGAGGCGGTGAGGGACGTTGACCTCGATAGCGAGGTGCAGCCGGCTAAGTTATCAACCAGTGGTGGGATTGCGGCTCAATGTCGCAACTTCATTATGCGCCCACCACTGGTTGATAACTATGACAAGCTGAAGAATGAGTTGGAGGTGTGGAAGAGGGACTGTTTCTTCTATAAAGCGAGTTCCGAGAACCTCTCGCGAGTCACTCAGGAGCTCAAGAAGACTCAAGCTAGTCTTTTTGAGAAAGAAGGAGAGCTCGATCGCGAGAGGTTCTCGCACCTCGCTAGTAAGGCTAAAGAAGAGCAGCTCCTCATCGAGAGAGAGAGTCAGGAGAAGGAGTTAAGAAAGATGAGGGAGGAGGTGGAAGGGCTGCGAAAGCAGTTGGGGAAGGTGGTGGCGACTAATCAGGAGCTGCACCAGCAAGTGATGAGTAGCAGTACTCGACGATCAAGTCGCCTCCACATTCCCCTTGACAAGAAAGGACGTGTGCCCGCAAGACCGCTCCTCTGTGAACGTGGCAGAGACGAGATGTGTTATAGCAGGGCTAAAAAAGGTATCGAATGCCTTCACTTTACATTCGACCACAAGGAGGCGATCACAGGATTCCTGTTCGAGCCACGTCCTGAGAAGATCTGTAAGTTTAAAACAAGTAACTTAGAGTTCAAGATAATAACTAACAACTTCTTTCTTTACAGATATCAAAGAGAAGCGACCACCTGCTTCCGTCAACGAGCCGGAGGCGAAGCGGCAAGCTTGAGTCCTTGAATTATCCCGAGAATGAACCATCGGCTCTCTTAAGGGCCACCTAGGGGCAAGACATGATAGAACCTCCACGCGGTTTGCCCTGGGCAGTCTTCGGACTGGCGAATACTATCATTAAGTTGAATCTGCTATCAGTCAACTTGAACGTTGCAAATGAAGTTCGGTGTAATACTTCCTTTCGACGGGCGTTCCTGTAAAGGGCGGCGGTGAAACCCGTAGCTATGTATACCGCAAGGGACATTCGGCAATGGTCAATCTTGTTAAACCTCTCTGCGTCATGTTTGCAAGTGATTGCCTCTGTCTCAACGTAGTATGCATTCGCGCCAGGGCGACATTTAGCCAACTGTCGAAGGTTGCCTAAAACTTTCCATTGCATACGTTATGAGAGCCATGAGTTCTACCTGTCTCTATCAATGAGACGAATTGATGAATGGAATGAAAGGGAGGATACTCACGCGCCACACGCAACATAACACACTTCTCTCTTCCGTAGTCTAAAAAGCTCTTTACACATGGATCGCAGTCGATTGCTATCCCTGAAGCATTCTGATTCGCTGTTGAGCAATTCATTGTTGAAAACCCTATATAAGCCAGAAGATTGTAGCGCTTCTCATTCAATTTGAAGTCACGATGGAAGCCACATCTGCCGACAACATTCCCGTCTTCATCGATGAAGACAACGCCATTCCCGAGTTCGTCATCCTCGACGAGTGGGATGAGGATGAGAAGAAGGGGAAGATCAAGAGGATCATTTGGACGGATGAGGTGTGGACTCCGAATACCACTCGCATCCGAAAGGTGCCAGATGCACCAGCACGGCTTAGGCGGTATAGGGTTTATGACAACCTAACCGTCATACCCCTTGACTATTCAAGCCAATAGTCAACCTAATCCCGAGAATGAACCATCGGCTCTCTTAAGGGCCACCATGGGGCAAGACATGATAGAACCTCCACGCGGTTTGCCCTGGGCAGTCTTCGGACTGGCGAATACTATCATTAAGTTGAATCTGCTATCAGTCAACTTGAACGTTGCAAATGAAGTTCGGTGTAATACTTCCTTTCGACGGCGTTCCTGTAAAGGGCGGCGGTGAAACCCGTAGCTATGTATACCGCAAGGGACATTCGGCAATGGTCAATCTTGTTAAACCTCTCTGCGTCATGTTTGCAAGTGATTGCCTCTGTCTCAACGTAGTATGCATTCGCGCCAGGGCGACATTTAGCCAACTGTCGAAGGTTGCCTAAAACTTTCCATTGCATACGTTATGAGAGCCATGAGTTCTACCTGTCTCTATCAATGAGACGAATTGATGAATGGAATGAAAGGGAGGACACTCACGCGCCACACGCAACATAACACACTTCTCTCTTCCATAGTCTAACAAGCTCTTTACACATGGATCGCAGTCGATTGCTATCCCAGAATCATGTAAGCTATCTTAATTTTATTTAACACTATTTCATCTACCATTATCACCCATATGAAATGTTATAAGATTTGCAAGTTAAACTAAGCGTGCTACTATTTCCAAATGAAAAAGTATACATGGTTAAATTATTCACTAAAGCCCCATTCAAGTAAGTCAGTATGAAAGCAAAGATAATACGAAATAAACATTTATTATGGCATGTATTTTAAAAGGTCTTCATCGTCAATATCGTCCCAGAGTCTGACTTCACATAGATCACAAAAACAGTTGAGCTGCTTTAAACGTTCTTCTGCAGCGTCCCTCACGTTGTCAATGTACGCCCACTCCGCCACGGTTCGCGGTTGGGAGTTAGGGGTGTACCACTCCCATATTTGATGCAACTGCGACTTGCTGGTCATCTCCATCACCCCTTCGACATCATATTGTAAATATTTCCACCGTATGCCTGTTAGGTCGGGCAACTCCTCTTCATCGTCCTCCGATAACTTTCGTATATTGTCGAGATTGTATGTCTTCTCCACCTTCGCCTTTCTTGGTGCATTTGGTGTAACGAGCACCTTTGCTGATGTGCATGGAGAGGAGAACTCCAATGCGGCATTTGGTGTTGTTGGAGGACTTGTCATGTTGTCTTTGAAATGCTGACTTTGAATAATGATAACTTTAACATTTTTCTAATTCTTAAGTATCAACAAGCAACCAATCAGAATGAACAGCCAATGAATGATGAGCATGAAAGGATATAAGCAAAGTGACATCCGTGTCATTTCACTCTGTCTTTGAGACGTATAAGTGAAGTATTCTCTAGCGAATTCTGCTATTATTTGAGGTGTACAAGTGAATTCCAAATTTGAGACATATTAATTGAGTGAAGTCTCTATCTTATTGAAGCATCAACCTTAAACTTGATTTCATTGAAATGGTAAGTTGAAGATTTCCTCTCTCATCTCCCTCAAACGTGTGGTTCATAGCATCTTCCTCAATTTCAGGCATCAACTTCATCACCAACGCCCTCCCTTCTCGAGGAAAGTTTAGAGTTATTGAGTCAAGGTAGGTTGCAACAATACACTGAGGCTTGAACAGAGATGATAGAATGATTTCTCTTTCAGGTGATGTGAGTTCCAGCTCAGAACTGTCGCGACATGGTAACGAGTGGGAATGTGCTGACTGTGGGCACATCTTCACGAGGAAATGGGATCTCACCCGACACATCAAGCGAGGTGTTTGTCGACCTAAGCCGGCATCAATCTCCGGAGGTGGGGATGATTCTGTTAACGTCGTCTCCTTTTCTTGCGACTTGTGCGCTCAGTCTTTCGAGACACGTTTTGAACTATCTTCGCACAGACTTCAACATACACACACGAACGATAGCTACACCAACGGTACCTCCTCTATCCGACTCACTGAAGTGTCCATAAATAATTTAGTGAGGAACTACCAGATGGACTCCTCAGAAACCATTGCTAACTTTGAGGAATGGCTTCATCAAAATTCATCATTGATAGAAGCGCTCTTCAACAATTTAGACAATTTTAGGATGAAGGCGCTCATCTATCTTAAAATAAAATATGTAAAAATCGACCACCATACTGGACAAATAATAGAGAGGTTGGAGTTTCACATACCCTCCTCTCCTGCAACCGAGGTTGTAGACTATGAGTCTTGGATAAATTTTCACATCCAAGGATTAAAATTAAATATTGATAAATTTAACGAGCGCGATAGCGGTCTCATTTTTGACGGCATTGAGTCCGCCTTATTTAAAATCAGTTTATTAGGAAATCATAGTGGTCGAGGCTCCTTTAAACTTCCAAAAAATTTAAAAAACAAAACAGCAGTCATCAATGTCGATTGCGAATCGCAATGTTTTAAATATGCTGTCCTCTCCATTCTCCACTATAATGACATCAATGCGAATCGAAATCGTACATATAGCTATAGGCAGTGGGAGAATGAATTAAACTTCGATGACTGTAATAGTGACGATATGAAAATTAAAGATATAGAAAAATTTGAAAAATTGAACAACATTAAAATAGTTCTCCATGTTTGGGAAAAGGGATTGAAGGGTGTGCGCTACAACTCGCGTTCGAGTTGTTATGATCATGTTGTCAACCTTTTATTAGTAAGACAGGATGATAGTGAGGAATGGCACTACTGCGGCATTCCCAAAATCTCTCGCTTATACCACCACTTAAGAAATTCTACCTCATCAGAGATTTATTACTGTGACAGATGCATTCGGAACTTTAGGAGTAAAAACAAATTTGAAACTCATTATGAGTGGTGTAAGCGAGGTAAACTGCAAATGGAACGCATGCCCAAAGATAAGGAGTTTTCATATAGAGAGAATGGCGATGAACTAAGTCCTCTTCGTGTCATCTATGCTGACATCGAATGTTATATCGATGATAACATCCATCGACCAGCAGCCATTTCCTGCTATGAAGTATGGCATGACCATTTCCAAAATAGAAAAAATAAAATGCACGTCTGGCAAGGTGAGGATTGTATTTACCAATTCCTACAATTCCTCGAACAGGCTGTAAAATTTCAACAAAAGTATGATGGTGAACTCTATCGCAGATCATTGCATATGACAGCAGATGATCAAGCAAAATTTGATAGTTGCAACGTTTGCCCCAAATGTAGGAAAACATTTGACGATGATAAGATTAAGAAAGTGCGCGACCATGACCACATCACTGGTAAATTTAGAAACGCACTCTGTTCAAAATGTAATTTTTCGCTGAGGATGAAGCGGCGTACATTACCCGTCATTTTCCATAATTTCAAGGGCTACGACAGCCATATGATAATAAAAGGAGGTTTAGGTCAAATGAAAGAGTGGAAGCTTGATGTAATAGCACAAACGAGAGAGAAGTTTATGGCCATGACAGCAAAAGTGCCTGTCGATAAAACTAAAGAAAATAAGACGGTCTATTTTGATATAAAATTTTTAGATTCCTACCAATTTATGACTGCATCACTGGCCTCTCTCGTGCAAAATCTAAAGTCTCTTCCACTAACACAAAATCTTAAGAAACAATATCCAAATCTAACCGATGAAGTCATCACACGGAAAGGAGTCTTTCCATATGCATATTTTGATGCAATTAGTAAACTCGGCGAGACTTCTCTTCCGCCCATAGATAAATTTAAAAATGATTTGACCGGCGCAGAATGTAAGACCGAAGATTATGATCATGCACAAGATGCATGGATAAAATTTGACTGCCATACATTTGGTGAATATATGATTGCCTACCTTAAGTTAGATGTATTTTTGCTGGCTGATGTATTTCAGGAGTTTCGACGAGTGGCATTAGAAGAAGATAAGTTAGATCCCGTCCACTTTGTCAGTCTGCCAGCCATGTCATTTAAGTCTGCTTTTAAAATGACTGGTGAGACCATTCATCTCTTACAAGATCCAGAGATGTATAATTTATTTGAGCGAGGAATTCGCGGTGGTCTCACATTTGTAAATAAACATAGGTTAAAATCAAAAATAGTAGGTAATGACCAGACTCATCTGAAGTATTATGACCAAAATAATTTGTATGGTAGTTCATTATCCAAACCGCTACCTCACTCTGAGTTTAGCTGGTTAGATGATAGTGAAATTCAACATTTCTCCAACCCTTCCAACATACTAGCAATTCCAGATGAAGGTGATTGGGGATATTATTTTGAGATAGATCTAATCTATCCAAATAATATTAAACATAAAACCGTAGATTTTCCACTCGCACCCGAATCAGGTGAAGTGAGTAAAGATATGTTTTCCGACTTTATGAAACAATTTCATAAAGATTTAGAATCATGTGGACAACCCAAGTATAAGCCTTGCCGCAAACTTTTACTCACTCAATATGATAAGGAAAACTATCTAGTCCACTTTAGCATATTAAAAATTTTATTTAGAAATGGGCATGATTTTAAAAAGAGTTCACCGCATTATTAAATTTAGACAGAAAGCCTTCCTCAAACCCTACATAGATAGTAACAGTCAGAAACGTGCACTAGCCCAAAATAATTTTGAAAAAGATTTTTATAAATATAAGAACAACAGTCTATTTGGTAAGACGATGGAGGATGTTAGAAAGCACGTAAACTACAAACTAGTTAATGATGATCAAAAGTATCACAAATTGATCTCATCACCTCTATTCATCGATAGAGACATAATCGATGAGGATCTTGTAGGTATTAAAATGATAAAATCTGAAGTTGAGTTGTGCAAACCCATCTATATTGGTCAAGCTGTTCTAGATTACTCCAAGCTTGAAATGTATCAACTCTTCTATAAAATACTAAAACCGTGTCCTCTCGTAAAAGAGGTTCGTTTGTTGGGTGGTGACACAGATAGTTTCTTTTTAGGTATTACCACTCAAAAAGATTTAAATTTTAATGAAGTAGGAAAATCTTTAGAAAGATATTTTGATACATCAAATTATCCTGCTAATCATCCACTATACTCCATCAAAAATAAGGCAAAACTTGGCTGCTTTAAGGATGAGACAGCAGGGAAGGAGATAGCTGAAATGATTCTCCTCCGCCCTAAAATGTATTCTATGAAATTAAAGGATAGTGATGATAGCATTAAGCGCGCTAAAGGCATATCAAGATCATTGGTCTCTAACATGAAACATAAGAATTTCAGGAAAGCCTATAGAAATAAAAATATAACGTTTGTCAATATGACAATCTTAAAATCTAAGTCGCATGAGATCAAAACTCATACTTTTAGGAAACGGGCGCTTTCAGCATGGGAGGATAAGAGGTGCTGGCTAGAACACAACATATCTCTTCCACATGGACATCCTGACACAAACATACCACCACCCAAAAGAATTAAACTCACACTACCACATTCAGGAGACGTCTTAGCATAATCATCCTTAACTTAGTATTTTGATGTTGATTTCTGTAGATAAACATTGTTGTTTTATGTATCGCATGAGATTGTTTTTTCCTTGTGAATATGTGTCCACATCTGTACATTCCCCATGTGATGACTTTTCCACTGAAAGACATTTTTCCTATCCCTGTATATTTCCACCCTTCACGAAGTAAAAAGACTTTTTGTATATAACAATGTTTATTGAAGTGCGCTCATGTATATATTTTCAGTGGATGTTGTATAAAGTCTATTCCTTCACATTCATGTACATATTTCAATAAATGTTGTATAAAGACTTCACTTTGTTTTCCGAAACACTAACGTTATGAGGGATTTAGTATCTTTCACATGGATGCACTCTTGTAAACCATTGGTAATTTTGATAGCAATAGAGGGTATAGTTTGTTTGACGACGGGATGATAGAAAATAGATTCAAACATCTTCTCGACTATTCCATATGAAGCGTCTTTATCATGAATGAAATCACGTAAAATGTATTCTTTTTTCTCACCAACAGAAATAGGTAGAATCAAATCACTTTGAATGTAAAGGTGCTGTTCATGTTTATCAAGTGTCATTGGTGTTTCTATACCAATCGTATGCGCAGCAGCAAACACAGTTTGTAGCATTGAAAAACCAAAGAGTTTTTTCAAATTTTTACTCAATTGACATTGAATGTCATCACCCAGTCTCAGAACAACGCGTTGATTTTCAATTGAAAACGAAATGTGGTGTGTCTTTACATCATATTTACTTTTCATCACATGCTTCAACTTCTGTTGTATATAAGGATTTACTACATGAATGAAGCTTTCAACTGTATGATATAGACGCGGCATTATATTGATAGCAACTTTAGATTCTTCATAAGACTGGTAAATTTTCTTGATGCGATCGCCATAGATGTCCACCCACCATTCATCATTAACTGAATCAGCTTTAGTGTGATATTCATGAGAAGCATATACCACACCGCTTCCAATAATAGGTGTATAATGTCTTACAAAATGACGCAAGGTTGGAGAGAAATAAACTGTAAGTTTTTCATTATATTTCTGAATAACCAACTTATTTTTGTCCGCCATAATTTTCTCTCCATACTTCTTACCCACAGTCTCATTCCATCGTTTTACTAACTCAATAAGTGATAAAGGTTGAACACCACGCTTTTTCAAAATGATGCGTTCTTCGCATTCTACAACATCTTCATCAAATATTTTAAATCTATAATGAAATTTGTTGATTCGATTTGAATAAACTTTTCTAACATTTGCAGTAGCAATTGACGTTAGATGTAGTCCATGACCAAAACCGAGATGCGGATAGAATTCACTATCCAACCTCAGCGTAAGACCTTTAGTAAAAGAATGAAAGCGGAGGAACTGTCTCCCACTCCAATGATAGATAGTAAACTCATAAGCTTTCTGATTTTTATTCTTCATGATGGAAGTATTACCACTGTTGAATGCCTTAATAATTTTCTCATTCCCAAATGGCTCATAAGAATCTGATTTTATCTGAATCCATTCATAGTTCCACTTTCCATCTGATGTTAAATTGTATGGGAACTGAAATGCATTATTCATCGTTATTCCATCATGGGTGCGAGGAGTCAATATCATTTCTTCCAAATCATTCACATTCTGAATATTGCTATCATAGCAAATACTAGAAACGCCAACCTCCCATTCACCTTCTAAATGCAGTGGGCGATTTAATTCTACTCGATAGTCTGATGGTTTATTTTTGGGAAATTTATTCATAGAAGCATTACTGGGCAAGTAGATTAGAAACGAGTCCTTATTTTCACTTTCCATATTATTCACATTGGAAAAATATATTAGCATACGTTTGCATTAACTCTTCATTCGGAAATGGAGTGTGATACTTGTCACAGCATCTTTATGAAAAGGAATCAACGCACCAGCATCGTCATAAATGGCAATATCAATTTGTGGGATGTAGTTTGATTTCAGCTTTGTATAATGCACTTTCTTGAAAGTATGCTCAGATAAAATACTGCAGCTCTTTGGCTGGTATGGTATCATTGCTAGCAATGGAGCTTCAACATCTCCCACACGTACATCTTCACCAATATTGGAATATATCTGAAAATAGTTAATACGACGCGATAGCGACATGTCTGCGCTAGCTTTGGTTACAGTACCACTTTTAAAGATATTTTGGTCAAAACCCAAAATGTCCATTAGAGTTTTATCCATAATTAGTTCAATACCTTTTCCACTTATAGTGAGAGACAAAGTACCTTCTTTTTCAGAAAATGAAATATGTTGGTCATTAATCACTTCATTTAAATAATCTACAACCAATTTAACTGAAGTAATGATGCGAGGCATCAGCACTCTTGTTTCATGTAAGATACCACCGAAAGGCTCTACACACTTTCTGTATAAAGATACGCTCCATTCTGTAGTCAAATTGATTTGACCTTTCACATGGTAAATGTTGCATATTAAATTTTCCATGAACAGCTGCAGAATGATGTCGTAAGAACTGATGAAAATCTTTTGAACAAATTAATACTAGATCATCATCATTTAATTTACTTATTGCAATATGATTAGATGATTTAATATAAGTCAATGTTGACACTTGTTTACCATCAACTCGATGGAGATAATTAAATTTCTTCAATAATGTTTCAGGAGTCATGTTTGTCTTTCTTGGCTTAATCACAATCTTCTTCACCAACGTCTTCTCATTTTTTGGAATAAGATCTACATAATAAGCTTCCTCTCGATATATTAACTGTTTATGACCACTTATGTGGTAATTAACGTTAAAATTATCATAGCTTGTCAAGGCGCTAGCGAGGTAACCTAAATCATTTCTTAAACTTGGACTTAAACCAACAATCCAATCTTTCTCAACTACATGATGTATTTAAGTATTATGATGTTTGTGTGGAGTAAATTTGGAAATATGTTTACACGCTTTATTCAAGAAATCATTTATAAACTTTTTACATGATAAGAGATCTTTCTTTGGCCACTGTGGAATGTATACTCGGCAGCCCTTTTCACATTGGTAAGCAGCTGTACGTCTCATATTAATAGTCATCACCTCATGATCAAAAGTATAGACACAGTTGCTATAAACAAGTTGAGTGACACCCACTTCCCAATTCCCATTTAGCTGTTGTGCATGATCAATGGGAGTAGAAAAGAGTGCGGCTCGATTACTAGTAAATCTCTTTGTAGCCGCATTGCTAAGCAAAATATGATAAAACGACATTTTTATATTGCTAATCTGCAACTTTGCATAACATCATGAAGACTTGGATTTTGGACTCTCTACAATATATCAGAGTTGATCGTGATGGAAACGTACATTTCAAAAATTCTCATGGTCATACATCAAGAGGAATTACATTAACATGGCGACAATTTGTCAACCTCAATTATATCATGAGGGATTTGGTATATTTTGAAACATTAAGATTCATCTCCCTGGGTGATCAAGTTTGGCTTCAACATTACAGAAATGAAATTCAAATCTACCATTCTCATTCCGCAAACTGTTTCTCATTTCGCAAATACAATTGGGAGAAGTATAGAAGATACATACATCGCTCCATCATGACATTTATTCGTCGTGAGTTCATCGCCCTACTATGCAAATCTTAATCAGACATGACTATCACGCACCATGAGTTGGAAATTAGATTCCCTACAACGTATTGAAACGGATCATGATCGAAACGTCTATTTCAAAGATTCAACTGGAAAAGTGAGATGAGAGTTTGCTTTATCTTATCGTCATTTTCAATCTCTACATCATATCATGAAGGACTTGAAATACTTCTATATGAAAAGACATTCACGTATTGGAAATCGCATCTGGTTGCGCGTCAACAATTACGGCGAATTCAACTCTATCATTCCCAACTTCATACTAACTTTCACATTTCATCAAGGTAGTTTGGGAAAAGTATAAAAGGAAGGTACAATCGCTCAATTTTTACTCATTTCTTTCCATCATGAAGCGCCATCGCTACACCATCGTCAACATTCTCCGTCGCTTCAGACTCTACACCAAAATCGATCTCACAACATTACACCATACAGCTTTCCAAACAGCATAGTATTACCCGGGTCGTCCTCAAATGTTAGTGGTGAAGATGAACAATTCACAAAGTCAAAATAAGAGAAAAAAAAAATCGGGAGGTGCTCCGGGGGGGGCGAAATAACAAAAAAAAAAAAAACACAAAAACGGTGGGACTGGGGTTGATGGGGAGCATCCAGGGAGGTAGGGGGGGGGGATTGTTGGGTGAGACAAAAAATTCAAAAAACAAAAGAAACAAAAACGTGGGAAGAGAAAAAACAAATCGGAACCACAGGCCCTCGGGGGAGGGGGGGGGTGTTGCCCCGGGAAGGGATCCGGGCGGGGTGGAGGGGGGTACGGGGGGGGGTGACACCCCACAACCAACAACACATCAGTGGGGGGGTGGGGGGGTGGACTAAACAAACACATATGAAACCACCCAACGGGCACCACACAGAAAGTGGGACAAACACAAAATCCCACAGGAAAAATGGTGGGGGAGAGAACTCCTCCCAATGGTGGTGGGTTCACCCCACCCGCCACCCCACCTCCACCCCCCCAACAGCCAGGAACCATAACAACATTTGGGTGGGGGTGGAGGGTGGAGGCTACCAACGGGTGCATAAAGCATAGACCGCCCACGAGGTAGGGGGGGATGTTTGTCTGAGTGGTGGGGGGCGAAAGGGGACGAGGGGTGAGAGGTGGGGTGGTGGGAACAAACGGGGGGAAGCCACGGGGGGGAGGGTTGGGGGGTTCCCCCCCGTGTTGGATAAGAGTTGCGTACCATGGGGGGGGAACACACTCCACCAGACACCCCCCGCCGCCACCACCAATGGTGGGGTGTGTACACCAAAAATGGTGAGGAGGGGGGTGGTTGGTAGGTTTGCATGCTGAGTTGGATTTGGGGCGACCACACTCCACCGGTGTACACCCCGCCCACACACACAACCCTCCAGACACCAGCCCTCAAGCGTGTGGTTAAACCAAACCAACCAAACACCACTCCCGGACACAGGATTAAACGGGAGTAATGGGGGTACAACCTGGTGGGGATTGGGGTAAACACAATACCCCATAGGGGGGGGAATGAGGTGGGATTGGTGAAGGGGGGAAAAAGGTGACGGGGGGGACAACCAACAACAACACCCCAACAAAGCCTGGGGGGGGGCCCTCACGAATCCAAACAAAAAAATCACGGGGGAAACAACGGGGTGGGATGAAGGTGCAACGGGTGGGGGGGAGTGGGGTGGGGGGAACCGTGTACTAATAAATACACAATAATAAACTTACAATCCCACCCACAACAACCTCTAATAGAAATCTCACTGGGGGGGGGGGTGGGGC
>CAJQUW010004933.1:0-330920 GCA_907163375.1 Prostheceraeus crozeri
TTCAATCTATAGATTCTTGTCGGTCGCATTTCTCGTTTTCGTATTGTTTTGTGTTATTATTGTGTGTTATTTTGATTAGCTCGTCTTATCTTTTATAGTTCTTCTCTTGCTATATTAGTGCTTTGCGGGTTTTATTTAGTAGTAGTTTTTACCGTTCGTTTGTTTTCTTTATATTTATATTTTTACTAGGAGCTACTGTAGCGCTTAGTGTTTGCTGGTTCTTTTTTATTGTTAGTATTGTTTCTTCGTATTCCTCAATTTTTTCCCCCGTTTCGTTTTAGGATTTCATTGTGTGTATCTTTCTTCATTCGATACATATAGTTGGTGAGGCAGTTTCATTTCCTGTGATGGTTTTCGTTTCTTCTTTTAGCTCGACGTTATGGCTCAAATTGGTAGGTATTGGTATGGTTTTCGTTTCGCTTTTACTTGCGCTTATTGGTTTCTATTATATTTTTTATTAGGTAGGCACTGGTGTTGGGTCTTATGAGTTAATATTTCGAAAGATTATGGGTATCTATTACTGTCCACTTATCTTTTTTTATTTTTTTCGGGAGTTAGTATCGCTTAACTTCTGTATGCTTGTTGTGCTGCGTAGATGTTTATTTTCCCGTTTTGAAAATATATTCCTTCTATCCTCTTTTATTCTTTAGATAATGAGAGGCAGACTGCATTTCCGAATTTTTTTCGGCGATATGTATATGGCGGTTACGGGCATTAAATTTTGGGTGTTTGAGCTGTTGTATCTTTTGTCTTATTCGTGCGTTTTCTTCTACCCCCAGTCGTTTCATAACTAATTTTCTGTAACAGGTTCTGCCTTTATTATCCTTTTCTTACATTAGTTCCTTATCGTCTTTGTTAGTTTCTTTTATTCTGTGTTAGGGTGGCGTTGTTTGTGAGTTCTTTTTTCACTGTTTTCTTGGGGCTTTCTTTCAAAGAATCATTACGTTAGTGCTTTTTTTTTTTCCGTTATGTTATATACTTTTGCTAATTATCCAAGTTCTTGTGTTATTTTTTTCATCTATACTTAATTAATCGCTATGTGAGTCCAATAATCTTATCTATACATTGTAGTTTGCCCCTTGCCTAATCAGAAGTTAAAGGTTCTTTCGTTTGTTTCTACTGAGCTAATTTAGCAGCCGTCAGTCTTCTTTTTCGCACGTTATTTAGTGACATTCATGACTTCGGAATTTTATCCGTTATTATTTAATTCGGCTCCTCTATGTCGCTTAGCTATATCCGTACGTAATCGTTCTCCAATTATAATTACTTGTAATTTTTCATGATGTTAAATGAGTTCGATCTCCGTGTTACGTTTAGTTTTTTCGATTTGTACTGGACGTGTTTGGGAATTTATTTAACTTATGCCCTTTGTGGGTGCGAGTTGTTGTGTTGTTTCTTATGTATTTCTTAGCGTCGATCGTTTGTTATGTTATTTTTTATTTTTATTTAGCCGTTTTGAAAAATTTTAGGTCCTACAGTGGAAGTTTTAATTGTCTTGATCGTAAATGGCCCACCTATTGTATTTTTCGTTTTTGTACGTATTGGTCTTTGTGTTTAGATTATTCCTTTGGCCTTTTTAATTTTTTATGGGTGTTCGACGGCACTGACTCATTTTTTTTTTTACTGAATTTGTGGGTCGCTGTTTGACAGATTTTGATTTTATTTTTTTTTTAGTAGTGGGTTTTTTCGTACGATGAGCTTCATACCGAAGTTTTTGATAGTTAGTTATTTATTTTGTGCTGTGGTTATATTTTATTGTCTTTGCTGCTATACGCTTCTCTTCTATTATTAATTTTAACGTTATTTATGAATTTTTTAGACTGCGTTCTGACTTTCTTATGTTGATTTTGTGTTTTCTCTTAACACGTCTATGCGTCTGAAGGATTAGCGCATTTCGGCGCTTTTATTAGTTTCACTCTATCATTATTTTCTATTGGCTATAGCCGATGATGTACCGCTCGTTTATTTTATATTTTTTCCTTCCTATTGATTTAGTTTTTTTATTTTTAATTATTTGTTTTATTCGATTTCTTTCGTTCATAATGTTTTTATATTCTTGTGCTTGCAAGGTAGGACGGATCCGGTTGTAGTTTTTAAATTATTAATGATTTCAGTGATTCTATGTTGTGGATCGGCGCGCAGGATACAGTTTCAGAACTTTACTTCTTACGAGACTTTTTTTCAATATCAGTATTCTATTTCCGTCTGCCGTTTTTTCTCCTCAATATGTTTTTATGCTTTTATGTATTGTTGGGTTCATGAGGGTCTAGTAGTTAGCTTATATTTATTGTATTGTGATCGCTTTCAGACCACTTATACAACTTCTTGTTTATACATGTTGCTTCGCAGAGGTGTTTGAGCTTTTTAGTATTTTTTTTAGTTTTCGGCTTTTTGATTTTTACCCGATTTTCCGCGCGATTGCCTTGTCTTTAGGTTTGTTCGCCGCGGTTCGTCGCCCTTAGTTTTTCTGAGTTATTGGCTTATTGTGTGCATCGTATTGTCCGGCTCCTATGGCCCCTTTGGTCTTATAGTCAGTTAGTTTATTTCTAGTACCCCTGCAGGGTAAATATCCAGTTTATCTAATATAATCTGCTTCAAATTATCGAATTAAAACACTCCATCGAATCTAGGGCTATGTAGATTCTATCTTTTAGTCTATTCTTTTTATATAAAATAGAGAGGTATATTGCGATTGATTGTTCCGATTTCGTTGGAGTATTTACGGTCTTTATAGTATGTTTTCACCTTATTTTTTACTTCTGTTTACCGATCTACTGATTCGCTTAGTTAGTCGGAGCCTGAAAGTTGTCGGTCAACATTGTTCGATTATCGTTTCTTTTTTGCGTGTGGCGGGCTTTTCATAAGTATTTAGCTTGAGTATTTTTATTCAGGATCTTCATTGTAGGCTTAATTTCTGATTCGGTCGATTCATAGAGTCTGGGTTTCTTATTTTGTCGAGTTGTAATTGTGTTTATTTGTTCTTTTGGTTGGGATGTAGCGTTTGTTCTTTTTTTAGTATGGTTTTAATTGCTATTAACACACTTATTGTTAGTGGATTTTCTATCTGTGGAGGAGGTGGGTGTCTATCCAATTTTGTTTAGTAGTTTTCTCGGTGCGTTGGCGCCAGACCAATGTTTTAATTGTTCTTTCTTTCACTTTTAAGTTGTTCGTCTGGTTAGTTGGTTTTTTTGCTCTATATTTTTTTTTTACCCTGTGTTGTTTATTTTATATTCGTTGTTTTTGATTGGTTATCTTTTCGGTTTGACCGCTATACCTTTTCCGTTAGTATTGGCTTTTTTTCTATTGGTTACTTATCGCTTTTGTGTGACTTTTTTTGGAGCTCTTTTCATTTTTGGATCACTGTTATTTTCTTGTCCACGCCTAGCTTTAGTGAATACTTTGTATCTGTAATACGGTTACTTGTCTTTTTTGCCTCATAATTTTTTACGCATAAGAGACTTTTTGTTTACGGGGACTTTTTACGGCTTCAGTTTACTTTTTCTTTAGGTGGTTTATTGTTTATTACCTCTGTTGATCCCTTATGTTTTTTTTGATGTTGTGCAAACCTTTTCACAGTTTTTTCGGAAGATTTTCTAGTATTGTTTGAGTTTGGAGAATTATTGGTCTGTCTTTTTGAGAGTGTTTTTTTCGGTGGCTGGTCCCGTGTTACTGTAGGGGCATTGGTGCATTGATTGTAGTACGGTGTTCTATTTACCGGGAGTTAAACTTATATATTATATTTTAAAGGTTATTCTATGATTATTTTGAATTTTGTTTTTTTTGAATCGAGGGATATACTTGATTGATTGCTTCAATTATCAACTTTTTAAACATTACATTCGTATGGGTATTAATGTGTAGCAGTATGTACTTTGTGATGTAGGAACAAGAGACATATCCTATTTACCGCCTTTTTTAAATACTTATTGTCGTTCTTTCTCTTTATCACTCTTATGTAGGTTCTTCGCGTTTTTCTCGGGTGTCCGTCTTATTATTTTTATCTCGTTCTACATTGGGGGTCTTTTACTTGTTGTGGGGGTTTTTAATGTTAACTTTCGTGTCTGGTTTATATTTCCTGAGTTCTCGGTAGTGTTCATACATTATTCCCTAAATAATAGGCAAGAATTTTTCTATTCAAAACGTGAATGTGTTTTGGAATTTCCTGTCTATAGTTAGATAATCGCTTTTGCACTATAATTTCTGCATCTAACCATTTAATTTTCATTAATCTCCATAATTCATTATTACTCTCAATGTGAGTAGTACTGATTTCAGAAGGGCTGTTATTCCGGGTATTCATTTGGTTCACCGAAAGTCGGATTGCTTTTGGAACATTTTTATTTTAATTACGACATGTTTATTCTGTTTTGTTGTTCGGTTTTTAAATAAGCTGGTTTAACTTGGTCTGTTGTGCCGATGTCCGCAACGGCTTCACCGAGTTTTCTTTGTAAGGGTCCGTATTGTGCTTTTAAAAATTCTCTTTCCGGCCCTTATCGCGCTTTTTTACCCTTGTTACTCTCTTACTGATTAATTTTTTTTGATTATCGATTGGGGCGTCCCTTTCTTACTTTTACTTTTCTATGATTTTATTTTCCTTTTTCTTTTTTGTTTTAAAGCCATGTGGTCCTCAGCTTTTATTGGGAGACTTTGGTGGCTATATACGGTGATTTGTGTTTGTGTTTATAACCCATGGGGTTCAGGTATTTTTATTTTTTTGTATGACTATCCTTATCTTAAATATACAACGTGTTTATGACTCCCCAAGATTCATTGTATCTATCATTTTTTCGTTGCACTTATTAGGTTCTAATATCACTTGGAAGCGTTTTTTATTTGGATTCTTATTTGTCTTTCTTTATCTACTTTTTGTAAGCTCTTTTCTCGCCACTTATCCCCTTACATATCGTATTTTCTTTTTTTCAACGGCCTTTTTTTTGATTACTTCTTTTTGTATTGTGCCCGTACGTTATTTATTGCATTTACCTTGTTAATAATTTTTATTGTTTTTGTGTTTCTTTAGTGATACGTAAGTTATTTGGTGATATTGAATCGAATTTTTGGCAAAATGTTGCTTCTTACTAGGTTTCTTAATTATTTTTCTATTTCGCTTTGCCGTGATGTATCACCAGAAGCGATTTTTCTGTAGTTTGAGTAACATTTGTATTAGTTGGTTTTTTAGTATATGATTTGCCTCGCTAAGTATTTGTTGTGGCACCTTTTATAATATTGTGGCGTTCCTTTTTCCGCTTGTTTTTTATTTGGTTTTTGTGCATTTATGAGTTACGTTCATTCCTGATAATTTTATTTGGTAACGAACCATATAAAATTAATGTAAAAAGTTAGAACAGCACTTTCATTCAAGATATTACTATTTCTCTATATTATTTAATAAAGATTTTTGTGCTATAACTATTTCATTGAGGGTAGTGTATCATTGTATAAAACGATCGAGGATTTTTCTTCGTGAGTTACTATAATTTTAAGTAATATACGTACTTATTACCTTCGTTATATGTTTGGGTCGATTTTGTAGGATCCGTTAAGTGGAGTTCAGCTGTTGTATTAGTTTTGTTTCTTTGATTAATTATTTATATATTGTTCCGATTTTATTGTTGATTTTGTCGAAGGTTCTTAAACATCATGAATGGGTAACTGTATTCGCAAGTTATATTCGGGGAATTATAGAAAATAGTGAACGATTATAAAAATTTTAAATAGTAATATTAGGCAGTTAAATAACAACAAATACGTTCATAGGAATAATAATAACGGATTTTTCTCCCATGAGTATGAAGAATTTAAAGGATTTAAGTAAAAGATACGCCCATGTCTCATTCGGATTATTTGGCTTGAAGATTTTCCCTATCTCTATCTCGTTTTTTATTTCTATCTTATGTAAAAAATTTTCTTAATTTGGTTATTGTATTTTTCAATTTACTGGTCTAGAGCTCGTATGATCGTATATAAATAACACGGTTACAGTAGTTTATGTTAGCATATTCATTTACATAAATATCTTGTGTCATTTGTTTGAATTTGAATTTAATGGCCATGTTTTGTGGTGGTTCATGATAATATTGACAAATCACCACTATTTTTAATAACAGGAGAGGACGTATAATTATGTATGCCTAATTAAGTTGTTCTAAGCACGTAACATTAGTCTAAATGAGAATTTAAAAACACATCAAAAACTTTATAAGTACGCCTTTCAATAATGTAACAATCACGATGTAAATTAAATTAAACTAGATGTAAAAGTGGAATTCAATAATATAAATCTAATTATTAATTTCATGTGTGCTTCTCACTTTTTTTGGTTTGCCATTTTATCCATTAGCTTTCGTTGTTCTAGTGAAGATTTTAGTGTAGCCCAGGGTTAGTTTTGGTAAGGTGTTTTTTTCATATAAAGGTAGTTTCTTGGGATTTTTACTTTAGTTTGTAGCATATTCTTGTTTTTAGGTGATTTTTATTGTTTCTCTTTTTCTTACTCTTTCCGCTTTTAGTGCGTCTGGTCACCCTTTTTATATTTTGGGAGGTCAACACCCACCATTTTTATAGGTTCCCATCCTCAGGTTTGACACAATTTATACTTTTTTAGGTTGTGTCGTTTTCTTTTGCGTTTTTATTTTTATTTTGTCAGTTGCCTATTCTCTTCTTTGCCGTCTCACTTCTTACTTTCTGGAGGTTCTAGTTATTGTGTGTTCGCCAACTTCTTAGTCTTTCGACTGATATAAGTTTGTGTAAGTTGCAATATGCTTTTTACACGTTATGGGAGTTGTAGATTGACATTTTTTTTTCCTCAGATTGCTTTTTAATCATCGAGGATTTCATATCTATAATATAACTTATTCGTCCTCTGTTTTTTTTTTGTTTAAACATGTCAGTGTTGGTTTGCTTTTTATTAAAACTTTCTCATATTCGATGATGTCGCCTTTATTATGATTATTTTTATTTGTTATGTCTGTCTTGTTGATAGCAGGTGGTTTTTCTAGTCTTTCTGATGTTTTTACCTTAGAGATATTTGTCTAATATTTGTATTACTCTCAGGGTGAGGCGATTTTATCCGGGTGGTCGGTTTTTTATTAAGATTAGACTATTTGCTAACCTGTTTCGTTCACTTTCTTGTGGTAAAATAGCAGTTTGTTATATAGGTATATAGATTCGGCTAAAGAATTGTTTCCGTTGCTATGTTTATGGTGAGTCTTACCGTGGGACTTTTTTTGTTGTGCGGTTTTAATCACACATATCTCCCATTCTAACGAAATAATATCAATATCAGTACGTAACTATTGTTCCATGGTATATATTTTCTTAGGTATTTCATATAGATGGAATTACACGGTGAACTTTCACATATGTACTAAAAAATCAGGCATCTGTTTTTCTTTCTTAGATGATATTAGGGATGAATGGTTCTCTTATTATTCTTTATTCGGGGTAATTTCTTTTTTCTACCGTTATTGTGGTCTTTCTAGTTTTTTCAATTGACGACAGAGTTTTCTTTATTTCCTTTTATTGTGGGTGTGTGTTTTATCGTATTCTTTTATTTTGTTGCCCTTCGGTAATTTGTCATGCGTGTCTTTTGCTTGCGTTTTAGGGTATATCTAGTTCATAGGAAATCATAATAATTTGGTATATATAATTTAATTTTTTTCGTTTAGTTCTTATAGTGGCTCGTCCGATTTGGGTATATTATGTGGTTAGACAGATTACTATTTTAATTTCGATTCATTCATCAGAATACCTAGTTTTTTCTACGATTAAAATTTATTTGATTATGGAGAAATCTAACACTGTCAATCAAGATGCAAAGTCTTTTTTAATGATTTAATTTTTACCATCGAAGAACGGGATCACTTAATGATAGAACGTTTAGTTTTTTATCTACTGGGTTATATACAATATGATTTAGGGATCACTTGGTTTATATATATTGCCCTATACTGGTTCTATTTATCTTAATTTAGAATACAACTTATTTCGCATAAATTTCTTATGACTATTTATCGTCGTTGCGGCGTTTTGTAGAACAGTGAGAGAGAGATCTTATTTTGTTTTTCATACTCTATGCGTTCTTTAACAGTTATTTCTTTTATGCGCGCCTGGTTTTCTGTCTTCTACTACAAGTATGCGTTTATATTTATTTTTTTTGTTTTTTTGCGCTGGGGTTGCGTTCCGTAATATTGGGGTTAAGGTTCTTTGATGTGTTTTTCTTATTACTTCTTACTCCTTTCCTTGTTTTAGTATTTATTCGATTATGTTGAGTCAATGAAGTTTTTCGTGTTGTATAGTTTTTTCGTTTTTTTCTTTTCTATTTACCGACCCTTCTCATGGTTTTTTTTTCTGCCCATTTTGCGTTTGGTTTTATTTACTTTTATGAACGCTGTTTTTCTTATTAATGTGTTATTGTTGCCGTTTGTATATCGCGTCAGTTTAGGGGTTTTTTTTTTTTGGGGTTTTCGGGTTCTATAATTTCCTTCGCGACTTTCAGAATGGTTGACCGGTCCCCCCCTCAGGTGTATTCGATTTCTTTTAGTGTATTTCTTTCTTTAATATCATTTTGTAATGTTTTTATAGTGTTTTTGTATTTACTGTTTTGGGTTTTGGGCTGGTTGTATCTTGGTGGGCTTCTATTGGTTTATGCGCCCGCTATTTCTTTAGGCTTTCACTGGCGTTCATTATGTCATTCTTTTTCCGCTACGGATTCATTTTCGGTTCTTCATTGTCAGTGTTCCCGTTGGGTATTTTGTTTCGTTTAGATGATTGGAGATTACTCTTTATTATTTTGTTATTGAATAACACTATTGCTTATAATTTCCTATACCTCCTCCACGTGTTATCGTTTTGGTGTTTTGCAAGATTATTGAAGTGGAGGGTTTTGTTACCGCGATGTCTGTTTTTATCTGAATTCACTATGTATGACGGCGCACAGCTTATTTATTGTTATTCGTTCGTGCTTCTTTGATCTTTCTCGTCTATTTCTCCCCGGATTAATGTGCTTCTTTACCTGGGTCGCCTTGCACCGGTCCTATTCTTGTAGTTTTTCTTTTCGTAGCGATCTTTATTCTTTTTTGTCTGGCGCTTTTTTTTTGGTTTCAGCTGTTATTGACAAGCATTTAATTCTACTTTGTTCGTGGGATCTTTCAATTCATTTCTTATATCTCGGTTGCCGTCGTGTATTCTCAAATGGGCTTTATTTTCCTTACCTGGTGGTATTTCAGGTCCGGTTCGACTGACGGATTCCCACTTTCGAGTGCTTTTACAGCGGGGGCCCTCATTCAAGTTTATTGTGAGTGTCCTGATGTTTATTTATTGTTACATGAGCAAGCTTTCGAGTTTGCTATTTTTGATTTTTAGTTCGTTTAGTAGGCCTTTAATGGTGATGGTATGATGACGCCTGTCAGCTTCCTTCTTCAATTTCTTGGGGGGTCTTAGATAGGCTTTTATTTAGTTGAGGCTTGTTTAGTTTTGTTTTAGGTTTGTAGTGTTCATCGTACTTTGGTTATTTTATTTGTCTGTCCGTGACGAGCTTCTTTTTAAGAGTTACAGCCCTTTGTGTGGTGTGTCTTGATAGGCGTGGGTCTCGTTTTTTTTCGTATTGTGAGGCTATCTTTTTTGTATTCACGTTGATGCTTAATGCCTTTTTGTACCCTCACCTCGAGCCCTGTTTTGATTGTTTTACATTTAACTAAGAGTCTCCCCTCAGTCTTATTTATAAAAATCTTGTTATTATAAACGGAGTGGAATTATAACTCTCTACCTGTCTATATTCTACATACATATCTATGGCCAATTTTCTATCCCGCCGAGTCATTGTTTGTGTTGCCGTCATACGAACCGTAAGTGGAGATTAAACTTTATCAACATTAATAAAAAGTATCTCAAACATTAGTTAAATATTAGTAAATAACACGCAACGTTGGAATTCACATATATTAGTACCTGAGACACACACTTAATTTCTTATAACAATCGCACGCCCCCAAAAAAAGGATTAATTAGTTACCGTAAAACACCTAAACCCCTAAAACTTATAATAAATAAACGCAACAATTCAACAGAATATTAGTCTAGATAAGTCAATTAACGAAAGGAATACCGATAATCTTCCGGTTAACTGCGCTGTGGCACATAATACATGAATCAAGAGCGATAGGATAAGAACAACACGTCGAAAACTAAGAGGTACTATAAATTTGCACATACTTCGGGGGCTATATTGATTCGGTCTCCCTAGCATTTTTTATCTAGGGTATTGTGTTTCTATTTATATTATATATGTGTGTTACTGGGGGTCCTGTTATTTGAAGTTTTTTATTGCGGTTGTTTTGAATTAGTTCATTACGATTATGTTTTTTTTATATCGGAGCCAGCCGTAATCTTTTTCTATTTATATTTATTGCTTTTCTTTTGGGATTTGTATTTTTCGGGTGTTTGCCTTTTATGTTATTTTTTTTTTGGTTCCCTTCTTTGCGTTCATTCAGACTTAATTTGTGGTACCTCTATTTACGTAATAGGTTTACGTTTTATTGTGGTTTATCTCCCCGCTCTCCTGGGGGTATCCTATCTCTATGTCTGACGTCCTTCCTGGGTGCTCTTTCTACATTACTCGTTTCTTTAAGTACTACGCATCCACTTTTGGCTGTTATTTGACTACTTGCCTGTTTATTATTGGTAGCGTCTTCTCCATTGTTTTCCTTAAGTTATGTTTGCGTTGTCTTGTGGTGTTTTGGGAGTTATTTTCATTATGCATGAATTTTATTTATTGGACGTCAGGGGAGTATCTAATAAAAAATAAGGTGATATTTACATAAGTTTGGTTCGCGTGAAGTGATTCTATTAGAAAAAGCTGTGTCGATTAAACCTTACGTACGTTCACACTCGAAATATTTCTACGTAACTTCAACGGATCATCAAGTTGAACCTACGTCCATATACTTGTACATCTATAGTGTCCCGAGTGCGTTTTATAACCACCTTCAACCCGTCAACTAAGTGGAAACAACATATTAGATCTTCTTATAAATGTTGGATGTTCTATGGGGGCGATTGGCTGTATAGCTATGCGGTATAAGGAATGATACCACAAAAAACAAAAGAACTATAAATCACCCGAAGCAAACGCATACTACCTATCGAAAAACAATATCAACATTATTTGAAGTCAAGTAACGAAAAAACTGACAAGATTGGAATAGGCGCAGAAAATACAAAGTGTCACAGAACATAATAATAAAATCCTTAAAAACAAAAATACACCACTGAAAGATTGATGAACAAACACCATAATACGAGGTGTAACTATATAATTAACTGTAAAAAAATTAATTTGATAAAATTTAACATTAATAATTGAAACCCCTCAATCCTAATTCGATAATAACAAAACAAAAAAAGAGCTATACCTAACTAAGAGATAATACCAAAGATCAATAGAACTAATTGCAAATACAATCTACTTATAACTCAAGTATAAAAATAACAAAAACATGGTTCAAACGGAGTAGAGAGAGATCTGTCAAAATACTTGAATGGAAAGAAAGCATGTAAATCGAAACAAGTTCCAGACAGAGATATTCTCTAGGACTCTTTTGAATTGTTAACTAGACTGTTTTTTTCCCATAATATATCGAATGAGTTCCTGGATAATCATAGAAAAGGATAAACCCCTTAAATTCTACTATTCTTCTTATTGTCGGTATACATTATCGAGAAGGAATAATAACTTTAGATCCCTTTTTGTATTCTTTCATACATGTGTCAAGTAACTCAGGCTAATCATATAGTTTATTGTAGGTTAATTCTTCTCGGGGTTGTGAAGGTGATTCAAAAACTTTTTTAGGTACGGTAGTTTTCTAGTTATCTATGGTTTTTATGTCTTATGTTCCTATTTTTTAATGTGGTATACTCTGGTTGGCGTGGTATTCTCAGGGAAGTGGGATATTTAATTATTGTGAGTCTTTTTTACTCTATGTTTATGTTACCGCTTTGCTTCGTAGCACACAATCCGTTAGTTCGTGATAATTATGGTTTTTTTTTTTTAAATCCAGGGAGAGCTATATTTATATTTAGTTTTTTTTTAATTATCTTAACTGTTGTGTAGCAGCTCTGTCATTTTTTTTATATAAGCTTTACGTTACTTTCTGGCATTTAATTGGTAGAAGATATTTGGCTGTGGTGTAGATTCTTTTCTTAGATGGCTTGCGGGGGTGGATTTTTCTTAGTCTTTTGTTGAGGGTTATTTGTTTATTATTTCATTTTTTTACATTTTTTTAATACATGATAACGTGTGGGCCGTGTATCTTTTTTCTATACTTTACTTTTTTTTGAGGCATTTATTTCCCTTCGATTTTGTTTTGGGCCTAATTATAATCATGTGCGGATTTTCCGTCCCCCCGCTCTTTTAGTGTATAACCCTGGGGGTTCTTAGGATAAGTTTTTCCAGGTAGGTAAATTCGTTTCATTCTCATTTCGGGGATGGAGGTGGGTTACGTATTTTAGTGCATTCGTTTCTTCTGTTGAATTGGTATCTAATTATAATACGTCAAAAAAATATTTTTACTTGCTTGATATTTTTCTTCCCACGCGTCTTATCAATGTCCTCTTCTTATTGACTTTAATTTATACACTTATTTTAATAGGCTTTATCTTATATCTGTGGTAAAGTAAAAGCGGCTCAAAACATTTTAAATAACGCAAAAAACAGAAATGTATTCAAGTGAGGTTGCTACGTTATTGTGGATTATAATTTAGAAGTTCTATAAGGATTTATTTAGGACGGATGACAGTTCATTCGTACTGCATTTCTTCTGTAAATTTCGGCTATTATGATCTTAATTTCGGGCGGCGCGTCTCTAGTAGGATTCGTGTGCGTGATGTCCGCTTGTTATTTATCTTATTCTGAGTGGATGATATCGGCTTTCTCAAACCCTTTTTTTACTTTAGCTATTAGCTATGTTATTTTTGAGAGGGATTTTTTTCCTTGCTGTACGGGGGAAGGTTCGTTTTTTATTATAGTGGTCTGTGTTTGAGATTCCTCTTAAAGGATATTCCATTTCATGATACTTTATCATATCTACGTGGACTAGATTACTTGTATTCTATAATATATTTTTAGTACCATATCTTCCTGCGGCCCTTCAGTGTAGTTTTTTCTCAGAATATAGGTTGTCTTCCTTATTCTCATATACTTTTCTTATTGACTATGGGTGCTTGCGTGAAAGTAATATATCGTAGCGTCATATTTTTCTTCTGGTTGTCTTTATATGTTTTTAGGCGTTGGATTTTTTGTTAAATTTAACTTATTAGTAAAATACAAGTATGATATGTTTTGAATTTCTGTCGAGTGTTTAATTTGGCACCCACCCCTGTACGAATGATAACTTGGTTTCGGTTTTACATTTTTATTTATTAGCAGTATATTACTTTTGGTTACGTTTTGTTATTTGTTATTTCCTTTGATTTTTTGGGTTAATTGATTCTATAATCTTCCTCTAAGGGGTGCGGCGTGCGCGCTTTCTTCTTGTTGTATTGACCTCAGATATTTGGAATTTAATAATCATTTCAGTAGTTCACAATAATTTTTTTATTTCTATTATTTCAAGCATATGGTTCACGCATCGCCCGATTGGGTAGCTTTGCTAGCTAGTGGTTTTTACTTTTTACCGTGTTATTGTTACTTTTTACAGTTGGTTTCTTGGGTCGGCTTTATTTAGTTGTTTTTGGGTTGGGCTTATGTTTCCTTGTTCCTTTCTTTTGTATTTTTTGTGACCTGCTCTTTTCGTTAGGGCTTATATGTTTTTAGTTTATGTACGGCTTTGTTATTGTATTTCGTTTAGGGTCACTTTTTCTAGGTTGTTTATATGGGTAGCTTTTGGGGAGGAGTTTGTTGCTTCAGGTCCGTCTATTGTAGTGGTAGTTTGGGAGCCCACACATCCTCACCTTGTTATCGTCGTACACTACGTTTCTAAGTTGGTTTGTAGGTGTTTTTTTTTTAACTTGTTTAGTTAATTATTGGTAGGTTATTGAGTGGGTTGTTTTTTGCGTTCGGTAAGGTGTGTCTTTTATGTGTTTTTTTGGGACGCTTTAGTTGCGCGGTGCTCTTACTTTGGCTATTCGTACAACATTTTACCATTTGTTTTAGTGGTTTGTTAGTGGGCCGGCTCCCTCGTTTATGTCAGAGTTGTTTTGCGTTTCCATTTAAGGGATCTTTGTTTGTCCTCCTTGGTCTGGGTTTTAGGGCTTATCTTCGTGTAGTGAAGGTTGTTTCTTTTTTTTATATTAGCTGTTTTTTGGGGGTTTAATTGTCCTTGTGTGGGTGTCGCTTATTTTAGGTGGGGGGTTAGGTTATTGTGTCGTTCGCTTGTTTATTTGTTTATATTACAGATCTCTTGGTTGTTGTGTGTTTTTACGTTTGTCGTTATTTGTGTGCGGTTTCCGAACGTTTTTATTGTGGTCAGGCGTTGACTTTGGGCATGTTCATTTTTTTAGGGTTTGGATCCGTTGCGGGGACGATTTTTTATCTTGTTTTGTGACTGGCCCTCTCCGCTTTATTTCTCAGACGCTTTTTAGGGAGTTAGTTGGTTGGTTTAGTTAATTAGGTCGGCTCCTTATATTTATTTAGGTTCTATTGCCGGGTGTTTATTAGTGTGTTGATGGTTCCTTGCTATTTTACTATATGGTTAGCGTTTCTTTCTCCGTGTTTGGTAATATTTATTAGGGTTCTTGATGCGTCTTAGGTTTTATTTGTCGATTATATGTGTTTTTTTTTTTTTTGACCCGTCTTTGCGCTTCAAACTGTTCATGTTTACTGTTTTGTCGGTTAACTTTTTTTTATTTTTAGTTTGTTCATTTTGTTTTGGGTGATCATGTAATGTTATTTTAGATGGTGATGAAGGTGTATTTTATTTTTTTTTATTTTTTCTTATAGGGTTTTTAATCTTTTTGGTATGTGGTAAGACCCTCTGCCTTCGTGTTTTTAAAAATTTACAGGTAGTCTATTTTTATGGTGTTTTTTGTTTATGTTTTTTTATCTTTAGATGTTTTTAGTAGTTCTTTACTTGGGTTTCGCTGCTCCGGTTTTTTTTTTTTTTTAATTAGTTTCTTATTTATTCTTAATCTTTTTCTTTCTTTATTTCTTTTCTTTTATATTTTTGTGGTGTTTTTCTGTTGGTTGTCTCGGTGTCTTCTGCTATTTACTATGGTTGTGGGTTTTTAAGGATCGTTTGTATATCGCGGTTTTTTCATTTGGATAATGTTTTCATTCCGAAATTTTTTAATCGTTTTATTTTTTGGATAATGAATTACATTTGTTGTTTTGATTTTTATCGGTAGTAAATTTTCGTGATTTCCTGGTTTGGGGTTGATTTTTTTTGTTAACTATCACTGTTTTACATTTTTTCTGTTCATAGTTTGCGTGGGTGTGTTTATTTTTTGGTCTTGCACAAACCACACTTTTACTCTGTGTGGCTTCTATACGGGCTTCTTGATTGTGGTTTCTTGTGGTGTTTGTTTTTTTTGTTGATGCGGTTTTTTTAAGCTTGTGCATATTGTTTAGAGCTTTATATGGTTTTTTGTTGTTCAGTTTTTCGTTTGTATTTTTTGTTTATAATCGCCTCTTTATTACGTCTTTTTTGGATTTTTGATTTGGGCTGTTTTTCTTTTTTTCTTTTTTTTACTGCGTTAGACCTGATGGTTTTTTAGTACAGTATGTAGGATTATTCTTTTAAAACAAAAAATGATGAGCTTATGAGATATAAAAAACAAAAAAAACAAAATCAAAAACAAAAAAATAAAATAATGTAATAATCGAGCATTAGTAAAAATATAGAAAAAATTGAAAGAGTAAATAAATACTACAATAATATCTCTTCAACAAAGACATATTAATGTCACGTAAATAGTGGGAATGAAGGATCTTAAAGCCAATGAATATATCCCAAAGTAAATTACATATTTGTGGATATTATAACGTCTTACGCCCGCGCTAGGGTTTTCTATACAAAGGGAATTTGTGACAAGACGATTCGTTCAGTTATCATGAGTTTTTATATAGAACAAAAGTTTAACAAATTTCCGGGTTTAAAAAAACATAGAACACATAGAAATACGATGATAATAATAATCATTATCTAAAATTGCGTTTAAATACACGTGAAGCAGTTAAGAGGGACAACGATATAAATTTATTTGCTTACATTATGGAAAAATAGAGTCGTGTAAATACGAAACCAATTTTATTGTGCATAAGATGGGATATCTGATCGTGTATTTTTCGTTTCTAATTTGTTTTATGCAGTCAGCATTATTTCACGGTCGGAGTATAATCAATATCTTCAGACGACAATAGGCTGTAATTAGTTAAATAACGTTATATTATCAATGTGAGGTTTTAATTATAAAAATTGGTAGGCGGTGCATTTATAAAAAGTCATATAGTACTAGGAAACAAAATCAGTTCATGACATATAGGAGATTACTCTTAGTCAGCTTTTAGTATTGTGGAACGTTGTTCTTTTGATTCTATCTTTTATTTCTTTTTTGTTCTTGTTATGTTCGATAGTCGTGGATTTTGGTAGCTAGGATATTAGGACAACAACAACAAAAGCAATAAAACTTTCTACGAGTAGAATTGTCAGAATAAAACAAAACAAATCGAAATTGAAAAAAAAACAATAAAACATAACAACGAAATTGGGGAAAAAGTAAACAAGTAATGTAAATTAAAAAAAAAATAATATTAAAGAAATAACATGCTAAATATAAAGAAGAGAGAGATGAAATCTGGAAATATTTGTTCAACGACTATGGAAATAAATGGTAAAATTGAAAAAAAAAAAAGGGGACTAACGAATTAATCAATGAGGAGTTAAGGAATGAAAATGTTGATGAAAGAAAATAAATAAAAAACAACAGGGGCGTAAACGATTAACATAATGTCTACAAAGAAAACTAAAAAAAAATATCGAATGCTTAACCATATCGAACAATAAAAAAACATAAAAAACACTCCTTAATAAAAACAAAAATAAGAGACAAAAAACCCCCTAAAAACACAAAAGGAGTTAAAGAGTTAGAAACAAGAGAGATACATAATTATATGGAAAAATTAGTGTAAATAATAAAAACTAATTTATATGAGTAAATTGTGGTAGGGAAAATCGAATAACGACAAGAGAGGAAATAAGATCTAATAGGTAGGAAAAGTTAGTGTAGGAATTATTGTCGCAGATTTCTTTGGTTATCTGAACGATCAAAAGAAATTTTCACGGACGAAAACGGAAAATACTTCTAAACAAAAACAACAATAGATAAAAAACGTAAACTTGGGGAAAATATAAACTTAGTGAAAAAATTATAACAAAGTATAAACATAACGAAAAGCTGTGATAACAAAAAATTAAAAAAGACACGATACTGGGGTGAACGTAAAATCGAGACACGGAAAAAAAATAACAATTAACGAAAATGATGAAAAACACTAAGTAAAAACAATTGGTTTTTTAAAACGAAAAAAAAAACTTAATCACAAAAAAACGTGTGTTTAATAAACAAGAGAGGAATGAATAAAAACAAAAAAATAAACAAGAGAGACAACCGGTTCTAACGAATTGTTATATAACATAACAACAAGATATAATTTAATACTTATTTACACAACAAACATAAATAAAAATAATATGATGTAAAAAATAAGTAATAAAACAAAAATTAAAAAATAAAGAAGTTGAAGTATACAATGAGATGAAAACAACGAATAATAAACAGAGTAAGGTTTTAGTGGGTGTCGCCCCCGAAATAGTTTGAAATAATGTAAAGAAAAATATAGTCGTTAACTAAGACACTATAAAAAACCAGAAAAAAATATAACAAAAAAAGAATGAGAAAGAAACAAGAGAAAAACGTAAAGGGTCAAAAAAAAGCGTGTTAATAAACACTTAAAAAACTCGAAAACAAGAGATGAATAACGAACAAAACAAAAAAAAAATTTAACGGTAAAATCATGTAACTAACTAACGTAAATGAAGGTTGAGTTATTAAAAAATGTTGTACACAAATAAAAACCCTAAGTAAATTTGATACAAAACAAAAGAGGAAACTTAAATAAATGTAACCAGAACACATTACATATAATAAATTAAATACGACATAAAAAAGTTATTTTTACAAAACAAAGAGAGAGGACACTGAAATAAAATTTGACAACAAAACGTAAAACGAAAACATCGAGGAAACTAGTTAATAACAGGCAACAGACAAGAGAGTGAAAATAACTAATTAATGTTTTATCAAAAGACTTGGAGTAAAGGGTCTTTATACAAGTGAGAGCCTTAAATTTAAAAATCATGGATGCGTAATACATTCGATAAAATACGCATACTAGTGTGTTAAGTTCGTCGTGTTTTTTAAATTGGGTCTGAAATAAAAAATTGTTAGATGGATACACATATATGAAACTTAACAAAATGAAATTGCTACAGAACTCAAATACATATACTATCGTAAATGATCTTATTTTGCACTAAATGGTTTCTTTACTAGGGTTCCTTTATGTTATGTTCTTTATCATTTTGTGTGAGTTTTCTGGTCTTTTGTATTAGGTTAACTATGTATGGGGTTAATCGTTCGTAATCGGTGACGTTATTTGGTTATCTTTGTGTAAGTAAGTAGTTTTATTTTTGGTAATGGATTTTATTAACTATTTATCTTCTAATCTTGATTATCAAGTGGTAACTTGCTGAATCCCATGTTTATTGTTTCAGAGGGTTATATAGGGTAATTAAACGTTGGACTCGGGGTTTTATTTTCAGTTTCAATGTTTGGTACAATTCAGTTTGAAAGAATTATTGAAACATCATTATACTTAACATTCAAAGAAAAGTTAAAATGAGTGTGAGATATTGAAAAAATAATATTAAGTATACTATGAGATTTACTTGGGTGCTTTCTTGGGTTCATTATTTTTATATTTTTTAGGATTTGTGTTATAGTTATCTTTTTAGGTTCTGGAGTGGTATTACTTTTATAATCGATGTTAGCAGACTATTTTTTCTTTGTTGGTGTATTATTTTATTTTTTATAGTGGTATTATATTTTTGATATTTATTTTTGTTCGATTGGTTTTGGAGCTTTTGTATTTATATATATGTTTCTTTTTTTCTCGTTTTTTATTTTTCAAGTATTATCTTCAGTTTTTTGGTAATCCAATAACACAAAATACCTAAAAAAACACTTAAAAACTGCATAACAACGTGTTAATCAACAAGTTAATAATCAAGAATATTTAAAAAGAGATCATCTCAACAAAAAGAAAATTAGGTAGAAAACAAGAGAAATAACGATGATCTAATGAAAACTGAGGATATATGGATAAATCGAATGATAAACCTTTGAGTTTTAGGGTGACTTATAAGATTATTTTTTCATTGGGTTGTTTTAATGTTGATAGGTAAGAAAGAAGTAAGGATTCTTTAAAAAATAAATGAAACGGGGCTGAAAATTAAACAAGAATTGAAAAAAAAAATAACATAAAAATAAATTATATACAAAATAAAATAATCAGAAAATCAAACTAAATGTTAGTGATAAAAAATAATTGGATCAACAACAAAGGGGGGGGGGGGGAATAGTTCGGGTAAATTTAGGTTTATTTTTACTACTATAGGTATTCTTGAAATCGTGTTTCATTACTGGGGGTTTTCATATTTTCAAATGTTTGTTTTCCGTTCTGCGTTCTTGTGATTTCTTTTTAGTTCGGGTGGTTTTTTGATACTTGGTTTTTTCTCCTAATATGCAGTTGATTTGTTCTTTTCTATCCACTCGATTCGAGGTTTTTATTTGTATTATACGGTTGTAAATGTTGTACCATTGGTGGTTAATTTCGTCTCCAAGAATCTCGGGTTTCGTTATTTTACGTGTGGTGTTCGAACTTGATTGTGATGTGGGTCGTATTGTAAGTAGTAAAAGGAAAAATTTAAGATAAATTTAAAGAACAATAAAATAAATAACAATATATAACTACTATCAAAAACAATTAACAGTACAATGTGGGTTTTAAAAGAAAAAAACGTAACAGAAACGGAACATAGTAGGAGAGGAGAAAAAAATATATAAATACGTACAAGAGAGCAATAACAAAATGTGAAACGAAGGAGAAGGAGTCTGAAACATGGTTTAAGGTGGCAAATTAATCAAATATCAAATGGGACATAATATAAGTGACGAACGGTATAAACAGTTAGAAGATGTATAGAAGAGAATGTTAACTTGTGTTTAATAATACAATTAGAAATCACGATAGATGTTTTAAAACAATAGTAATAAACAATGTCAAAAAAAAAGAAAAAAACAAAACTTATGGAACTGACTAACAAACAGTGAACAAGAAAAGAAAGAAACTGAGTAACAAGAGAGTGAGAACACATGATAATTGTCAAAAACGAAAGATAAAAATATCTGAAGCGTAACATTACAATTTATATGAAGGAAGATAGAGTAACAAGAATCTGTTAAAAGTGAAAAAAACAAATTTAATTGAACAGGAAAAGAAAAAGAACAGAGCCAAATTACAGAAAACTAAAAATATAAATACATAGTAAAATAAAACATAAGAAAAAAAACAACTGGTTATAAGAAGAAGTAAAAACGGTAGCAAATACAAGTAGAAAAAACGAAAGTAGTAAAAAAATAATAGGAGAGAAAAGAATGAATAAAACAAAAAATACATAAACATCGAAGGTGAGTTAGAATAAAATTTGCGATACCAAACTTAATGGAATGTAGAAAAAATTAATAAAACGGGGAAACAAACGGGATGAGTTTAAACAAGAGAGAGAGAGAGTAAGAGAACAAGAAGTTTGAGTTTAAACGATAAGTAGAACCGAGGTATAATAGAAAAACAACAAGAAAAAGAGAGAAAAAAAGGATGTTATTTAATAATTATAAGAAAAAGAAACTATGAAAAATAAAATTAAGATTCTCCATATTGTTATCAAAGAAAAACAATGAGAGGATGAAAGGAAAAACATAGTAGTTAAAACTGAATACTAGAAAAATAATAAACCAATGAAAAATAAAGATAAACTAACATATTAAAGAAGAAAATGGCAGGCTGAAATACTTCAAACTAGAGAGATAACTATTTTTCTCTTCAAACTGAATAATCAAAACAAGAAGTACAAAAACAAACCTGTAGGGTTATAAGATCATTATCCCTAAACACTTTTGAGCTGAACAAAAGAAAAGATAAAACAGTAATTTAAACAAGAGAGAGGGTACTTCGGAAACAAAACAAGGAAAATAAACGAAAACAAAGAAAAAAAAAAAATTAAGTTAAAATACGAAAAAACAAGCTTAAAGGTAATAAGGTAAAACGAAAAAATGAATTTTAATAAAAGATTTTGGAACTAAAACGATAAAACATTTAATTAATGAGAAAGAAAAAAAAATATAACAAGAACAAGCTAAGAAAAGAATAAAGTAAAATATAAAACCAATTATACGAAGACTATAAAACGAAAATGGGGTACGAAGAAACAAAAAAAGGAGGATAACACAAAGGAAGAAATAAAAAACAGTAAAAAAAAAAGCGAAGAGATATTTCAAAAAAACGTTGCAAAAGAAATGAACAAGATAAAAACAATTCGTATATATAATGTACAAAAAGAAACAGGAAAAAAAACAAGAAATAGAACAACATTAGAACGTGGGAAATAAATACACATTATCACTAATCGAGTCTAAAACAAATACGTATAGTATTTTCTAAACCTGATCGAAATAAAAAAATTTCGCGTTAAAGAAAAGAAAAGTAAACGAAGAGATGATAATACTAACAATATATAAGAATCTAAGTAAAAGAAAAAGTTAATTATCAACTAGTATAAAACTACAAACAAAACACAAATGTGGAAGGTTTTGAATAAAATATAGTAAATATTGAAGAGAAGAGAGAATTATAGGACAAAAAAAAAAAAAAAATTCAAACTTTGAAAAAAAGAAAAGGAAGGTTAAAATGGTACGACTTTGTACAAAAAGGTTGAAAGAGAAAACGAAAGGGAAGGAATAAAATATGTAAGGTAACAAGTCACACATTAAACTCTACGGAGATCTTAGGAACCAAGGAGTTAAAAGCAGAAAATTAATCGATAAAATAATAACTGTGATAAACAAAATAATACAAGAGATTGGAAGAGACATTAGCAATTGTGTCTACAAAATACTTAAGAGATTTTTTAACGTTAAAAACAAAACGTGTAAAAATACTTAATAACAAAACAAGTAACATACGATAGAATAAAAATGTAAACGGTAAAAACAAATAATAGTTGAAATGTTAATCAAAAGAATAACAAAATTTTGAAACAAAGTGTATATTTAATAAATTGAATTAAAACGTAGAGACAAGGAATGAGAAAATTGAACTTATGTGGGTTGTTAACGATTGCTGAATAAAACAGTAAAAAAAAACTTTAGGTAATACAAATAAATAAAGGTTAACAATGGAGGGATGAATAAATATTAATAACCGTAAATAACACACTTTTTGCTAACATTTTGTGTAAAACACAAATAAAGGATAAAACAAGAGGGAAAGAAAATATCAGATAAAAAACGTATAGTAACGTAATAAAAAAAAAACGAAAAACAAGATTGAAACGAACTTTAAAGTAAAAAACTAAAAACATTGATCAAAAAAAAAAAAAAAAAGGGTGAAAAATTTGCTAAAACAAAATTAAAACATTAAAATGAAAAAATATTAAACTTAACACAATGAGTAAGGGGAAAAAATAATGGAGAAAAGGGTAAGAAGAAAATTAGTGATAAAAAAATAAAAATACCATGGGGAAAAAACTAATTTTGAAAATAAACCTGTAAACGGAACACATAAGTACAAGAACTATGATAAAAAAAAGTAAAGAAAGATTATACAAAAAAAAACAAATGTACAACTTGAAAACACATAAGAAAAAACAATAGAAACAAATGAATGTAAAAGGTTAAAACGTCTACGACCTGAACAAAAAACAGAGGAAAAAAATCAAAAAAATAGATAATTAGAAAGATAACGACATGAAATCATCAAAAATAAAAAGACCCTAACAAGCTAACAAGAATTTAAGGAAACGATAAGATGAAATGTATATTTTAATAAAACTAAGGGAATCTCACGTTTAAAGACAAAAAAAACAAAAAGAAAAGCTGAGAACAACATATGTTGGAGAAATTACTCTACACGCAAATATGTTATAACGGAGGGATTGCAAAATAATTGAAACGACTATAACAAGAGGTTAGAAAAACTAAAAAGGGAAAACTTTTTAAGACATTAAGAAATAACGATGGGTCAAAAAATATGATTCTGTCACTAATAAAAAATGGAAAAAATTATGTTTAGATAAAAACTAAACTACGAAAGTAAATTTGGAAGTAACGATTCCATCAGAATTTGATATATAACAATTAATACAAACAGTAAAAAGACAAGAGAGGGTAAGAAAACAAGAGTAGAATAAAACAATGAAAACTATGAGATAAAAATATGGGAAACTAGATATACAGGGGTAATCATTACGTTCTTAAACAAAAAAAAAAAAAAAAAAGAAACATAACAGGAACAACCTATATTCGTTTATGGCAGCAATAAAAAAAATTAAAAAATCATCGAAATGAAGTAAAATGGGGTTAAGTGATAAGAAGGAACTACTTTCGAAACGAATTATTAAATGTAAAGAATAATCTTTAACTTCATACAGTAAAAATTGTAGAATTGGACTGATAATTTTCGTGCTGGAAAAATTAAAATATTAGAATATTAAAATTATTGGTTAATATCAAGTTTAAAGGATATTACATGATCAAGAGATATGTGTTGTAAAACAAAGTAGTACGCGTTAAAACGAAAAAGTTCAATTCAAGGCTAAATGGTAAACTTGTTTCAAAGTTTTCGACAGAAAAAAACACATAAAAATATCGAAACCAAAAAAACTTAAAAAATTATTTAATAAAAAAAAAAACTGTAAGAAACAAACGAAGAAAAAAGATGAAAAAAAAAAAATAAAAGAAAAAACAAACGAAAAAAAACTATAATATGAAAGTAAGTAGCAAGAAAGAACAGATAATATGAAATAAAAATATACATATCAAATTGTAACAAAAATAAAAACGTAAAAATACAGAAGAAAACAAGGTAAGGCGAACTAAACAGAGGAAATAAAACGAAAAACTAAGTAGAAAATGGTTTAAACAATGAGTGAATATATCTTTTAAAACAAACTAATTAAAAAAAAAAACACAAGAAGGTGGAGAAGTAGTCATGAACAAAGAATACTAATACAAACTCATTCAATCTAAGTTAAATATAAAAATTAGAATTAGAGAGACACAAACAAATAAGGAGTAAAGGTAATCAAACACCGATATTTGGTGAGAACTTATAAGCTGAAACAAACAAATAAAACTGAAACTATATTTTGCGTAAAACAATAAAATGTGGAAAGAAAAGTATAAACTAAGGTCGGTTAAAAAGTAAATGTGAATAAAAAAACACAAGTAAAACTAACAATTGAATCCGTAACCAAAGAAAGGGTGCAATAACACATAATAGAACAAGAGAGATAATGGAACATCTAAGTAGCACAACTAAAGATTGAAACCCCAAAACTATTAAAACGTAGTTTGATACCACGATTGAACACTGCTAAAAAAAAAACAGAAGTTTGAACGAAGAGAGTAGATTATAACAATAAACTAGAAGTACCTATTATTAACAATATGAAAACTAAATGTTTTTGAAATTATAAGATAAAAAAAAAACTTTAAATAAAAACAACAGATAAGAAAGAAACTGAAAGTAAAAAAAATAAAAACATTAACAAAAGAGAATCAATGAAATTTGAAAAAATAAAGAAGGAAACAGAAGAAGAGTAAATAATTATAAAAAAAATCTGGTAACAATTAATATCGTGTACAAAACAACCAAATAAAAATCATTGATACAAAAAGAAAAACAACGTTTATTTAACAACGAAGTGTAAAAAGAATAGGGTTAATGAAAAAATTGAAAACAAACAAAACAAACATGGTCGATGAAAAGACAAAAAGAATTAAATTAACTAAAACGAAGCACAAAAATAATTGGAAAAAATAAACTAAACAAAAAGTTTTTATATAGGGAAAAAAATAAAGTAATATGATGTGTAGAACAAAATAAAAAAATATTACAATGACAATTAGAAGATATCAAAAACGAAAAAAAATTAAGGTAGAAAGAACATAAAAAACAATGAACAGTTGATCTGAGAGGAAAAAAAAAACAAGGGGGCAAAAAAAAAATTGAGATGAAGAAGAAGATGAAGATATATTTTGAACAAAAACAAAGAAATAAACAAGATGTAAACCGATGTAATTAATAGAAAAAGAGTAATAAAGGAAAAAACAAAATTAAGCATGGAAAAGATCTGACTTGTAATAAACTGACGTAAAAGAAACAAAATAGTGTAAAACGACACAAGAGGGGAAAACTGAAGAGAGGTGTGAACAAGGAGCTGAATGAAGAAACGATATATTAACAATAAATAGAAAAAATAAGATAAACGAAACAGAACTGAACACAAGAATAGAAAGAATGAATAATTTTACTCAAAGGAGAACACGGTGGCAACAACTTTAAATTAAAACTACATGAAAAAAAACTTGGAAAAACTAATTAAAAAATTTTATATTAAATTAAAAAAGAAAAAGAATATAAAATATATTAAAGTATAAAAACTCAACGTTACACTATATTAGATCATAAAAGATTTTGTAAAAATTCAGTTTACTTGATAAATTATTTTAAAATAAAATTTGTAAACGTTAGCAAAAACTTAATATTTTGAACGTGATTAAATGAAAAGAACAGAAAAATAAATAAAGAACAAATAAATGTACAAATTTAAAACACAAAATGTAAAGAAATTTTGAAAAAAAGTACAAAAATAACTATATAGTTTCAAAACCAGAGAGAACAAAAATTACCAACTAAAAGACGAAAAACAAGATGAGAGAGAGAGAATGTGCGTCGTCACTTGTACGATTCAATGATAGATGATTCTCGCTGTGGGAAGCTCTCTATTTATAATGAAATGCTGGACTCTCATTGGACGGCCGTCTCTCATTGGACAATAGCATCAAGTTGTTTCCCATAATGGGAGATAGACCTTGGCAGTTTAATAGATTTCCTCAGAACACAAAGGGCAATGTTTAGTCTTCAAAGTAGCATAACATGAAGAACAGAGAGCGGTATGAGCACATGGTAGACAACTCAGATGGGTCTCCACTGAATTCGTCTCATCATAAGCTTTCAAACGAGCTATCATATGTCTCCATCCGACCACTGGAAGGCAAAATTGAAGCAAGCTCTCCCGGGGGGGGGGGGTGTAGGGTGGGGAAAAACTTGTCGATCCAACTTTTGATGAGGAAGACGATGGCAGCACTGGGCGCATTGGATTTCCTCCCACCTACCCCCCCCCGGGGGCCACCCTTGGAAAACTTGTCGATCTAACTTTTGATGAGGAAGACGATGGTAGCACTCACGCATTGGATTTCCTTCCCCCCCCGGGGTGGAAAAACTTGTCGAGCCCATTTTTGACGAGGAAGACGATGGACACCACGTCCACCAGGCCGGCACACCACGTCCACCAGGCCGGCACCCAAGCCCACCCGGGCGGCACACAACACCCCAGGACAGGGAGGAAGGGAGGAGGAAGAGAGGAGGGGGGGTGGGAAACGGCCGCCATCTTGCGCTATCTGGTGTTTGTCACTTGCTTACTACTATTGCACTGTCAAATAATTAGTACTTATGACTATAGTCATGATATAAGTACATAGATAATACAAATCTAAGCATATTAGTCAGTGTGGTGTATGTGGTGAAGTGAACTGGAGATCTCTAGTTGCATGGGTCGATCCCTGATGAGCGCATCAGGATAATAAAAATTTTTTGGTAGACACGTGTAGTTACAAGTATTTTCGCATGAATGACAAGTTTTTTTGCATTGCCTAATGTAGTAAATTATTTATCATATCCGTGATTATTGATAATTGATTAGATTATTCGTCAGCATAAAAAAGGTGTAAACTTATGAAGAACTTTATAAAGTGTGAATGTCTTGATAAAAATGATAAAGGCTGTCGCTCGTGAAGTATCATTGTTTTGCTTCAAGGAAATGTATTAAGATATTGTTATTCATGACTGTTATCCTGATATTCTTTTCTTTAGAGAGAGCATAAAAACGATAGTCTTAGCGGCCACGATCCCCATTTGGGGATTCTACTTTCAAAGTACTCCTGTTCACAGTTATATCCATTAATGATTGATTGAAATACTGCCACAGTAATGATAATTATGTTCTTACCAACTTTAAAAAATCATAGATGCAATCTGAACTCACTTTCAATTTGATATGGGAGATGTACACTTTTTAAAACACAAAATTTACAAATTCATGAAAAGTAATGGCATACCAGGAATATCAAATCGAAACAAAAAATTCAAATTCACGGCTTAAATGATTCACTGATACATTGAAATATTAAAAGTACATTGGGTATCTGCGAAAACAATTCGCACAGCGAATAATTTAAAGAAAACTAATGATCCCCAATTGGGGCCCGCGGCTTTTAAATTTAAATGGGTTAATGGCGAACAGAACCGCGATGAATTTTCACTTTTTATTATTATTTATATTTCAATTATTACCTTTTATTACCTTGATTTCGACCAATTTTCCGTCGCGAAGGTGTCAAGTCAGTATGAATAAACACACCCTTGAAATCAGATTCACGTAGATGTCTAGCCTAACGAAGAACCTCTCGCTTTGCAGCTACACTGGATAGTACTACACAAAGTAGGCGAGATCCAGTTTTGCCAGGCTTTCCCAATCTCCTGCTATCAACAATGTATGAATTTTTAATGTTCAACTCATTGAAAATCTTCACAGCTTTCCGCTTATCAGCGGAAACACACCCTTGAAATCAGATTCACGTAGATGTCTAGCTAACGAAGAACCTCTCGCTTTGCAGCTACACTGGATAGTACTACACAAAGTAGGCGAGATCCTTTTGCCAGGCTTTCAACAATGTATGAATTTTTAATGTTCAACTCATTGAAAATCTTCACATTTCCGCTTATCAGCGGATAATAGTAGTAAGCAAAACTCCACTTCTGGACCGCGCAAGATGGCCACCATCGCTGACGTCCCCCCCCTCTGGCACGGAGAGTGTCGTGGTCGGCCGCCGTGGTGCTTCGGGTCTGAGTCCCCCCCCCTCTGGAACGACAGAGGTTGTGGTTGGTCCTGTCGTGGTGTGCCGGCCAGGTGGGTTCACGTTCACAACATGTTCGCTGACTCCCCCCCTCTGCAACGACAGAGTGTGAGACTCGGGTGAGTTGGTCCGACCGCCTGGTTGACGTGGGCGACCGTCTAGGTTGACGTGGGCGACCGCCAGGATTAGTCTTGAGGCTATAGTGTGTGATGTTTTTCGTGCAATCTGCTGAATGTTGGGTTGTAAAATGGGTTGTTTCGAGTGGAAGGAGTGGTCGGATGAGAAAACGGAGGTCGGATTCGTATTCAGCGTGAAATTCTGCATCGGTAGGGTGAGTTTCAAGTCAATCGGTGAGAAAAAATTTTCAACATTTTTCGAAAAACGACAGAGTTAGAATTTGGGACGTTTTGGTGTGTAGCGTCAAAACGAAGCATCGGATGAGAAAACGGAGGTCAGATTCGGATTCAGAGTGAAATTCTGCATCGGTAGGGTGAGTTTCAAGTCAATCGGAGAGAAAAAATTTTCGGCTGACGTCCCCCCCCTGGACAGCTTGCTTCGATTTTGGCTTCCAGTGGACGGATTTTGTCGTGCGATAGCTCGTTTGAAAGCTAAGAGTGAGACAAATTCAGTGAAAGAATCGGCTTGTTCCTATCTGTCTTCGTTCAAAAGTTAGAGCGGTTACAAGATTTTAGGTCGGAGCTCGCTTACTTGAAAAAATCCTAAGTGTCAGAGTGGCTTTGTATGGGTAAAATTTTGAAAATTTTCCAAAGTGTGGAATTTCGACCTGGGACCGCCACCAAAACATTTTTCATCAAATTTCACTGACCTCCCCCCCCCCCCGACAGCAATCTTCTAACTTTGGTTCCAGTGAACGGATTTTGTTCGTTCGAGTTGCATTGGAAAGAGGATGAAAAACTGCTCGACAACATTTTTTGTTGCGAGTCAATCGGACCAGCCGTTCAAAAGTTAGAGCGGTTACAAGATTTTAGGTCGGAGCTCGCTCACCTGAAAAAAATCCTAAGTGTCAGAGTGGCTTTGTATGGGTAAAATTTTGAAAATTTTCCAAAGTGTGGAATTTCGACCTGGGACCGCCACCAAAACATTTTTCATCAAATTTTGAAATTTCACTGACGTCCCCCCCCCTCTGGACAGCTTGCTTCGATTTTGGCTTCCAGTGGACGGCTTTGTCGTGCGATAGCTCGTTTGAAAGCTAAGAGTGAGACAAATTCAGTGAAAGAATCGGCTTGTTCCTATCTGTCTTCGTTCAAAAGTTAGAGCGGTTACAAGATTTTAGGTCGGAGCTCGCTCACCTGAAAAAATCCTAAGTGTCAGAGTGGCTTTGTATGGGTAAAATTTTGAAAATTTTCCAAAGTGTGGAATTTCGACCTGGGACCGTCACCAAAACATTTTTCATCAAATTTCACTGACCTCCCCCCCCTCTGGACAGCTAGCTTCGATCTTGGCTTCTAGTGGACGGATTTTGTCGTGCAATAGCTCGTTTGAAAGCTAAGAGTGAGACAAATTCAGTGAAAGAATCGGCTTGTTCCTATCTGTCTTCGTTCAAAAGTTAGAGCGGTTACAAGATTTTAGGTCGGAGCTCGCTTACCTGAAAAATCCTAAGTGTCAGAGTGACTTTGTATGGGTAAAATTTTGAAAATTTTCCAAAGTGTGGAATTTCGACCTGGGACCGTCACCAAAACATTTTTCATCAAATTTCTCTGAACGAGGGGGGGAGGGGGGGAGTCAGTGAAATTTGATGAAAAATGTTTTGGTAAAGGTTCCAGGTCGAAATTCGGAAGTTTTAAATTTTTCAAAATTTTCACCACACTGGAGCTCTCACACTTAGGAATTTTTTCACTTGTGGCATGTTACATGCACATGTGCTGACGGACCAACTTCCCGTGGTCATATGAGAATGGTTCAGGTGTCATATTGTAAAGAATGATGAGACGAATCGTTTGCAACAAACCGCATGTCGCTACGATGAATACTTTCGGAGATAGAGCCATTTTAAGTTTTCTTCCGAGCATATATAAACCCCCGACAACGTAAGTCTGATCACTTCATCGAAAGACGAGGTAAGCGACGGTCGTCGCTCTGAGCTCCCGATATCGGGTGTTTCAAAGGACTCTATCTTTTGAAATAGGCAAGCTATCTTCTTACTTCAAAGTTTGTATGATAGAGTTTGATAGTGTCTTTACTACTGATAAAATTTTTTAAAAGTAGTATGAGTAGTAAAATGCGGAATTTTTTAAAAATTCTTAATTTTCAGTTTTTTCAAAGTTTTAACATATAGACTAAGGTTTTCAAGTATCCTGAGTTCAAATATGCTATCAGATTTGAAATTCAACTAAGTCTAAGGCAGCTTTGAGGGGTTAGATCCCAGCTACTGATCACTACCTTTGACTCGGCGTTCCTGTTACCACTTCGGGGCAGTGACAATGATGTCTTCAGCTGTAAAGAGCGGGTATCGGGGAAGATCTCTCACTTCCCTAGTGATCAGTACAAGGCCTTCGGGCTGTCGACGGGATCGAGTGCCACTCACTACACTCAAATCTATCATTCCTCACTAAGTGTTGATATTATGTTGAATGTTGACTAAGTTGAATGTTGAATGATGATATTATGTTCTAGGCCGTATGCTACATTCAAATCTGCTATCAGATTTGAAATTTAACTCAGTCTAAGGCAGCTTTGAGGGGTTAGATCCCAGTTACTGATCACTACCTTTGACTCGGCGTTCCTGTTACCACTTCGGGGCAGTGACAATGATGTCTTCAGCTGTAAAGAGCGGGTATCGGGGAAGATCTCTCACTTCCCTAGTGATCAGTACAAGGCCTTCGGGCTGTCGACGGGATCGAGTGCCACTCACTACACTCAAATCTATCATTCCTCACTAAGTGTTATGCTTTAGGGTGTATACTATATGATTCAAAACTTATACTAATTTCATTATCTTACAGTTAACGAGAAATCTCAGTAACGACAAAAATGGTCAATAACGACAAAAACAAAAAATTTCACATCAAAATGTGTGTGTGCGGTCGGATCAACCGCCGAGACGGTCTCAAGGACCACATCAAGAAGGCAGGGGCCGACCACATGGTTATCCTGAGTAGGGTTGCCTGTGTGAAGTGCAGGGTGCTGTTGGTTGTTGGGCAGGAGGCCGAGTTTTATTTGAGGCATGGTGAGTGCACAGGAGGGTTGGTGACCGATTTGAGATTTGTGGAGTTGATGAATGCTGAGAAGGAGCGAATGTTGGGGAAAGAGGCCAAGAATGTTGTTGAGAATGCTAGTGGGAATGTTGTTGAGAATGCTAGTGGGAATGCTGTGGAGAATGAGGTAGAGAATGCTGTGGCCGGTTTGAAGGCTGACAAGTGGCGGAAGAGAGTGTTTGAGAGTGATGATGAGGATGATGTGGATTTGGATAGGGAGCGAGTGAGGAAGTGTGTGAGGAAGTTGAGCTCTTCATCGTCGGAGGTATCCAATATTGTTATTAGCGACCCCCGAAGAGCTCATCTTCCCCAATAGTGAAGGGTGGTGGGGTACGGAAGCAGTCGGCGCGGTGGGATGAGGACATGGAAAAGAAGCATGTGTCGCAGCAAGCGGCACATGCTTTGTTGGTAGATCGCTACGAAAGTTTGAAGAAGGTGAATGAGAGAACGTTGAGTGAGTTGAGTGAGCTGAAAATGAAGGAGGTGAAATGTAAGGAGGTGGCAGATGAGAATATCCGTATGAGGCGTGTTGTGAAAGAGTTGAAGGAGAATGTGCGAGTGTTGGAAGACAAGAATGATGAGTGTGAGAAGAGGGCGAGTGCTGCGGAGAGGAGAATGGGAGAGGCAGAAGCGAAGTTTGAGGAGATGATGAAGGAGATGAGTGTGTTGAGAGCGAGGAATGTTGAGTTGGAGAGGACTGTGGCTCGGCGGGGTGATGAGAGGCAGGCGTGTGAGAAGTTGGAGCGCATGAGGGATGAGTGGGAACGTGTGAATGAGGATCGTTTGTTTGAGTTCCACATCCCTATTCGGGATAACCATCTGACCGGCGAAGTCCTCGTCAACCAAAGTCTGGACGAAAGTATTGTATGCTATCATGGACATCCGAGTAAGAAATGCCTCCACGCCACACTAAGAATGCGCGGGCATCTGCACAAATTTTCAATCAGGAAGCCCGCGAGACTGCCTAAGGATGACTAACTTGGTAAGTGAAAAGCAAATAAGATAGTATATCCTATTCTAATACATATCATTTTCATTGCAGATCTTTGCCTGCCTTCACCACCCCATCAATTCACTCCCGAGAACGAACCATCGGCTCTCTTAAGGGCCACCTAGGGGCAAGACAAGATAGAACCTCCTCGCGGTTTGCCCTGGGCAGTCTTCGGACTGGCGAATACTATCATTAAGTTGAATCTGCTATCAGTCAACTTGAACGTTGCGTCGCGTTAGAGGGGTATATAAACCACTGCCTCTCATTTCATTTCATTTCAATCATGCAGACGCCGAACAGTCAAGTCAGCTCTCCTCGCGGACCGCAGTTAAGGCCGCGAAATTTATTTGAGGAGTTTGTCAGGCTAGAGGAGCAAGACAGAGTTTTTAATAATCTTGCTCGGATTGGCAATCCGATGACAGCAACTGCTGTCAATCCAACGGAATGGCGCTACATTCCACTTTTTAGCCATGTGCCAGTTAGTGTGGAAGTCGACAGTGCTACCAAAGAGAGAGTCAAAGACTCTCTCAGCAGAATTGGTAGGGTGTAAGATGACGTTACTCCCGAGAACGAACCATCGGCTCTCTTAAGGGCCACCATGGGGCAAGACATGATAGAACCTCCTCGCGGTTTGCCCTGGGCAGTCTTCGGACTGGCGAATACTATCATTAAGTTGAATCTGCTATCAGTCAACTTGAACATTATGCAGTCGATTGCTATCCCTGAAGCATTCTGATTCGCTGTTGAGCAATTCATTGTTGAAAACCCTATATAAGCTAGAAGATTGTAGCGCTTCTCATTCAATTTGAAGTCACGATGGAAGCGACATCTACCGACAACATTCCCGTCTTCACCGATGAAGACAACGGCATTCCCGAGTTCGTCATCCTCGACGAGTGGGATGAGGAGGATGAGAAGAAGGGGAAGATCAAGAGGATCGTTTGGACGGATGAGGTATGGACTCCAAATACCACTCGCATCCGAAAGGTGCCAGATGCACCAGTACGACCTCGGCGGTATAGGGTCTATGACAACCTAACCGTCATACCCATTGACTATTCCAGTCAATAGTCAAATTCACGTCCCCGAGAACGAACCATCGGCTCTCTTAAGGGCCACCATGGGGCAAGACATGATAGAACCTCCTCGCGGTTTGCCCTGGGCAGTCTTCGGACTGGCGAATACTATCATTAAGTTGAATCTGCTATCAGTCAACTTGAACGTTGCAAATGCAGTTCGGTGTAATACTTCCTTTCGACGGGCGTTCCTGTAAAGGGCGGCGGTGAAACCCGTAGCTATGTATACCGCAAGGGACATTCGGCAATGGTCAATCTTGTTAAACCTCTCTGCGTCATGTTTGCAAGTGATTGCCTCTGTCTCAACGTAGTATGCATTCGCGTCAGGGCGACATTTAGCCAACTGTCGAAGGTTGCCTAAAACTTTCCATTGCATACGTTATGAGAACCATGAGTTCTACCTGTCTCTATCAATGAGACGAATTGATGAATGGAATGAAATGGGAGGACACTCACGCGCCACACGCAACATAACACACTTCTCTCTTCCGTAGTCTAACAAGCTCTTTACACATGGATCGCAGTCGATTGCTATCCCTGTATCAGAAGTGTAAGCTATCTTAATTTATTTGACACTATTTCATCTACCATCATCGTCCATATGAAATGTTTTAAGATTTACAAGTTAGACTAAGCGTGCTACTATTTCCAAATGAAAAAGTATACATGGTTAAATTATTCACTAAAGCCCCATTCAAGTAAGTCAGTATGAAAGCAAAGATAATACGAAATAAACATTTATTATGGCATGTATTTCAAAAGGTCTTCATCGTCAATATCGTCCCAGAGTCTGACTTCACATAGATCACAAAAACAGTTGAGCTGCTTTAAACGTTCTTCTGCAGCGTCCCTCACTTTGTCAATGTACGCCCACTCCGCCACGGTTCGCGGTTGGGAGTTAGGGGTGTACCACTCCCATATTTGATGCAAGTGCGACTTGCTGGTCATCTCCATCACCCCTTCGGCATCATATTGTAAATATTTCCACCGTATGCCTGTTAGGTCGGGCAACTCCTCTTCATCATCCTCCGATAATGATAACTTTCGTATATTGTCGAGATTGTATGTCTTCTCCACCTTCGCCTTTCTTGGTGCATTTGGTGTAACGAGCACCTTTGCTGATGTACATGGAGAGGAGAACTCCAATGCGGTATTTGGTGTTGTTGGAGGACTTGTCATGTTGTCTTTGAAATGCTGACTTTGAATAATGATAACTTTAACATTTTTCTAATTCTTAAGTATACACAAGCAGCCAATCAGAATGAACATCCAATGAATGAAGAGAATGAAAGTATATAAGCAAAGTGACATTCAGGTCATTTCATTTAATCTGTGAATCATACAAGTGACGAACGCACGATCTCTCTCTTTGACTATTATTCTGTCTGATCATATTTCATTAAAATGGTAAGTTAAAGATTTCCTCTCTCATCTCCCTCAAACGTGTGACTAATAGCATCTTCCTCAATTTCAGGCATCAACTTCATCACCAACGCCCTCTCTTCTCGAGGAAAGTTTAGAGTTATTGAGTCAAGGTAGGTTGTAACACTACACTGAGGCTTGAACAGAGATGAAAGAATGATTTCTCTTTCAGGTGATGTGAGTTCCAGCTCAGGACTCTCGCGGCAAGGCAACGAGTGGGAATGTGCCGACTGCGGACATATGTTTACAAGGAAGCACAGTCTCCTTCGACACATCAAACAACGTGTGTGTCAACGCAAAGCGGCGTCAATCTCCGGAGGTGAAGTTGATTCTGACGATGACATCTCCTTTCCTTGCGATTTGTGCCCTCTTTCTTTTGATAGTCACTTTCAGCGATCTTCGCACAGACTTCAACACACGCATGCAAATGATCACTACACCAACGGTACCTCTACCATCTCCCTCATTAATGTTTCACATAATAATTTAGTACGCGACTACTGCATGGAGTCCAATACTCAAATAGTAGATTTTCCTGAGTGGCTCCTTCAAAATTCTAACATTATCGAAGCGCTCTTCAACAATTTAGACAATTTTAGAATGAAGGCGCTCATCTACCTTAAACTAAAATATATTAAGATAGATTTTCAAACGGGTCAAGTGACGGAGAGAATACAGTTTCATGTTCCTTCCTCTTCCGCAACCGAAGTTGTAGACTGCGAGTCTTGGCTAAATTTTCACATTCAATGTTTAAAATCAAATGTAGATAAATTCAATCAACGCGACAGCGCTCTCATTTTTGATGGTGTGGACTCAGCCATATTCAAAATTTCACTATTAGAAAGTCATGCAGCTCGAGGTACATTTAGACTACCAAAAACGTTGTATAATAAGAAAGCTGTCATCAATGTCGATTGTAAATCACAGTGTTTCAAATATGCAGTCCTATCCATCCTTCACTATAATGATATCAACGCACATCGAGATCGCACCTATAGCTATAGACAGTGGGAGGATGAACTAGACTTTGAAGGTTGTGATAGTAACAACATGAAAATCAAAGATGTAGAAACGTTCGAAAAACATAATCAGATTAAAATTGTCGTTCACGTGTGGGAGAAGGGGTTGAAGGGTGCCCGCTATAATTCACGTTCAACTTGTTATGAACGTGTAGTCAACCTCTTATTAGTAAAACAAGATGATAGCGAGGAATGGCACTACTGTGGTATTCCCAAAATCTCTCGCTTGTACACTCAGTTGGGGCACTCTAAAAGAGGTGAACATTTTGTATGCGACCGCTGCATCCGCTCCTTTTGGAGTAAAGATAAATTTGAAACTCACTATGAATGGTGCAAGCGAGGTAAATTACAAATGGAACGCATGCCCAAAGATAAAATATTTTCACATAGGGATAATGGTGACGAATTAAGTCCCCTGCGTATCATTTACGCAGACATAGAATGCTACATTGATGATATCATCCACAAGCCAGCAGCCATATCCTGCTATGAAGTATGGCATGACCACTTTAGGAATAGACAAAACAAAATGCATACTTGGCAAGGTGAAGATTGTATTTCAAAATTTCTAGAATTTCTCGATAAAGCTGCTAAATTTCAACAATCAGATGATTCCCAATTGCAGCGTAAGTCACTACATATGTCAGATGAAGACAAACAGAAATTTGAAAGTTGCACATCGTGCCCGAAATGTCATAAAACGTTTGATGATGATAAAATTAAGAAAGTGCGTGATCATGATCACATCACTGGTAAATTTAGAAACGCACTCTGCTCCAAATGTAACTTTTCACTTAGGTTGAGACGTCGTGTACTACCCGTCATTTTTCATAACTTTAAGGGCTATGACAGTCATATGCTCATAAAAGGAGGGTTGAGCCAGATGAAATCGTGGCAGTTCAATGTTATAGCACAAACGAGAGAAAAATTCATGGCAATGACAGCAAAAGTACCAGTAGATAAAACTAAAGAAAATAAGACAGTCTTCTTCGAAATAAAATTTTTAGATTCATTTCAATTCATGTCAGCGTCACTAGCTTCTCTCGTTCGAAATCTCAAGTTTCTTCCCCATAGTCAAACTTTGAAGAAACACTATCCAAACTTAACGGATGACATGATCACTCGCAAAGGAGTCTTTCCCTATGCGTATTTTAGCTCAATGTCTAAACTAAATGAAACAACCCTTCCTTCCATTGACAAATTCAAAAACGATTTGACGGGTGAAGATTGTCCAGTAGAGGACTATGAACATGCTCAAGAGGCATGGTTAAAATTTAATTGTAAAACGTTTGGCGATTATATGATCGCTTACTTAGAATTAGATGTCATTTTGCTGGCTGATGTCTTTCAGGAATTTCGACGAGTGGCATTAGAAGAAGACAAATTAGATCCTATCCACTTTGTCAGTCTACCAGCCATGTCCTTTAAATCAGCCTTTAAAATGACTGGTGAGACCATTCATCTCTTACAAGACCCGGAGATGTATAATATATTTGAGCGCGGAATACGCGGTGGTCTCACATTTGTAAATAAACATCATATAAAATCTAAAACAGTAGGTGATGATCATATCCACCTAAAGTACTATGACCAAAATAATTTATATGGCAGTTCACTGTCTAAACCACTACCTCATTCCGAGTTTAGTTGGTTAAATCAAGATGAGCTTGAGTATTACTCCAACCCTTCAAACATACTGAAGATTCCAGATGAAGGTGATTGGGGATATTATTTTGAAGTGGATTTGATTTATCCAAATAGCATTAAAAATAAAACTGCTGATTTCCCACTCGCACCTGAATCTGGCGAAGTGACTGAAGATATGTTTTCACCATTCATGTCACAATTTCATAATAACTTAACAGAGTGTGGACAGCCAAGGTACAAACCATGCCGCAAACTTTTACTCACCCAATATGATAAGAAAAATTATCTCGTACACTTCTGCATATTAAAATTCTATTTAGAAATGGGCATGCTTCTAAAGTCAGTTCACCGCATTATCAAATTTAGACAGAAAGCCTTCCTCAAACCCTACATAGATAGTAACAGTCAAAAACGTGCACTCGCCCAAAATAATTTTGAAAAGGATTTTTATAAATATAAGAATAACAGTCTATTCGGAAAGACCATGGAGGATGTTAGAAAACGTATGAATTACAAACTAGTCGTTGATGAACAAAAATATCACAAATTGACCTCATCACCTCTTTTCATTGATAGAGACATCATCGATGAGGATCTTGTAGGTGTTAAAATGATTAAATCAGAAGTTGAGTTGTGCAAACCCATCTATATTGGGCAAGCCGTTTTAGATTATTCCAAGCTTGAAATGTATCAACTCTTCTAAAAAATATTAAAACCATGCCCTCTCGTAAAAGAGGTTCGCTTGCTGGGTGGTGATACAGATAGTTTCTTTTTAGGAATTACCACTCAAAAAGATTTAAATTTTAATGAAGTAGGTAAGTCATTAGAAAAATATTTCGACACATCTAACTACAATCCCACTCATCCACTCTATTCCATACAGAATAAAGCCAAACTTGGTTGTTTTAAGGATGAAACAGCAGGAAAGGAAATAGATGAAATGATTCTCCTCCGTCCTAAAATGTATTCCATGAAACTAAAAGAATGTGCAGATAGTATTAAGCGTGCTAAAGGTATATCAAAATCCATTGTTCATAAAATGAAACATCGGTCCTATAAGAAGGCCTATAAAAATAAAACTATAACGTTTGTCAATATGACAATCTTAAAATCTCAAGTTCATACTGTGAAAACGTACACGTTCAAGAAACGAGCACTTTCAGCATGGGAGGATAAGAGGTGTTGGATAGGACATAACACATCTCTTCCACATGGACATCCTGACACAAACATACCTCCACCCAAAAGAATAAAACTCACGCTACCACATTCAGGAGATGTATTGACATAATCAACTTTAACTCAGTATTTTGATGTTGCTTTTTGTAGATATACATGGTTGTTTTATGTATCGCATGAGATCGTTTCTTCCTTGTGAATATATGCCTACAGTCAGCCCATTCCCCCTATATCTGTGAAAAGACTTTTTCATATACATATTTTTATTTCAATAAACATATCACAATGACTTCACTTTGTTTTCCGAAACACTAAAGTTACGAGGGATTTAGTATCTTTCACATGGATACACTCTTGTAAACCATTGGTAATTTTGATAGCAATAGAGGGTATAGTTTGTTTGACGACGGGATGATAGAAAATAGATTCAAACATCTTCTCGACTATTCCATATGAAGCGTCTTTATCATGAATGAAATCACGTAAAATGTATTCTTTTTTCTCGCCAACAGAAATAGGTAGAATCAAATCACTTTGAATGTAAAGGTGCTGTTCATGTTTATCAAGTGTCATTGGTGTTTCTATACCAATCGTATGCGCAGCAGCAAACACAGTTTGTAGCATTGAAAAGCCAAAGAGTTTTTTCAAATTTTTACTCAATTGACATTGAATGTCATCACCCAGTTTCAGAACAACGCGTTGATTTTCAATTGAAAACGAAATGTGGTGTGTCTTTGCATCATATTTACTTTTCATCACATGCTTCAACTTCTGTTGTATATAAGGATTTACTACATGAATGAAGCTTTCAACTGTATGATATAGACGCGGCATTATATTGATAGCAACTTTAGATTCTTCATAAGACTGGTAAATTTTCTTGATGCGATCGCCATAGATGTCCACCCACCATTCATCATTAACTGAATTAGCTTTAGTGTGATATTCATGAGAAGCATACACCACACCGCTTCCAATAATAGGTGTATAATGTCTTACAAAATGACGCAAGGTTGGAGAGAAATAAACTGTAAGTTTGTCATTATATTTCTGAATAACCAACTTATTTTTGTCCGCCATAATTTTCTCTCCATACTTCTTACCCACAGTCTCATTCCATCGTTTTACTAACTCAATAAGTGATAAAGGTTGAACACCACGCTTTTTCAAAATGATGCGTTCTTCGCATTCTACAACATCTTCATCAAATATTTTAAATCTATAATGAAATTTGTTGATTCGATTTGAATAAACTTTTTTAACATTTGCAGTAGCAATTGACGTTAGATGTAGTCCATGACCAAAACCAAGATGTGGATAGAATTCACTATCCAACCTCAGCGTAAGACCTTTAGTAAAAGAATGAAAGCGGAGGAACTGTCTCCCACTCCAATGATAGATAGTAAACTCATAAGCTTTCTGATTTTTATTCTTCATGATGGAAGTATTACCACTGTTGAATGCCTTAATAATTTTCTCATTCCCAAATGGCTCATAAGAATCTGATTTTATCTGAATCCATTCATAGTTCCACTTTCCATCTGATGTTAAATTGTATGGGAACTGAAATGCATTATTCATCGTTATTCCATCATGGGTGCGAGGAGTCAATATCATTTCTTCCAAATCATTCACATTCTGAATATTGCTATCATAGCAAATACTAGAAACGCCAACCTCCCATTCACCTTCTAAATGCAGTGGGCGATTTAATTCTACTCGATAGTCTGATGGTTTATTTTTGGGAAATTTATTCATAGAAGCATTACTGGGCAAGTAGATTAGAAACGAGTCCTTAATTTCACTTTCCATATTATTCACATTGGAAAAATATATTAGCATACGTTTGCATTAACTCTTCATTCGGAAATGGAGTGTGATACTTGTCACAGCATCTTTATGAAAAGGAATCAACGCACCAGCATCGTCATAAATGGTAATATCAATTTGTGGGATGTAGTTTGATTTCAGCTTTGTATAATGCACTTTCTTGAAAGTATGCTCAGATAAAATACTGCAGCTTTTTGGCTGGTATGGTATCATTGCTAGCAATGGAGCTTCAACATCTCCCACACGTACATCTTCACCAATATTGGAATATATCTGAAAATAGTTAATACGACGCGATAGCGACATGTCTGCGGTAGCTTTGGTTACAGTACCACTTTTAAAGATATTTTGGTCAAAACCCAAAATGTCCATTAGAGTTTTATCCATAATTAGTTCAATACCTTTTCCACTTATAGTGAGAGACAAAGTACCTTCTTTTTCAGAAAATGAAATATGTTGCTCATTAATCACTTCATTTAAATAATCTACAACCAATTTAACCGAAGTAATAATGCGAGGCATCAACACTCTTGTTTCATGTAAGATACCACCTAAAGGCTCTACACACTTTCTGTATAAAGATACGGTCCATTCTGTATCAAATTGATTTGACCTTTCACATGCTAAATGTTGCATATCAGATTTTCCATGAACAGCTGCAGAACGATGTCGTAAGAACTGATGAAAATCTTTTGAACAAACTAATACTAGATCATCATCATTTAATTTACTTATTGCAATATGATTAGATGATTTAATATAAGTCAATGCTGCCACTTGTTTACCATCAACTCGAAGGAGATAATTAAATTTCTTCAATAATGTTTCAGGAGTCATGTTTGTCTTTCTTGGCTTAATCACAATCTTCTTCACCAACGTCTTCTCATTTCTTGGAATAAGATCTACATAATAAGCTTCCTCTCGATATATTAACTGTTTATGGCCACTTATGTGGTAATTAACGTTAAAATTATCATAGCTTGTCAAGGCGCTAGCGAGGTAGCCTAAATCATTTCTTAAACTTGGACTTAAACCAACAATCCAATCTTTCTCAACTACATGATGTACATAATTATAATCATCATTGTGCGGAGTAAATTGGACAATATGTTTACACGCTTTATTCAAGAAATCATATATAAACTTTTTACATGATAAGAGATCTTTCTTTGGCCACTGTGGAATGTATACTCGGCACCCCTTTTCACATTGATAAGCAGCTGTACGTCTCATATTAATAGTCATCACCTCATGATCAAAAGTATAGACACAGTTGCTATAAACAAGTTGAGTGACATCCACTTCCCAATTCCCATTTAGCTGTTGTGCATGATCAATGGGAGTAGAAAAGAGTGCAGCTCGATTACTAGTAAATCTCTTTGTAGCCGCATTGCTAAGCAAAATATGATAAAACGACATTTTTATATTGCTAATCTGCAACTTTGCATAACATCATGAAGACTTGGATTTTGGACTCTCTACAATATATCAGAGTTGATCGTGATGGAAACGTACATTTCAAAAATTCTCATGGTCATACATCAAGAGGAATTACATTAACATGGCGACAATTTGTCAACCTCAATGATATCATGAGGGATTTGGAATATTTTGAAACATTAAGATTCATCTCCTTGGGTGATCAAGTTTGGCTTCAACATTACAGAAATGAAATTCAAATCTACCATTCTCATTCCGCAAACTGTTTCTCATTTCGCAAATACAATTGGGAGAAGTATAGAAGATATATACATCGCTCCATCATGACATTTATTCGTCGTGAGTTCATCGCCCTACTATGCAAATCTTAATCAGACATGACTACCACACATCATGAGTTGGAAATTAGATTCCCTACAACGTATTGAAACGGATCATGATCGAAACGTCTATTTCAAAGATTCAACTGGAAATGTGAGAAGAGAGTTTGCTTTATCTTATCGTCATTTTCAATCTCTACATCATATCATGAAGGACTTGAAATACTTCTATATGAAAAGACATTCACGTATTGGAAATCGCATCTGGCTGCGCGTCAACAATCGGCGAATTCAACTCTATCATTCCCAACTTCATACTAACTTCACATTTCATCAAGGTAGTTGGGAAAAGTATAAAAGGAAGGTACATCGCTCAATTTACTCATTCTTTCATCATGAAGCGCCATCACTACACCATCGTCAACATTCTCCGTCGCTTCAGACTCTACACCAAAATCGATCTCACAACATTACACCAACACCTTCCAAACAGCAAGTATTACCCGGGCCGTCCTCAAATGTTAGTGGTGAAGATGAACAATTCACGGAATCTTCAACTCTTCCCAAATGGGACTGTACAGATTCTCGGCGCCCTTTCTCATTCATCGGCGCAGTCAATGCGCTTAGAGCTACAAAGACTACTACGTCGGATATGGAAGAGGGAGAGGTGTGTGATGTCGAATCTGACTGTGGACAATATGGTGATCTCTACTCAATTGAGTGACAGTCTATCATTTTTGAAGATTCGCACCAGCAGTTACAGTTTGTGTTATGAACCCGAACTTTTTCCTGCAGCTCTCATTAGTTGTTGGTTACCTGTGCATGTGGCAATCTTTCATAATAGTAAAGTGATCATTACTGGACTAAAATCTCATGAACAAGCAAATATGATCCTAGACTATCTCATTGAGTATGTACGTACCCAGCGGATTGTAAAATAAAAAACAATTTTTCCAACATGATGTTTTTATTTCAAATCATGATAGAACTTACAAATCATTTTTTCATTAGAGGATGGATTACATGAAAAGTTTTGAATAACAGATGCAAATCGAGATACATGTAAACGTCTTAAGATGAAGTACAGTACAAAAGCACCACACGTTGATGAAAGTGGATGTTGTAGTATGCGTTCATTTCGCTGATATTGACGCGTATGTTTTCTCAACCACTGCTGTGTTGGTATATTTGGAGGTTGAGCAAGAGAGTCAAATAGTTCACCACGTCGGTCTTCTCCAATAAAGATCGCTTTCCAATGCTCACCGCCTAAATTCTGCGAATGAGTGTTTAGTACAATAAAGATGGGATAGTGATTTACTGCAGGTGGTAAGGTATCGAGTGAATAGACATTATCGAAAGCTTTCAACGTCGCTTCGTCTGCATTACGCTGCACTTTAGTCTTAATATCGTCAGCAGTCAACCAACTCATTAACGATTATACTGAAGAATCACGTCACGATACTTTGTAATTTCAATATTTGAATCGAAGACTGCATAAATTAATACATTGATCGTCTCAGGTAGTGTTCTTTTGAACGTCAAATCCAAACGAATATTATGAGGTACGTTCGCTTGACGATAGGGTGCACTAATATCGCTGTCAGCAGTCAAATCAAATGCATAAATAGTATATCCACTCTTAAACTCTTTCATAGTAAGTCCGTTGGTGTCATCCGTATTGTAAAAGCCAAAGACATCCATAAAATCAACATAACTGCGCATAAATTGATCCGAAGCAAAATCTGGTTTGTAGGGTGGACCAGGATGACTCACACCATTTACACGTAAAGCAATTTCACTTAACTGATTGTGTTTAAAATTGAAAGGATTCTTCTTTATATTACCATTAAATGCATCATTTTCAACCATTGCCACCATGAGGAGCTTCGGTGCTTCCGATGGAAAGAGGCCATCTTTCATGAAACTCTTTTGATCTTTCGGAATTGTAAAGGTGAGAAGCTTTGTATGCTGAACGGGGTAAATGGCATTTTGGCGGTTAAGACCTTCAGCATGCCCTCTAATGACACTTGGATTCGGTACTACTCGACGAATGTAAAGTGCAATATCTTCCACATGAATTCTAAAATTGTCAACTTTAGCAAATGCATTCAGCGCAAATTCAGGCTTATTCAATGTCAGCTTGAGTCGCATGCTGGTATTGCAGAGTAAAAACTTTGACTGTCTAAAGAAGTCTAAATTCAGCGGACCATATAGCTGACATACTCTACTATCTTTAATCATAGCAGATCGCTTTACAAAGCCACTGTTTGTTTCAACATCAAATTTTCCTGCTTCATCTCTGTACCATCCCATGGCTTCCATATGACTTTTTTGTGCTGCTGGATGAAACTGTGATACATGATTGAAATATGATTTATAGGGATAATCGCTTTGACCACCTTCCACCTGCTGCTCTCCAATCGTCAGAGAAACATCGCGAAGTAATGTAGTCAATGGTAAATTGTTCAGTCCAACTTTATGTGCATCGTCAATAGCAGTTCCATCTGCTTGCTGAATTCTAAACCTCAAATCAAGCATCGCATAACTCAAATCTATGTAGTCATCACTACCACCAGGAATAACAAATTCAATGGGGCCAGCATTCTCAGCTGTTCGAGGATGATAATCTACAATACTTGAACTAAGAATATCTGTCTGTATGGCTTGTTGATCGAACAAACAAAAACCGGAAGTTTTACACTCCATGATTAGAAGTTATAGCAGCGTCGTCGTTTAGCGCCTGATGAATGATTAGAGCCTCTGCGACGTTTGCGTGAATGCCTTTTGACTGAAGATCGCACCTTACCAGCTCCGCGATGTTTCCTCCTTCCTTTTTTCATTCGTTTAGGTGATTTCTTTCCTTGAGTAACACCAGCAATGGTCTGCTTCAATGTTTTTAAACCGCGTTCCTTCCCACGATTCAACAAACTGCTCTTAAAACTTCTACCTCTGGAAAGATCACTAGCAACATCACCAGCAAAGCCAACGGCATTACTTAAAACATTTCGTTTTAAAGATCTACCGACATTGGATATGAGAGGTGCTACAACAGATTTCAGTGCACCAAGTATGCTACCTCCACGTTGGCGGCGAGCACCGATGTAAATTTGTCCTCCACCACTTACGTAGGAGGGTCGTGAATAAAATGAGGCAGTTGGATTCATAGCTCAAACCCTAAACATTGTTAGTTACAACTTTGCATGAATCACTGTCGATCACTTAGATGAAAGATGTCGGCACGACGCATCCAAGAGTTCATACTTGAAGGATAGCCAGTCCATTTAACAAGACACCATTCTTCACCTTGCCGTTTTTTACATCGAATGATTTTCTCTACCAAATATGTTTCACTTTCAGTGACTACCTCAATCTCATCGCGGTAAAAGCTACCCTCAATTTCTTCATTATCGTAATCTTTCAACTTGTAGGTGGTCGGAGAGTCTTTTTGATTAATCCTTGATACTGTAAATACCTCCTCTGTCCAATTCGGAAGGTACCCTTTAGCAAAAACACTTTTCACTTTTGAGATACGAACTTTATCGCCAATTTTCACATCACTTTTCACATGAGTGCGTTTACGTTGGAATGATTCGCGCACTTTATCTACATTGTCAGCATTTACATCTACTGGTCTGAGTCCAATAGAACGATGGATAGAGTGATTGTAGGCATGGAGTGTATCTTGTAGAACCTTTGTCCAATTTTGTGTCAAGTTGGCAGTAAAATGTCGCCACAAGCGATTTTTTAATGTGCGATTAAAACGTTCAACGAGTGCAGCTTTATAAGCGCTCTTTACACTAAACAACTCAATGTCATGCCTCTCAAATAATCTTGTCACATGCTGATTTTCAAACTCTTTTCCTTGATCACTCTGAATTCTTTTTGGAATGCGACCTTCTCGAAAAATTGTTTGGAATGCTTTTGCTACTCCTTTCCCTTCTTTAGTTTTTAAAGGTTGAGCCCACGCATAACGCGAGAAAATATCAATGACGGTTAAAATAAAATTATTGCCCGAGTTATGTTTTGAAATGGAGGCAACATCACACAAATCTGCTTGCCACTGTTCATCGATGTCATGAACAATATAATGGCGGGTGCGGTACTTCTTTTTCGCTTGTTTGTGGAGTGTATAGGTAGCCTGACCCTTTAACCATCGTTTCACTTGTGATTGTGGAAGACCACTCGCTTTTGATAATTTCTTGATAGATGCAAATCCTGCCGGATGTTTTACATCATAATAGATTGACTTCAAACGTTCAGTCGATGACGGCTGACTCTTTTTCCTCCTTCTCATCTTTTTGTTTTCTTCCCTTTCTACATTTACAACAACTGCAGCATTTAGCTTTAGCGGTTTTGCGATCGTGTTCACATTGCTTAGGGGTTTCATTATGAGAGCTGGCGCAGCAAGTGCAAGTGACAACGACATTCACCTCTGGCGGCTCATTACATGGCAAGCAACACATCTGCTTCATATTAATAGTCTGAGAACATGTATTTCCTAGGAGGAGCTGTTTTACGTTTTCCTTTTACCAGTTTTAGTGGCGATGTAGATCTACGTCGAGTTCTTCCTCTTGTTTGCTTAGTGAGTGTGGGAGGGGATGTAGCAGGTGACGTCTTAAACCAATTTGTTGGCATTTTCATCGTCTGAGGCATTGGAGTAGTAGCCACTGTTGAATCAAGTTCTTTCAATGTCTCATTATTTAAAGCAAATTTTGGTACATTATGCTTTTTCAATAGTTTAAGAAAGTATGACCAACCAGGTGGAACATAGCCCTGACGGTGCTTTCTACGTGTCGCATACTGAATCAAGTCTTCATAACGTGAAGCATCAATCACTTTATTTTCATCTGTAATGATTTCTCCTCTATCATTTACATTGAGATGGGGTTCAATACTGTTGAAAAGAGATATGGCATGTGCGCGAGATGCTAAAGGTGTAGCAGTCGATACAGAGTCACGCATCTTATTCTTCAAGTTTTTCAATTGCTCAACAGTTTCCGATTGTAATAATACAGCACGATGTGGATCTTTGATGTGAACATTTTGCTGATAATCTATTTCTTTCCTATACATTTGATTTGCAAGAGGTTGCTTTACTTGCTGCATGGCAGTCAATTGTACATATTCATCCTGAGGAATAACAATCATGCGAGAATAAGAACTCATAGTTTGTAGATAATCATGGGAGTTTTCAAAATATCACTTCGAAATCTAAATTCTTCCGGACACTCTTGCGTAAAGTCAATGAATAAGTAACCGTATGGTCTTTCAGTAGCTGCTTGAAAAATTTCAATTAAGGCTTTTGATCCTCTGGGTGCAACTTGTCGCGCTAAAATTTCAAATTGACTTTTATCTCGCGGATTCTTGAAAATAGCATAATAGTGTGTATTCAGGTTTCGTGTACGAGCTTCTTTTCCATCAGGAAACAAATTTTGTGTGATATAGATGATAAAGCACCTTTTATGGTCTGCTGCGCGAGTGAACATATCTGTAACATCTTTTGAATTCTTACTTTCTTTTAATAAATCATCCAATACAACAACATCATTAGACTGAAGTTTATCCACTGGAATAATTCCTTCATGTCGAATAAAGTTGCGACTTTGCAATTCCTGAAACAGCGACGGTTGATAAATACCATAACACCAAATCACTCGATTGATAGGTTCCTTAAACAACTCCCTTCTTTTATCCAATAAATTCAGCGTGAAAACAGTTTTACCTGCATGAGATGGACCTGATACAGTCAGAACTTTATCACATTGAAGTCTGAAATCCATTTTATCACTTTGAGATTCAACATTTGCATAATTAACGCTTAGAGCCAAAGATATTACCCAATAGGTTGCCCACGGCAGGAGCTATCATTGGAAGTATTGCTGAAAGGAAACCGCCCTTTTGTGTTAGAGTTTTCCTCTTTCTTTGAAGGGTGACTTTAGGATTGGAGATAAAACGCAATTTCGTAGCATATCGCTTAAGTAACTTTCGTTGTTTTGGCGCTAATTTCTTCGTCCTCAACTTCCTCAGATGAGAAATAATTTCACAAATGAATTTATCGTTAGCATGTCGTATAGCATTGTATCGCTGATTTGCTTTCATTCGTCGGAGAGCTTGAATGGCTGAAGAAAACTTTTGACTTTTACGTTTCGCCATTTTACGTTTCGCCATTTTCCGTGTTAGTCTTTGCTAAAACCTATCTTTACCACATTTGCATAGGTACTAACTATTGCGACATAAGTGACACTCGAAATGAGCAATATCACAGTGGTTACATTGGCAAAGTTGAATGCAATTACGTATGAAACAGCGTTGACAAAAAGCATGCTTACATCTCTTGAAGATGCGCTTTTCATTTCCATCCTTTCGCTTACATACATCGCAACACATAGTTTCACCGTTACTGATGTCTATAGCAAGTCTTTTTGAAGATATGAATTTGCTAGCCTCTTCTAAATAATAGACGCATGTACAGAAGGAATATACTTCGACAGTGAGCAGACATAGCTCGAAAACCAGTTGTGCTACAATCAAGTACCACTGCATTTTCAATTTTTCTTTATGGAAAGTTGAATGTGAATATCTGAAATCGCTTCAATCACTAGACTGCTACCATGATGGTTAAATGCGTTAAAACGTTCAGCAATTTTTATCATATGCCTTTTAAAAAATTCTTGGGGGTGATCTACCACTTCAATTGAGTAAGAAGCAAAATGGAAAGAGCGACTTTCCACCTCTTGCTTTCCAAAATGACTAAACTTAATTTTCGCAACTAATCGCGCCATGATAATGCTATCAGAGAATGTATTCATTAATTCTAGAAAAAGAGTGCTAGCATCATCGACCACTGCTTCGATGTCGGTCTCATCTTTATGAAATTTTATCACATAATCTTGAACAGCTCCTCTTAAACTTTGCCTATGAAAACGTAATGTTCCGCAGTTGTTTGAGAAAGACATGATCGCCCTTTATCTAACCCATCCATTGCATGAAAACAACAACTCTTCTCATAGTAACATTTATTGAATAACGGTAACAAGCATGCATTATAAATCAATGGTTTGAAAGAGATAAAATAGATACAGCTGATAACTATCATACAGCGAGCAATGATAACCATACAGGACTTTGGCAGTGTTGAGGTAAGGAGGAAAGAAGCATTGGTTATGAACGTAGCTACTACAACGAACAGACAAAATAGGAACACACAAATCCTTAAAACGTTTCGTGACTTCATGATAATGTTGATTCACTCTACTATCCCAAGGCGGGAGCAAAATATCATCAATGATTAGATTTGGAAATACTTTCCTCTCCTTACCAGGATTATTACAAAAGATGCGTATAACATTGAAAGCAGCTAACCATCGTTTAAAGTCAAAGGAAGAGCACTTTCACAAGAAAAGCCATAGTCTTGCAAATTTTTCAGATTAAGTCCATGAATGTGTTTTCTCGCCCATTGATCAACATTGGGATCGCAGTTGGCATGTTGATGATAGACACTAACAATCTGATATGTCCAATTGTTCATAGCAATAGCACTGAGCTCCTGTACAGGTTCACCCTCACAATCCATAAAAATGATGATAGAAGCCTAAAACGGAAATTTACACATCTAAGGAAACGTTCTATAACATATTACAAAATGAAGAATTACATCGATGCTTTTCACGACAAAATACACAAATGATATGATGGCAACGAAGAAGTAAAATGTATCTAATAAGACCACGTCTACGACACTCAAAGCACATAAGCGAATTGTCATAGGGTAGAGTTAGGAAAGGACTAGCAATTCTCCTTCTTTGATTTGCGTTTTGATGTAGCATTCTTCTCCGACTTGCGCTTCGTACCACTGCTGTTAAGGATTTGATCAATTATGTCGTCCACGTTGGGTGGTCTCGGAATATATAGGATGGATTCCATATGCATGGAGAGAGAGGCTATTTTATTATCCTTGTGTCGACCATAATATAGCCCATTCACTTTGAAAAGGATATCCCAAGTACCTTCTCCGAGCTCATCACATCTGATGGGTATTGAATGATCTCCATCCTTCTTATAGTAAGTACACCAATGTGATACCGGTAGGCAAATGTGATTACCATCCCAAATCTTTCTATAGGGAGTATCCTTGTCATCTCTAGCCTTCCACTCTTGAGCAAGAGGAGTAGGAATGTCCATATTTAATGTCACGTACTCCTCAATAACATCAAGTTGGTGGCGAATGTACGGACTCACGGGGATCAGTATGTAGTCCCCATACTGATTGTGCATTATCTTGACATCCGTGGAAGGGAGCATTCCCGTTTGTAGGACTACGCTATGATCATCATAACGCAAGGCTTGTTTAAATTTACGCTGTAGCGGTGTAGGATTATGTACCTTGGTTGTTTCTTCCACTGGCCTCAGTTGTAGATGATCTGACCGTAGCGGACCTTGTAACGTTTGACCGCCATTTTGTCCTACTAGTGCAGCAGATGGAGTAGATGCCTGAAAATGAAAAAAGAGTGTATTAAGTTTACGTTCAAGGGAGGAGAGGGAGGGAAGTAGCGACTTACCATTTTAGTTGGATAATAGAACAGGGAACTAGGGAGAGAGAAAATGTGCGTCCGTCACTCGTGTGATTCAACGATGGAATGATTCTCACTGTGGAAGGCTCGCTATTTATAAAGAAATGCTTGATTCTCATTGGATGATGATCCTCATTGGACAATAACATCAAGCTGATTCCAAATCTGGCCTCCGTTTTCCAATCCGATGCTTCGTTTTGAAGCTACAGCCCAAAACGTCCCAAATTCTAACTCTGTCGTTTTTCGCCAATGTCCCAAAATCTTAAATGGCGTCTCACATCTAAACGAAGGCAGATACGAACAAGCCGATTCTTTCACTGAATTTGTCTCACTCTTAGCTTTCAAACGAGCTACCCTGTGGGAACGAATCTTGCGAAAAACTGGCGAATGTCAGCTGCAGAATATCATGCTAAAGTTCAGTCATATTTGCGGGATATTCGCTGGCGAAGTTCGCCGGCGACAATTCGCGCTCTATATGTCACCTTTTACTTTTGACATTCTCTTTTATTTTCTTTAGTAATCCGCCTCTACAGCCGAGGCTCTATTCTCTCCCTCACCTCCTCACTATCCCCCACATATGGCTAATCTAACTAAGAAATAAGTGCAGACTATCATTCTTTGATAATGATAAGAATATAGAGAATCCGCTTATATCAATTTTCATAACATCTCTTGACATTCAATAATTTACAACAATGACAAATATTTGAATAATATCATAGTATTTACTGCGACATTTATGGAAGATACATACTTTTTTTAGTTTAAGCCTTCGTGAATTAAAAAAGATCCCTTTTTATCAGATCAGACTGAGAATACAATACATTTTCATGTGAAGGTAATATACGAACATTACTACTTACCACTAATTAGTTGCTACAATATCCATGATTTCGCCGGTTGGCGAAAAATCAGCTCGCATTAGTAAACAAATATCTACCAACTAATTATAGCAACTTTTTCGCCACCTGTCGTTTTTTAATTTTACACATGTTTTTGGATAAATGATGACCATTTTCACATGCGGAGATAGTTTTTACACGAAAATGAACCTTTAAAAAATTATCCACAAAATCGCTACCTCGCCAGATAATCTGTTGATATTAGCAAGATGCGTTCCCACAGGGTATCGCACGACAAAATCCGTCCACTGGAACCAAAGTTAGAAGATTGCTGTCGGGGGGGGAGGTCAGTGAAATTTGATGAAAAATGTTTTGGTGGCGGTCCCAGGTCGAAATTCCACACTTTGGAAAATTTTCAAAATTTTACCCATACAAAGCCACTCTGACACTTAGGATTTTTTCAAGTAAGCGAGCTCCGACCTAAAATCTTGTAACCGCTCTAACTTTTGAACGAAGACAGATAGGAACAAGCCGATTCTTTCACTGAATTTGTCTCACTCTTAGCTTTCAAACGAGCTTTCGCACGACAAAATCCGTCCACTGGAAGCCAAAATCGAAGCAAGCTGTCCAGAGGGGGGGGACGTCAGCCGAAAATTTTTTCTCTCCGATTGACTTGAAACTCACCCTACCGATGCAGAATTTCACGCTGAATCCGAATCTGACCTCCGTTTTCTCATCCGATGCTTCGTTTTGACGCTACACACCAAAACGTCCCAAATTCTAACTCTGTCGTTTTTCGAAAAATGTTGAAAATTTTTTCTCACCGATTGACTTGAAACTCACCCTACCGATGCAGAATTTCACGCTGAATACGAATCCGACCTCCGTTTTCTCATCCGACCACTCCTTCCACTCGAAACAACCCATTTTACAACCCAACATTCAGCAGATTGCACGAAAAACATCACACACTATAGCCTCAAGACTAATCCTGGCGGTCGCCCACGTCAACCTAGACGGTCGCCCACGTCAACCAGGCGGTCGGACCAACTCACCCGAGTCTCACACTCTGTCGTTGCAGAGGGGGGGGGAGTCAGCGAACATGTTGTGAACGTGAACCCACCTGGCCGGCACACCACGACAGACCACAACCTCTGTCGTTCCAGAGGGGGGGGACTCAGACACGAAGCACCACGGCGGCCGACCACGACACTCTGCCGTGCCAGAGGGGGGGGGACTCAGACCCGAAGCACCACGGCGGCCGACCACGACACTCTGCCGTGCCAGAGGGGGGGGACGTCAGCGATGGCGGCCATCTTGCGCGGTCCAGAAGTGGAGTTTTGCTTACTACTGATGATCTGTCATCAACAGAACCGCTCATACTTTCTGGCACTTCAAATACATGTATAACAAAATTGTTCGATAATGCGATAAAGTTCCACCCTAGCACCAGACATCTTATCCGCTAGTATATCCTGGTCCTTCCGAACATTCCTGATAGAATTTTCGATTTCTAAAAATCGAGAAGACAAGGATGAAATTTGCAGCTTGATATCATTCGCCTCATCTTTGAAAATCTTACCTCCTCCCTCAAGCAATTTTATTTCTGCAAGTTGACTTGACTGAAGGGAACCGTCCGGAGCGAGTTCGCTTTGGTGTATTCATTGACACCCATAATCATGGCACCAAGGCTTCACGGTCAGACCACGTATCCTCTGCACCACACGGTCAACGGATTATCAGCGGTGACTTAAGTTCAACTTAATCAAGGAACACTGAAATCGTCTAGCCAATTCTAGGCGACAATGAAGTAACGACCTTGGAATGACTATGAGCGTTAACTACAGCTCACTTCCGATGGAAAGAGAATGCACAGAAGACCAAAAAATTCAAATTGCGGATGAATCACTGCATCGATCCATTTAATTCCACCATAAAAATGCTCAGGAGTAGGACACGTATGATGGTATAAGGATCGACACGATCAATACCCAATGCTAAGGACCAGAGACAGAGCTTGTAGTGGACTTCACGAGAGCAAACAACGCACAAACAGCCAGCGTGACGATCGTGATGTTAATTTTAAGACAACAGAAATGTAAGTCTTAACATCTCATCCTTATAATAGCATACAATGCGATGCATGAAGAACATATAAACGTCACTGGAACTAAATGAAATAAGATCCAACTACAGTGCACATATTTGCTTTTTTGTACTTCAAGTAAAAGCTTCAATTAATCTTGCCTACGTAGCAAACCTGCACTGATTCTTAGAAAAATGCGCAAAATTGAGCACTTTTCCTGATATTAAGCAAATTATAATAAATTTTTTACAACACCGTGATGTCGATTTCATGTCTTTATTGATGTTCAGGTGTCAATCACGTCCGAATATTATCAGCTTGGTGGTCTTATAACTGTTATAAAGATCTAAAATGAAAATTTTTGATAGGAGAAAATATTAAAAATTCGACCTGAATCAAGATAAATTTAATTTCTACTTATGTCAAGCTTCAATCATCGCTGAAACTTTATTTTTTGGTGTATTTCCAATATCCTAGTACCACAGATTTGTCATAGATATGTAGAATGGAAAACTTAAGAAAAAAGTATTTTCTCCAATTTTTTAAAATTGACTTTGTATATCAGGTGGTGCTGAGAGGAAAATAAGAAGGGCCGATAATGTTTATCGCGATCATCGATGTGAAGACTATAATACAAATCGGCCTATGAGCAAGTCCCAACTCGCCTAAATAAAAGATTCAAGGGACAAGAAAATTTTCAGCCAGCATACTGGTTTGGGGTGCCATTTGATATAATGGGAGTCGTTCCATTGCTCTGTATATAACGATCAGGTTGATTAAATCAATTAACAGTGAGTCTTCAGCATGGTCTATCGACACACATATATACTTCTATATTCTAATACATTCTATCCCGGCCAACAATGGTACGTAGCACCTACGTAGCAGATGGTAGCATTAAAGTAGCTGCAAGGTAGCATTAAAGTAGCTGCAAGGTAGCAAAGGTAGCAGATAGGTTGCCATACGGTAATTTTGCTACGTAGCATATACGTAGCTGGGTGCGCCAAATGCTACGTATCTGCTACGAATCAATAGGTAGCGGCGCTACCTTGCTGCTACGTAGCAGTCAGGTTTTTTGTTGGCCGGGATCACAATAGAATATAATTGTCCTTTGTCTCAAATTAATCGATGAACACATTACATGAAAAAAAAGAGGTTAAGAAAATTGGGCTAAGGGCAGTAGGCCTACTTGATGAAGGATTGAGCTACCGAGTCTTTTGCAGCTGCTTTAGGCCGCATAATGGGGAGATTCAACATCGATTTTAATGGGCGAGGTAGAAAAATGCTTTGAAATTGATCACCCTTAAAAATTGCAGGTTTTGTGGCCCAAGCACAGCCACGTTCACAATTTTAAAAACCCCTGATAATCTAAATAGGCCCCACATGCTCTCATCTCTAAGGGTTCCGGTCTCAATCCTAAAGGTCCTTTACAATCTCAAGAGCTCTATTCACACAAAAAGAGCTCTTCAAAAACTACCCGTTATACCGTTCACAATTTCAAAGGGCTGCTTCACAAAATCCTATGTGAGTCCCCTTCAAAATCTAAATATGGCCCCGTTCACAATTTCAAAAGGACCCCTTCACAATATTGAATGGCACGTCCATAATCTCAACGAGTGTCCTTCAAGAGGTCCCCCTCACGATCCTGAGTACGTGCTACTGCACAATCTCAAGAGGGTCTTTCACGACCTTAAGGGGCCTTTTCTAAATCTCAAGGTCCCTCTTAAAGGGGCTGCTCCTTCGCAAACTCAAAAGGGCCTCTCACAATCTTAAAAGAGCGTCACAGCACAATCTCATAAGGGTCCCTTCGCAATCCTTAACCGTCGTCCGGTGCATCTTAAAAAATAGATCCCTTGGTGTTTGGGGTGATTTTAGTCACCCCAAATGAATTTTCAAATATTAGATGTTTTTTGTTGTTCTAATCTTTTATTAAACGCAGTTTCTTATTATTTTGATAATCATAGCATCCCCTAAGCATATTACAAGCAAGATAATTTTTGTAAAAATCTGAGTAATATTTATATTCTATGCCGTATCCAGATAAGTTGTAAATCTATGAATTAATTCCTTTTACTTGCACAAATTGTTTAGAAAAAGCAAATCGTTTAGTACATACTAGGCCTGTATAACTACATCTTTCTATAAACACTATAGCAGTGCGGGCTTTATGAATACAATTCCAACATCAATATACATGTAAGTCGTTTAATTGTACATATAGGCCTAAATGCAGTTGTCACAATTCACCTTGGTAACTTTTGATGAATGTTTTTGGCAAACATATTCAAAGCACAAATCACATTGCCGTGTTGTTTTGAAGTCTTTCCTTCTGTCACACAGGAAACAGCGTTTCTTTTTTTTCTGTCTGACCGTGACGAATGTTGAGGCAGTTGATACCCAATCAATTTTATAGCATTCAATATGCGAGTTGATAGATTTCTTGTTGACTGAAGTCGCATTTTGATAAAAGGATCCAACAATTCATATCCAACATCGAGAAGGAATTGTCGACGAAAACGTTTTATATGACTAGGTGGTTGCAATGAACGATAAATTATACAACTGTTCAATAAAGCTACGTCCATCATATTAAAGAAGAATGTCAATGGCCAGCGACAGGACACTTTTCCACTTCGATACAGTCGTATCATATGATCCATGTTGTCTGTTCCTCCCTTAGTATCATTGTAGAAATTGACTATTTCGGGGACTCCATTGATGTCGTTTTCAGCAGATGTATGCATCGTTGATAACAAAAGCACGGGCTTATTTCCTTTGTCATAATACGATAGCATGGTTTGGCCTTCTGAGAAATAATACATGGATGACTTTTTCTCTCGCGTATTCACAGATTTAGCGTGAGAAGGAATATCACGTCGATTTGAACGGAGAGTACCGACGATAGTTGTTCTTTTTTCCATCAAACTATCAGCCAAAGGACTGCTTGTAAACCAATTGTCTGTAGTTACATTGTAACCTTTTTCTAAGAATGGTCGATCATAAGTGTCATTGTCACTGCATGTGGAATAGAAACACCATGCTTTTCTTCTTCGGAGAGAGTCTTTTCACCAATATAAGGTAAGCCGTTCAACGCAAATCCCGTTGTCGATTCATTCAACCACATGATTTTCATACCGTAGCGACCTGGTTTATTAGCTATATAAATACGAAATCTCAAACGTCCGTGAAATTCGAGTAACTGTTCATCAACAGTTAGCTCAGACGCAGGATTATAAAACATGGTCAGACTACGTTTGAAGATTTCCCATATATCTCTGACTGGTTGCAGCGGGTCATCTTTATCACGCCTGGTTCGATCATCAAATCGAAGAAACCGTTTGATTTGTTTGAAGCGCTGACATGACATGGTTGCTCTGAAAACAGGTAAACCATCTCGATCACTCCAAAGTGATTCCAAATCAACCTGGCGAGATCTGTAAACTCCGCATAATATATTCAGTCCAATGAAAGCGTTAAGTTCACTTCTTGTAACAGGATGCCATATCAATTTATTGGTATTATTGCGGTTGTGTGCTGCTACAACTCGCCTTGCTTCCAGATTGGTAAACCGAACAGTGTAATCTAGTATTTCATCAGTAAATAAAAGAAACGCAGAAGCTGGAGAATTTGGATTCACTCCAGGTTTGACACCTTGACGCGTAGCAAATACATTTCTCAAATGAGCTCTACCAGGACGGTACCCTTCTGGCATAATAGTCCATTCACGCCCTGAGGGTGCTTGTAATTCACTTGGAGGGACTTGGGGTTCTTCATCAGAGCTCGAATCGGAAGAACTATCAAAGTTTATAAGGTAGTGGTCGTCGATATTGTCAATTTCATCTTCAATAATGTCTCGTAGTTCGATTATGTCGACGTTTTCCGCGTTTTCAATTTCTTGTTCTACGTCTTCTTCTAATAAATTAGCCAATTCTTCCTCTTCGTCGTCGTGTATTTCTTCTTCCTCGGGTAGCATCATTCTAGTTGCCTGCAATGCAGCACGCCGCTTCGGTGGTCGAGACATGACGACAGAACAATGATTGTTGACTGTAGAACAAATCTACTATAACTTACTGTCGTCGCTGTTTAGCGGTCGATAGAACTGTAACCGACCATCAGCAATATGAGTCACTCTATCATTTAACCGATCTCATGATCGTGTGAAATCCATAGAGATAGATCTCAGTCGCACGTCGGCAAGAACTCTGATATCAATTTCTGTGGTGAAACCCGAAAACACAGCTCAATATTGGAAGCATCAACTGCGATAGCCTACTGCATGAGGAGATCTCTTGTTTTACATTAGACATGAATGAAATTGAATCTGTATGAAAACTTCTGATGTCACATTCCTATACATTTTGATTTATCTGACTGCGATCTTGTAGAATCGATGGCTTATTCGAGAATTCACATGTGCTTTGTTTTGGGTTCTGACTACAGATAGCTGGCCTACTCCACTATCAATGTAGGCCAATTTACATAGGTTTTTAAATTAAAACAACATGTTAGATCACTTAGATATGCCCTAGATCAAAGTGCATGATATCAACCAGCAACTGAAATTGTATTTTCCATAAAAAGATACAAGATCAGCACCATCATTTGCTAGTTTCTTGGGGTGACTGAAGTCACCCCAAACACCTATCTATCTAAAAAACAAGATAAATTCTGTTAGACTATGCGGACGTGAAAACAAGTAAAGACATAACAACTTGGATAGAAACGTAGTAAAGTCATGAAATTCTGAGGTATTTTATCCATGGCTATTACTTTTACAAACGTATCAATTTAGTTGGGGTGACTAAAATCACCCCAAACACCGGACGACGGTTAAGGGTCCCTCACGATCCTAAAGGGGACCCCTATACATTTTTGAAGGGTCCCTCACAATCCTTAAGGACTCCGTCCCCAAATTCAAAAAGGACCCTTTCACAATCTCAAAAGGGCCCCCTCACGATCTCAAAGTGTCACTGCACAATCTCAAGAGGGCACTTCAAAACGCAAAAGGGCCCCTTCACGATCTCAAAAGGGCCTCTCCAAAATCTAAATTATTTGTTCCTTGCCAAAACATTTTCTCACTACTTAGTTTGTTCTGAAAAAACCGGAAATCCTGCCTGATTACGCTATACATGTTATGCAAGGTAACTTTATTCATCAGGTCTAGATTCTCTGCTTCTTGATGATGGCCTAAGAGGAGAACGAAATTACTAAAGCAAAGAAAATAATTACCATCTTCTGTACTTGGTTTCCCGACTAAAACTTACATTTTGATCCATTTATTCATTCTTTTCCCCTCTCCCACTCTTTCTACGTATCGAAAATTGATCAATAATTCGTTCAAAACATCTTCATTTGAGATTGTTCTTTACATAATAAAATACTTGATTCATCAATTCTCTGTTTGTTCCACTGACCCATTTCATTTCCATGACGAGAAGTTCATCAACTAATCGAAGAAAAATGCGGGACCGCAAAATATGTGTTGAATTGCTGTCTAACTTTTCAATATCTAGATGTGAATGTTTTTCATCAAAAATGTCATCATGTTCAGTGGATAATGGATTATCACCGATTGTTTCTCTCTCGCCAACGACATGTGGTGGTTCCCCACCATTTGCTTTATTTCTTTTGAAAGGAGGTTCGTTCGTCGAGCTTTCACATTCACCGTGAATTTCCTCGCACAACTTTTCGATGTTCCGCTTTCTACATGACTTCTCATCTTCATTGATTCTCTCAGCAACAGATGTAATCGCATCACTTTCTTTCTTTGGATTGTCTGCAGGTGATTGACAATTCCTTTCACGGGATCCATTCGAACTTTGTCTTCTCTTCTTTCTCCGTTGATGTGACCACGTATTTTTTGACGCAGTCACGACTAAACATTTGTCATCGGATGAGCCCTTCATCGTCTGCTCTAAGCAATGAATCTGCAAGAAGAAAAGCATGCATCTATCAGAGAAAATAGATCGAATTACAAGTTTTCTTTAATTACTAATTTCTCTGAAGGGATACTATTAGATATTCTCATGAAAGGGAATTTGAGTTTTCTACCACACACATTTTCGGTCAAAATTTTGTTTTATTTTTATTTTGCTTTTGTTTTATGCGTTAAATAAATTTGTATGAATACACAAGAGTTTTCGGATGATCTATATATATATATATATATATATATATATATATATAATACATGTTAAGTTGAAATTGAAAACACGACGTTTACTTATAAGCATAAGCGCTTTCTTTTCTTCAGATGCTTTATAAGTATAAAGATAATAGTTTAATAAACTTAATAGTTTTCTTGTTATATATATATATATATACATTAATTGTACACAAAGCGCCCTTGAGTAACTTGCAAACAAGTGAAACCGGTTGGGCAAGTCTATTTGTTTTTCTTTACACTTCGAGTGTTTCTTTATTGGTTATCTATTTGCAATTTTCGGATTTTTGCTTTTCTAATATATGGGCAATTCCACGCGCATGTCAACATTTTGGGTAATTTTCTGAAGCATCTAGGAGCTTGTATGCCTCTGTGGAGGGCTTGTACGTCCTCTAGCTCCAACTTCGCTGGTTCAAACCTATACCGACGACTGGTGAGGCCCAACAGACCGAAGCATGTCTCGTGGTCGTTTACATCTGTTGAGATTTGATAGATCAATATATCCCTGTCTGATTCAACGTAGCAAAGTGCGTCAAGGTAGCAAAATTTAAAAAAAACAAGCTAACGACTAGCTAATTTTGAAAAATATGATTTAAGATAAAATTATTATATCCTAAAAAGTCTAGAAATTAAAATACTTAATAGCAGGACAAACAACGGTTCTCCTCTCCTCATGTGAAATGAATTGGCGAGTAAGTCATTCTCTTCAAAATTATGTTTATCACTTTATATATTGAAAAGATTCTATTGAACGGTCTCCTACCAGACTGAACAGATTTAATAGACTAACAGATTATTTAACAGATCCTGCAAATGTTACGCTTCCCACATGTAAATTCATCCTGTCATTAAATTCATCCAATCAATAAATACAGTATGCTTTTTGCGATCCGCCCATGTAAACAAATCCTGTACATCAATCTGTGCCTTTTTCGATTCCCACAAGTAAACAGATCCTGTTCATCCTCAATTCCCATAAACATGCAATCGCAGTATGATAATTATGCAATCCGCCTTTTCACAAACTCCGCCTCATTCATCGAGACTTAACAATGGGAGCTTTCTCATCTCCCTAAAGCCACGCCAAGCGCTCTGTATTCTCTCTTTATCGCCCCCCCCCCATGTGATAGCTATAAGCCAGGCTGTTCACCCATACAGCAAGGCATTGAGGAAAATAAAGTCGTTTGTTGGTTAGTTGCGTGCCTCATTGAAAATCACAGAGTGAAGTGAATTGTCGAGTCGAGAAAAGACCATATTTGTATAACGATTCATTATGCCGTGTGAGAGCCATTTCTGTGTAACTCATCAAGTCATGATGAGAACAACCTCTAGATTTCATGATATTTAGTGTGTTTGTTAGTTTTGTGTAAAGCATCTTGTAACTTCGAGCATATTCTACAACATCTGGCTACGTTTGAGGCGAAAACATGAAGGGCCATCTGTAAAGGGATCATGCTCTCCTGAAAAGTCAGTTGCACCACAGAAAAAGAGAAATCATCCACGTTGTGATATGCTGAAGTTCTCAAGCTGTTTTGTGAGATTTGAATTTTCACATCAAGTTAAACTACCTCTTTATTGTTATCACTATTTCTCTACGCCAACAAGTCAGGTGTGTAAATTCAATGAATCAACGAATCAAAGTGTTTATAATTAATTGATAGCACATATGTCGTCAATGTATCTTGATGTAGGTGATAATAAGCGTGCTAAATGATATTTCCTAGTTATTATCAAATTTTGAATAAAAACATATTCGCAGTGTAGAAGGAATAAATCATCTAGGAGTGAACTAGAATTCCCTCCCATTGGAATCCCTTTAATATGCCTGAAAACTAAATTTGCCGAATGTGACGCATGTGTGCATAATAGAAAATTCATGGCATCTTTTATCTTCTGTTTATCAAAACAGTGATAAACACTACATTTATTCATTAAGAAAAAGAACGTATCATATCCGATGCAAATAAATTTTCTATTTGAGTAATTAAACACCAAATCCATAATAGCGAACATGTGATCTTCAATCAGTTTTTGATCAAGATTCGCATATAAGGTTGAAAAATCGAAAAATGGCTATGAATAAACTTGTGTCGAATTTAATCTGTGTAGAAATTCTTTTGTAGACTTCATACTCTAGAAACAATCGAAACCGCTCCTTCTCTTAATTGCCATACAATATCTCTGAAAATTGTTACGTAAAATACTCAAGGATGACTTTACTTTGATGGAGAGCTTTTTCCATGTGCGATTTCGTGCACCTGCTGTGAATCTAAATTTTCATGGAGTTTTATGAAATTTTGCAATCCAAAACAATTTTGGCAATTTTTGATGTTTTTCACGAACACATATTGAAATTCACATATTGTATAATTGCTAGTCAGGGTGGCTACTAGAAATTCGAGGTGGTCTTACAGCACTATAGAGCACAATTTTTAGAGAAATAGAGCATAGGCATGATCAAAATTCTACTATAAAATAAACGTACTTCTGATATCGAGTACTGTGTCACCTTACGATATTTATATATTGTGCAACTATTGATTGTTTGATGTCACTGTCGTAAAACTGTCACCAAACATCAAAACAGGCCTACGGTCTATCACATGAAACAGAATATAGAAAATAAACATATGTAGAAACAGCTGTAGAAAACAAATTGCAATAAAAAATACAACAACATTTATTACAATGTTGAAGAAAGTCACAAATGAACACAATTACCTTGTAGCAAGGAATGAGGATCACTGATAGAGAGACATGTTGGATGCCGGTGTTGGGAGGGAGGCGGCCATATCTACACGAATCCAATCATTATAGTGGATATTCCTGGTGCAACATCTTGATCCACGCTCTCTGTATGCAAGGTTTTGACTCATGCGTTACAGCCATTCTCAACTCTGTATGACATGCAGAAGATAGATGTGGCCTGTGCCGACTAGGGTAAATAGAAGGATGTAGAAGACGAAGGGATGATTTGATGGATGCGTGGTGTATGGCAGGGTGGATAGCAAAGACCTCTTGGAATGCTTTAACTGGCAGACAATCGAGGAAACCATGAAGCACTGCAGTCTTCAATATGACGTGGAAAAGTAACAGCGATCAGGGTGAGACAGCATAAAAGAAAAAGCTGAATATACAAACTGGACCTGGCTCTTTGGAATACGGTCTAATGTCGGCAATTAGGCCTCATAGACGTTGACGAGCTTGATAAGGACGTTTGGGGGCATTCTATGAATAGAAACTGTCCAACTGAACGGGGATGGAGAAAGGGGGGCCTGACGGAAATACATGAAATTCGTCAATTGAAAGTGATGACTTCATCGGGCTGCATTACTTTGCTATAAATTGTGCTTTGACCAACCTCACCAATATACATGTGCATTCATGTCCTTGAGTTCGTTCACCTATTATGATGTTGGACCCTAATGCTTAGAAAATCTGCCCTAGTCGCTGCATCGCTGCAGCTTCGATCTTCAACTTCTCGATGTATTTCTCGAAACAGTGACGATAATTCTGCAAACAAATCAAGCGCAAATATTATCTCGGATTGAAATTTGATCAAAACTCTCTCATTTCCTCTAAAAGATGAACAACGAAACGTAGACAACATTGCATTATTGTTTGGCACTATACTGACAACATTGCGACATGACAGCGAGAAAAGAGCTCTGAGTTTCGTCCTGCCTTGCACACGAATTTCTAAATTCATGTATGCATCAACTGCGTGCACAACATGCCATGCGTCACTCAATAAGAGTGCAGATTTTCTTTAATGTCTCAAGTGAAACTCAGAGAGATCGGAGTTTATTTAGAACTGTTCTGAAGCAAGGCAGCCTAGCTGAAATTTGAGATTAACGTGCATCTAATAAGAAGGGTGTGTGTGTACAACGTGCTGTGTACAATGTGCACCGGTTCTCGGATTATATTTATTTTACAGAATTTTCACCCCTAGCACACCAACAAGCCATTAACGAAGCTAGGGGTTACTGAATGAAAAAAGTAAAAAAAAGCATTATTTCAAATAAATAAAATAAAAGTAAAATAACAGACATTCTAATCTGATTAAGCTGTCTCCATCAGAAACCTGTTCGCACGCCTCTTGAAAGTATCAAGATTGTATTGGTCAGGGAAAGTGGTCGAGCAACTCACAGTACGTGCGCGTTCTAAGCTCACATGATTGCATGTGAGTGCATTAGCTCAACGTGTGCTTCTGGAGAAGATCTGTAGAAGAGACTGAGTGAAGCAACATCCCGTCTAAGGAAGATCGGCTGCAACTTGTTAGCAAGTTTTTCACCCATAAGATTCTTGACGCGTTTCTCAACCCGTTCAATGAGGTTGAGATACGCTTGTGGGGCGCGGGCCCACAGATGACAACAATACTCCATCAGAGGACGAATAGTGGGCTTGTAAAGATAGCAGACAGTCTGTGGTGGAAGATAGCTGTTACCACGATAGAGACTACCAATGCGTTGAGCTGCCTGCTTGCTAATGGACTGGATGTACGGTTTCCATGACTAAGTCATTCGTAACCGCCAATCCAAGGAAGGAAATGGAATCTTGTTCTCTGATCTTATTATCTGACATCTTAATGCTATGCTCATCATCATCTCCTCTAAGTCGTGAGTGCAAAATACTCAGTTCTTGAAGGATTGATGGAAACAAGCCAATTGGCGCCCCATTCTGAGACCCTGCGTAGTCTTCATTAAGAACGTCGCATAACTGCTGACGTTCCTGAGTGTTCTTAGCAAGTCGCCCATTGGAATTGAAGAGTGTCGTGTCATCTGCATGCATTTCCAATTTACTAAATAGCAGTCTGGGAGGTCGTTGATGTACAGCAGAAAAAGAGTGGGTTCCAAAATTGACCCTTGAGGAACTCCTGTATCGACAACCTTGGCGGAAGACTTTTGGCCATCAAAGACAGATATCTGCCGGTCACTGAGGAAAGAAGCAAAAAGTTTGTGTAGTTTATCAGCAACTCCATAGGACTTAAGCTTCCTAAGAAGTACCTAATGCCACACTTTATCGAATGCCTTGGAAATATCCAGGGCAACTGATCTCGTCTCACCTTGTCTGTCAAGGACACGATTCACATGTTCAGTGACATATGAAAGAAGATCTGCAGCTGATCGAGAGGAGTGCCTGCAGCCATACTGTTCTTCTGATAGAAGGTTCTGAGTTTTAAGGAAGTTAACAATATGTTGGTTAATCACTGCTTCAAAAATCTTGCCAGCAATTGGAAGCAGGCTGATAGGACGGTATGATATAGGACGGCTGATAGGACGCCATACTTGGTACATGGTTTCCTTGCAATTTCTATGTGCGGTTTTGTACAATTCAAGATTGCCAGTGGTACTGTCACGATTGTACGTATGGAAAGTGGTCACGCTGGCAGGTTGAAGCTGCACATTCTAGTGTAAACCAAGGTTGGGAATGGGGCTTCATTTGGAAAGTAAGGTGAGGAATGCAGGCCAACATCCCTATCTGAAGCCACTTTGTCAGTTCTTGCGCCGACTTGTGAATGTTCTCGCTCAGAGTCAAATTCTCAGCTTGAATTTGAATAAGTAATGTGCGGAAGCCACACCAGTCTGCTTTGGAGAATTGATGAACTGTTCTATGGAAAGGCGCTGACGGTGTAGAGTAAGCTTGTTTGCCAGAAACTGTGATAACACAGTCATCAAACGTGCCGAGGGGAGAAGTATCCTTGTGGGAAAAAACAAGCTGGATTTGAGGTGAGAAACAGGTCAAGGAGATATACAGTATCCCCAGCTCGGTCAGGCACTCTGGTAGGACAAGTGACAATTTGACTAAGGTTGTGAGAGACAGCGAAATCCTGGGCTGCCTGACCGGAGAGATCGGTGGTGCGTGAGTGCACAAGCCAGTCAACATTGTGCACGTTGAAGTCACCAAAAACTGCAACTTCAGCGCTGAGATACTCTTGTAGAAGAGAATCGATATTATCAGAAAGAAGATTGAAAATGTCCTCATTGGTTGATGGAGAGCGGTATAGGAAAGATAAAAGAATGGTTTTCTGCAACGGCGAAATGAAGGCAAGACACTCGTGCCTTGGATCCTCTGAGCTACGAAGCCTTCTCAAGGGAAGGCTTGTTTTGGCTTGTACTCCAAGACTATGACAAGTTGCTTTATCAATCCGGTGAAATATGTATCCATCAGGAGTATATCATAAGGAAACGATGCATTTCCTGATGTTGAGAAAGAAATGACGAAAATCAGATGATTTAAGTTCATGAGAATCATTTAGGTCACGGAATCTCAATTCCGGCGACCTCTGAATCCCATTGTGAATACTGCGAACCCTGCAGTTGCCTCTCTTGCTTACACATAGTATATTTGCATTTCCGGGGACAGCGTTCCACCCGAAAGATTTTTTCGGCATACGGCAGCATTGTGACATCACAAATACTGCTTCAGGCTGAGTGATTTTCTTGTACAGTAATTTGTAGATTGCGGCGACATTGCTTCGGATCTTTTTTACTCTTCTGATGTTTTGACGCTTTCGGGATTGTATTTTTCATGATTTTGAAAGATATACATTCCGATATTATCTGACCATTTTTGTTGCCTATCTTTATTACTTCAGTTTTCATCTGGTTTTAAAGAATTCCATTCGAATAGAACTATCATGGAGACTTACGGATTAAACATGATGAGAATCATCTACATGTCTATTTCAAATTGTTTATCACTATCAAAATTTATAACTTCCTATTATTTTATAGGATTCGCATTGAATTCTAGAAAATATGAGCACTCTTCAGCAAGACAGAGACCCTAGTTTCCAAGATTTTGAAGTTTTGATTAACTGTCTTAGGACAATCTAGAACGCGAAGAGAATTATATTTCGACTATACTTTAATAAGTGCTTTTTTAAGATTATCGGTGCACCGAAGCGGCTAGCGCACAGCCCTAGTAATAAGTACTTGAATCAGAACAAATGTTTGCAAGGAATTTATACAACAGGATATCCTTTACATTAGAGGACCTAAAAAGTGTGTATTTTGAAACAGTGAAAGAAATAGAGCACTTAGTGGATACCCTGTCTATTGGAAGGAGATCAAGAGCTCAAGAGAATGCACGTGTTCAATAAAGATCATATTGGGGGCTAGCAGATGGTCCTATCCATTAGACAGGTTTGGAAGGCCTTGGTTGAGCGTGGCTGAGTCTGGGATTGGCTACCTATTTCTCACTTTAAAAGATCACTAGTGCTCGGGTCAGAAGTCGACAGTTACCTCCTCGTGGTCCGTGGTAACGCTAACAACTGCGGCTCACTGGTGAGTGGAGGGCGCCAGTCAAACATAACTCTCCTAGCCATCAAGTCGGTCAGCGGCATGTCTGTGTCGGATGAACCGCAACCTCCGAGTCCAACGGTTTCGGACGGATGAGATTTCTGAGTAGGAGTCCATCTGGTTGGGTCAGGAAGGGCATCCGGCATAAATTTTTGCTGCTTCATCTCAATGTTATGGATCGTACCTATGAAAGGCAGGAAAAGCCTAGTGTTACCGTGGGCTGTCTCACCAGCCGACGAAAAGTAGAGTGGTGTGAAAGACGACCAGAACCGTTATCCATAATGATAGCCATCGGTTTGAAGTGGAGCGGGGAGGTCAGACGGCTTTAAACAATGAACGAGAAATACGGATAGCGACCTGGAATGTTGGCAGCATGAGTGGAAGATCTGTTGAAGTTGTGGATGTGATGAGAAGAAGAAAGATAGATATATGCTGTATTCAGGAGTCGCGATGGAGAGGAAGCAGTGCACGATGGATGGGAATGCACGGTTTCAGATATAAGTTCTTTTAGCATGGACGTTCGGACGGTACAGGTGATGTTGGAGTGCTTGTGAGTGAACCCCTGGTAAATCAACTCGTGAACATCATTCGCCTTAGTGACAGGGTTCTTCAGATCAAAGTCAATGTGGGCGAGAGGATTTTGAACATTGTTTCAGCGCATGCCCCACAGGTTGGTAGAAGCGATCGAAGAAAAGTTGGCATTCTGGGATGATATGCACGGCGGAAATTGTGGCAGTATGTGGTGACCTGAATGGACATGTTGGTAGCTCTGCAGTGGGATACGAAGAGGTGCATAGCGGCATGGGCTACGGGAACCCGCAATCAAGAAGGAGAATTCATTCTTGAATTTTCAGATGCAATGGCCATGGCTGTGTGCAGACACCTTCTCCATAAACCAACTTGTCACCTGGTGACATTTCAGTCTGGTGAGCACTGAACACAGATCGACTACATACTCGTAAGGCAATCAGACAGACGCTATGTTCGCGATGTTGAAGTGATAGTCGGAGAAGAATGTGTAGCCCAACACAAGCTAGTCTGCGCAGATTGCGTCATTCGAAAGCCCGAGAAAATCGGAAGAAAGAAGTATACACCTCGTCTTAGAGTACGGAAATTGTAGTTTGCGGCAAATAAGAAGAAATTTGAAGAGATAGTTCTAGCGAAAAGTGAAGCTTTACTCGAACCGTCACATGACCCAGATAGTGTGTGGTTGACCATGAAGACCATATTGCTGGATGCAACTGAGGAAGTGTGTGGTCGTACTAAGAGCCGTCCATCACATCGTGACACTTGGTGGTGGAATGAAGACGTTGAAAAGCTGTTTCTTTAAAAAGAACTCTGTTCTCGAAGTGGAAGACGTCAGGCTCAGCTGACGACAGAGTCCAGTATCAAGAGGAAAAAGGTAAGCCTGGAAGGCAGTTTGGGAAGCTCAAGAAATCAAAAGAATTGAGCTAGCTGACGAAATGTGCAGGGCCTCACACAATCAAGGCATTTTCAATATAGCTAAGAGAATGGCCAAGAACTGTAGCGACGTCACCACCCCAATGTGTGTAAGAGATGACAACGACAGCATTGTTTACGGAAAGGACATATTGCGTGTTTGGAAGACCTACATGGAGTCACTACACAATGAAGAGAGCGACTGCGTTGAAGTAATTTCCATTTAACCGGTTGTAGGTCCCAGGTGTCGCTGGGATGATATATGAAGATACGCTGAAAGAAAGTAAGCGGGATGCAGCTATTGGTCCATCAGGCATTGTCTCCGAGATGATCCCCGCTGCTGAGAAGTGTGGTATTTCTTGGTTGACCAACCTAGGAAATTTCTGGAGGAGAATGCCATCCCAAGCGACTGGACTTTGAGCTCCCTGGTTTCCATTTTTAAGGGTAAAGGTGATCCCCTCAAATGCGGTTCTTACAGGGCGATCAAACTGTTAGAACATGGAATGAAGATTCATGAAAGAGTGCTTGAGAAGAGAATCAGAGATCGTGTCGGGTAACCTGCATTTTGTTTTCATGCCTGGCAGAAGCAAGATTGATGCAATATTCATCTTAAAACAGCTGAAAGAAAAATTCCTGGACTACGATAAGGACATCTTCTATGGATTCATAGATCTAGAGAAGTCATTTGATCGTGTACCTCGTAGTGTGGTTCAATGGGCCCTTCGAAGAGCAGGTGTCGACGAATGGATTGTGTCAGCGGTAATGATGCTGTACGAGGGTGCGAGGACAGTTGTGAGAACTGATGCAGGTTTGACTGATGACTTTTGCGTCAATGTTGGTTTGCATCAGGGCTCCGTTCTCAGACTGTTGTTGATCGTGCTGGTGATGGACGCCATCTCAAAAGACACCAGTGCTGCTTTGCCTTGGGATGTGCTATATGCTGACAACATCGCCATTGTGGCAGAGAGTGAAGAAAGACTGGAGCACAAGATTTCAGAATGGAAGCATGGTCTCGCAGAGAAAGGACTGAAAGTTAATGTGTCCAAATCAAAAGTGCTCATTTCGTCAGTGGGTGGTAGTGAGGCACAGCCATCAGGAAAGTTCCCGTGTGCGATGTGTAGGCAAGGGGTTGGCCAAAATTCGATAAGATGCATTCAATGTGGTCTCTGGGTCCATCGTAAATGTAGTGGCATCAGCGGCAATCTACGACTACAGTATATGAGTTCCACGTTCAAGTGCAAGCGATGCAGAGGCCAAGTGATAGAACGCCCTCAGCCTACACACCTGTTGGTCGACGGTGACGAGCTTGAGATAGTTTCACACTTCTCCTATCTTGGCGACGAACTAGATGCTGCTGTCAATATAAGAATTCGATGCGGCTGGGCAATCTTCAAGGCGTTGATGCCGTTCCTCACTTCACGTGCTCTGTCCCTCGACATGAATGGAAGAGCATATGATGCCTGTGTCCGGAAGGGTATGATATACGGAGGCGAGACATGGACTCTGAAAGTGGACAGTCATCAACGTCTGGAGAGGGTGGAAATGCGCATGGGAAGGTGCCTGTGTGGCTCGAAGCTAAGTGACAGAAAGCGAAGTGACGACTTGAGGGACATACTTAACATCGAAGCAACATCCAATGTCATGGAGCGAAATCGACTCAGATAGTTTGGCCACGTGATACGAAAAGAGCCCGAAGACTGCGTCCACCGTGTTGACATGGAAGGTAGAGGGAAGAAGAAGAAAAGGTCGACCTCGGAAGACATGGGGTGACATTGTTGCCGCTGACATAAAACCCGATGACGCCAACGATCGTCAACGTTGGCGCTCTGCGATCCACAGCATTGGGAAGAATCGTACAACCCTACGAAGTCGGAGAAAACGGATGTTAAACGCAGGAGTATAAGTATGAGTAAGTATGTTGTTCGACTATCTTTTCATTTATCATTACAGTCTATTCACGAAAGTTCCTGTGATGAAGGCTGATGAATGAATAAGAGTATCAACTGAATTGCACCATATATGAAGTATAAGAATTTGTGCTTGAAGTATAGAATGTATGCAGATTATATGGAAGTATATAAGAAAATCTTGTCATACAAACCTTATGATTCGTGGACTTGGAGCATTTTTGCTAAAATCACGAGAAATAGAGTACAATGGCTCTCAATAGTACACAAATAGAGCACTTAGTAGACACTCTGCCATTATTCTATCATAATGACGTCTGTTCTATTCCGTTTCCTTCAGCTACTCCAGGAAAGCTTTTATTGCGCCCTCTATTTCGATATTGAAGGTCAGTATTTTGTAAATTGCTTTCGCTGAAGTCAAAACTGAAAATGGCCAGTGAAATACCCAACAGGAATCATTCAAGCGACTGTACACTATCATTACTTTTAGTGTACCAATCGCCCTTATTATAGTCCATGACATTTTGAATAAAACAGTCCTGCATGTTCTTAATGCTTCCACACTTAATTAATGCCTAGAGGCTGACAGTTGCCACACGTTTAGAAGCACAATAATAATTATGCGACTTTCAAAATAACACCATGACTTTTGCGAAAATGAGGAATTGATGTAGGCCAACTTCATGTTTAATGGTCAAATACAAGTAGCAGTAAGAGTTTAGTGTTGGAAATCATGAAATCCAGTTGACTGAAAATTGAGTGAATTTCTTGTCATTGCAAAACGTGAAACATATTTTTTGATGAACGAGCATTGTTCTCTTCGTGTTGTCGCTAGTGCTTTTTTCTGGCGTTGAAACGACGATTGAAGAACACCTGTGTTACAAGGAGACTGTACCACTCGAAGTACACGCTCTAGAAACTTGGTCAGCACTCATGATAAAACGGCATAAAACTGTGGATTATCTGGGAGACCTACAATGCTGCAATCTTGAAGTTTATCTTCGTGAGGTTCGTGACATTCGTGTGATTGGATTGCATCGGTTTGTGGTAAAGTAATTACCTGATGCTCTATTTAGGTCCATATGGAACAAAGTAAGCAGTGTGTTCAATGCTTCGCATTGTCATAACAATTCTACATCCAAGAATCGAATGCCAATGATAGTGACTCACTGTTAATGCATCTGTGTCTGTTCATATCAACCAATAGCACTTAAGGTTTCGGAGAAAGTCGATTCCGCTGTTAACCTCTTACTTTAGATCTGATATAATTTTGAGTGGTCAGGAATCGAAAAATATGGAAATATTACTCATAATTTGGTTATTAGGTCACATACGTTCAATGGGAGCAAATTTGAATAAGTGTACAGATCGCCTTTTTTCTTCAACTATTGAAAAAAGAGAGCACTTATTGAAATTTCGGTAATCTAGTTTTCTATGCTGCTCCAGCTCCAAGAAAAAAGTAATGCATCGTAACACATCAAACCTCCCTATATACATGTATGTCCTCTCAGAACCACAGATCTGAGGATGACAAAGATTTCAAATGACATTCTAAAGGCGCTTAGAAATGGCTAATTGGAGGGCGCTTGGTACAATTTGCTCCTACTTCGCTAATAAGTACCAAGCGTCCTTACCATTATTATCGATATTATTTGGCATAATGTCAGCAATCAAAAGCTATAATTTTTCATCCTAAATCGCAATTCGACGCTTTTGTACTCAACTCTGCATGTTAGGGAGATACGCAAGCTTTCACTTTCCATATAATCAGCAAGATAGTGTTCTCTCTCTCAGAATTTTGCAGAAAAATTGTGATTTTGAAATCGATGTCATTTTCAGTTTTATTCCGTTGAGAAGCGATCAGGAGGACAATGAAGTCTGGCATTTGAACATTAACTTCAGATTTTTTCCCGAAATTCTGAGAGAGTGAATACAATCCTACTGATCACAATATGAATAACCTTCAGTTGGCGGCAAATACATTTCACTTTACATGCCGGTCAAAATCATTATTTGACTATGAAATAATAAGCCTATATTATTTTTTCAGATAAAGAGATGGGCAAGTGCAAGTTTCAAGATTCGTGAAGAAAGAATTTCCGTGAGTGGTTGCCAATCCTCCAGATGCACACAAAGCAAAGTGCATCTACATCGCATCAAAGGTGTTGGATATCAAAAGCGGAAAGGAGGCTCTGAGGAAACATCAAATGGGAGAAAACCATCAGAAAGGAGAAATCAGCAAGACTAAAGCAGCCGAGTGTTGCAAAGATGCTACTGGATATTACCTCGACAGAGGAAAGGAAGAAAAAAGCAATGATTTTGCACTGTCTTCGCATTGTGGTTGATGGGTGCTCCTTACGATCCAGCGATAGTGCTACTCGAAATAAGAAGTTACACAAAAATGTTTCCCGATTCGAAAATAAGGGACAAAAGCAGGCTACATTATTGTCGAGGCCCTTTCGAATTTCATTGAAAATCGACCAAAAGTTCAATCGATAGTGAGAAAAAGAAGTGACCTTCTTCAACTTAACAGAATACTGGATTATTATGAAACCAGGTACCTGAACCCATTCCTTGTCGTTGAAGCAGCTTGCCATCAATTTCCCATCATCGAAAAACTTGCACGATTGGAAGCGAAAATAGCCACATCAATCACGAGATTTGTTATTCGAAGGAAGAACCTTCCTTCGATTTACAAGGAATTGTGCAAAGCTCATGAAGTAAACTTGGAGCAGACTCAAAACAACTGGGCATTATTGAACAAATACATTCTTCGAAGCGCACTGGTCCGATTTCATCTTTTTCTGAATCAAAAATTGTGCGAAAATGCAACGTTCTATTCAAGCATGTTAAGGACTTCAAAGATGTAACGCCGCAAAGCTTGAAACGTCTTGCTCTTGAAATGCTGCTGACGTCAGCTGACCTTGCAGACGAATACGCCCAACCAGGTTTTTTTACCCCATATGGTACCCCATGGGGTGATACTCGACTGATTTGGGGTATTATTCGACTCATCGCTACCCCAAAATGGGGTGTTATTCATACATTTTACCGCCAAGCACTCTTCCATGCGGGTAGGCGTGGTTGAATAGAATTGATATTCAAAGTATGCGAGCCTGCGGAACGCAACATCAATTTCCAAAAAGAGGATGGCCGGCGTGCTCGATCTTTCGACGTAATTAGCGCCAACGTTCACGCTGATGTCGTCCGACTTGTGCAGAAGATCAACGAGCGTCTCAATGATCGAACTTCAACGAATCACGAGGTCATCCAAGCAACCGGCATCTTCAAACCAGAGATATACAGTGATATGTCTCCGAAGGACCTGCTCACCTACGGCGATGACCAACTAAAGCTCCTCCTCAGTCACTTTGCCAGCCTGCTAGACGTGGAAGAGAATGAGGCAGCAGACGAATTCCTCACAGCGAAGAGGCGCATGAAATCGAAGAGTGGATGGTCAGATGTCATGCACGACATGGCAACCGACAAGCAGGTATTCCCAAACCTGGGGAACCTCGCCGAGGTATTGCTTCCGTTTGATGCGTCGAACGCCGAAATTGAACGCGGCTTCAGTACACACAATAACACCAAAACAAAGCTCAGGAATCGATGGGCGACATACAAGTTGGACGAGCAGATGCGCATTCTGCTCGATGAGACACCAATGGACGAATTCGACTATGAGGGTGCTCTCACAATTTGGTCAACCTACAAAGCACCCGAGACACTCAAAGCTCATGAAGTTCACCACGCGCCACCGCTGAAACGGGACCGCTACTCAAAATTCACCAAAGACTGATCATGTTATTAGTTATCTTATGTGATTAATTCTGTTGTGTGACTGTGTGTGTGTATGCAGATCTTATTTTTCAATAGAGTTACAATAGTTGATAATTAGTTATTATTGAGATTAACATGTACCTACATTAAGGAGACCAAATTCTAGACTCTATGTATTAAGAAGACGATCAATTAATTTTACTTTGGGGTAAAATTTTTGAAAATGCGGTAGTGTTCATAGGCGCGATACCCCAAAATGGGGTACTAATTTTCGATGAAAAAAAAAACGCCGCGCCCAACTTACTATGAAATATGGCAGAGAGGATAGCAGCCTTACTGATCTGCACCAGAACGGTCATCTGTCCACGTGCGCTCTTTTGACCAGACTCATTGAGAATGTCATGGTTTTATGCCCACACAACATGATGGTTGAATATTGAAATGTGCAACGCATATCGTTTAGTGTCCGATTTTTTTGACCGGGCCTCTTTCGAGGATTTGTACCTCCATCATCCTTGATGGACAAAATTAAGCTGGCCAGTAAGGAATACAAGACATTTTGCGATGAAAATAAAAAAATTCGTCAGGATCGAAAAGCTGAGAGGGGAAATTGGTGTATTCAAGAAGAAGACCAATAAAGAACTTCAGATGGAGATGCAAGCGGCAGAAAGGGAAATTCCTTACGCTGAGGCCATGTTAGAAATTGCAAAGAGAAGAATGATCGAACTAAAATTCCTGAATGATCGTACCGCTGAACGTCAGGATAGTGTTTCTGATTCTATTATTTCAAAAATGTTCAGAAAGTGAGAGCTTTTTGTCATGACAGTTGCGATCGGATGCTATGTATTTTCGATCCTCTTTTCAAAAGTAGCATTTAGAAGTATATGAGTAATTGCCTCTGTTTTTATAGTTATATGATTAAGTAGATTTGTTTTTATAAAGCTGCTTCAAATAATCATTTTAGAATATGTAAGTAATTGTTTCAGGCAAAATCACATCTTTATCTTTTGATATGTGGTTTTGTATCAATTTGCTGAGAAAAAAACATTTTAAAATCGGTACCAAGTGTTGCTGTTTTTGTGTATGTTTCTATAAGGGGATGATGCGTCTAAGTTCGATTAATTGAAGAGACTCGAGGTCTTTTTTAGAATGAAATATTACTTAACATACAAATCAATACACATAAGTACATTGTTACTACAGTTAAGGATATAAGATATTCTCATAAATGCTTGCATTAGGGATGCTTAATTTTGTCTTCTCAAAAACGAACCAATAATTAAGAAATTGGACCTTTTTTGCCTGCTTAATCGACAAATTCTTGGTTAGTGTGATGATCCACAAAAAGAGGTGGCTAGAATTTTTGTCTTTGCGAAGTGGTCACCCTGTATGCGATCTTGTAGCTCAGTGGTTCTTTAACTTTTTTAGGTGTGACCCATTTACTGGTCTAGTGAACACTTCGCGACCCAACCTTTTCTATAAATTTATTTGTACAATATATGTTAAGCATATGGGCCTTTGTACCTGGGCCGTTATGTATACATGAAAAATAAAGTTGTAAAAGAATAAAGCGTTTTTTACTCGACAATTTTATCTTCTATTGTACAAAGCAGGTCAAATAATAAAGGCATCTGCAATTCAATCACTACAAAAACTGTATTGAAGCAATATAAATATCTGCAAATAGTCACTATTCATTAATAATCAAAATTATCATACAAGCAACATTCGTAAATTTATCTGATATTTAATTCAAAATTTATGTATGCCTATATCTAAGTGCAAATATAATATTTCTAAATGAAAATTTAAAACGAATTCTGATTGGTTGGATATCCAGATGAAAATATGTGTATTTAAATGAAAAAAGGTGTATCTCTATATTTTTGTATCTGTCAAGGTACTCGCGACCCATGTTTGGGTCGTGACCCATACTATAAGAACCACTGTTGTAGCTGTAATTAACCGATCTGGTGAACTGAGCAATGAAAACCACCCATCACTATTGCAGGGAGTCAGGGCATCTCTAAAATGGATCCCTAATCATTACAACAAGACCTACCTAAGATCATAAGATAGGACTATTTTTATGTTTAGTGAGCCTATTAACTTTCTGCTTTTTGTAATTCTTTGATAATATACTAAGAAAAAACTAAAAAAAAACAACTAAGATTGTCGATTCAGTGCGAGCACTACCCCTTTAGAGATTCAGATACCGATAAATGCCAGCTTGATAAGGCTCAACCTGTCGCTGCAATAATCGCACTTTCAGTCGTTTTTTAGAACACTCAAGGGAATGTCCGTTCCGTTCTACACCGTAGACAGCGCGGACAAAATCCATTTACTGTATTAGCTTTACAGATTTCATATTCAAAATTAGCGCTAGGTTACAATTACAGAAACCCCTACTCCTGTCCGGCGTTGAAATATTCATTGACATATTTTCGACGAATTCCATGTTTCATGTCAAATCTCGAAAATCCATCTTCTTGGTCGCGAGCTTACAGTAGAAATTGTACTGCTCAACGTCACATAACTTGTAATTGTAAACGAGTTTGACAGCAGGAAATCTGTTTGAGTAGGATTAATGTTTTCAACACATTTCTCAGCAAGTTCTGAACATCATGTCAGCATGTCTCTTTTCAACTTCTCGAGAGATGTAGGAATTATGTTCTAGTATAGTCTAAATTCATCAATTTAAGTATATACGCAGAATGTACTTTTATCAATGATGCAGCTATTGCTATGCTCAATAGAACATGAAGTCGGGGAAGTCGTTTCATCCATAATTCATTCAAGAAAATAATATTGAGATAATAAGTCAAGCATCCCATACCTCTAGGTCTTTAAATATTGACTTCAATTTTGCGCACAAATGAGCCCGGTCGTACTTGTCCAAACATTTTGTTTCTTCTGGAACAACCCATGTCAAAGGTGGTCGGTTTTGTTTCCGTTTGAGTTGAAATGGAGATTCGGGAAATTCAACATCTGAAATAAAGCTCCAAGCTATTCCCCATCGAACAACTTTTCCTTGACAAAACTCGAAAACACCATACGAAGGTATGTTCAACCTTCGCATGAGACGCTTGATAGGACCCAAACTGGATTTCTTGCCCAACATCGATGAAAATATTCTGAAAATAATAAACGAGTTCTTAGGAGTTGCAGAGTTATCTTCGGACGGATTTCAAAATATAGTTTCACAAAATATAAGTTGAGTGCACTTATATGTGTGTACATGAACGAATGTCTTGTATATTTACAAATGCTTTGTCACTTAACTTGAGCGATACCAGTGGCGGAGGTTCGACCTTCTTATCGCATTATTGTTGTGATCCTCTTAAAATTTGATCGTGTGACATAGGAATTAGTGACTTTCAGCTTTGGCATATTTCTTAACTTTTCTCCAAAAATCAATGTATTTGGTCTACTGGAAATCATTTATCACCTATTTTGTAAAGTACTTTTCGACGTTCTGAATTTTGCAATTTTAGTTACAAATATTTTTGCCCGGTAACTTTCAAGGAAACGCATCGATTTTCAATGTGACCACAGGGTAATTCCATTGTTACGAGTGTGATAATCGGAGTCGTTTTTTGGCACAATTTTTTCTGCACTCTGATGAAATTTAGTAAAGATACATCGAATGTTACCCAAACAGATTGGTCCTAATGACTTACTACGACATTTTACTAAGGTGGTAGGTCTAGGATTCTAAGTCGGACCGTTACGTGTGTGACGAGCACAAATTGACTTTTTTGATTTTGGTGATTTAACTCACATTTTTCCAAATTGTGTGGACAGACTTTGCTTATTTTTCGAAATGCCCTTGAACGATATTATATAAATATATGCAAAAAAGTCAATCACACAAAAAGTTGATGTTGAGTGGTTTTGAAGCCACTCCACAGCAATATCTGACGAACTATGGAGACATTGAAGGCCTCCATTTAACGAAAAAAGTGGACAGTTTTCTATAATGTGCTCCATCGTCTGCTCCTCGTAGCCGCAAATGCACTCGGGTGTACATCGAGTACCCCATTTGTGTGGAGTATGGGCGCAGATCCCTAATCCTGTTCGAAATCGGTTCAGGAGTGTCCATTGCCGGCGTGGGAGTTGAAAGCTTGACAAGGCATAGGTAGGGTCTTCAATCAACCATTTGTTCTTCACGTTTGAGTTCGCCCAAGCAATCCGCCATGTCGCAGTCGTGTCGAAGTCCGCCGGAGGTAGGTCGCGCCAAATCGGATGACGTGAAACCAGGCGCAGTCTCGGTGGTTCACAGATGTCGGTCAGCAAGGGGAGGTGCGGAATTGCCCGCAGTGAGTCAAGGAGCCGTCGGGTGATGTTCTCGCGTCGGATTGTCGGAGGAAGAATATTGCACAGAACTGGCAACCATTCTGGCTCAGTACTGCGGATTGTATCAGAAATTATACGCATTGCAGCGTTCAGCTACACATCCAGCTTTAAGCAGTGAGCGGAGCTCCGCCATACTGGAGCACAATATTCTGCGGCTGAGTAAGACAGTGCAATCGCTGTTGTCCTTAAGGTAGTAGCATCCGCACCCCATTTAGTTCCAGCAATCATTTGCAGAAGATTGTTTCTTGTTCTTATTTTCGAAGCCAGATTTTGCAAGTGATTCCGAAAAGTAAGGCTCCTGTCTAGCGCGACCCCCAGATAGGTTGGATGGGAATCGTGGCTCATACGGGCATCATCTATGAGGATGTTAAGCTCAGTTTGACTCTTGATATTGTGAAGATGGAATACAGACGACACAGTCTTGTTTAAGCTTAGTTTGAGTCTCCATTTCGTGCAGTAGGCTGCCAGACGATTTGTGTCTTCATTCAAAGATATTGACAGAATGGTGATAGCAATACATTCAAAACTTGAAAATACCTTCGAAATAAATCATCAAAAGGCCACTGCGTGTGTGACACGAGAACTTCGTTGTGACAAGTACGAAATACACAATTGATGATGAATAAGCGACGAAGATGTAAATACAGTATAAGAAATTTTTATTGTTGATAGAATATACACTAAATTCCAAAAGACTTGCCGCACTTCGATAGCTTGAGAAAGACACAATAAAAACTTTGATCTTTTACAATAAATATGAACAGCATATATTCCCACATTAAATGACAAGGATGCCAGGGCACACTAATACCGGGTGTGACTTCCCTTGGCAGTGATCACAGCTCGAACTCTTCTCTGCATACTGTCAATCAAGCTGTTGATGATGGATTCAGGAATTGCGTTCCACTCCTCCACAATCGCTTCTTCTAGGCTCTTCAAGGAGTCAATGTGTCCTCTTTTACTGATCCGACGCTTCATGAGATCCCACAGGTGCTCTATAGGATTAAGATCAGGAGATCTTGAAGGCCAGTCAAGTCTTCTGAAGCTGTGGCTGGAACAAAAACGTTCAACTTGTACAGACCGATGCGCAGGAGCATTATCATCCTGAAAGAGGTGATTGCTTGGTGTTTCCTCGTCATCGAAAAATCGCTTGAGAAGATCGGTATAAGTCTTTCCGTTTACAAAGCTTTTTAAGATAGTCAACTTGCTTCTTCCACCAAACCAGATGGCTCCCCAAACGTGGATAGACCCTCCCATCGCTTGAACTGAAGCCTTGCAGTTTCTCTCCGCCATCCTTTGACCCATTTCTCTCCATACTCGCACATGCCTGTCGTTGTTCATGCGTCTAAAGCGAGATTCGTCAGAGAAGATGACATTTCTCCATGCTTGTCTCCAAGCACATTTTTTCATCGCCCACCTTTCTCGAGACTTCTTTTGATTGATGGAAAGCAAAGGGGCACAAAAAGATGCACGCTTCCTCAATCCAACAATTCGCAGTCTTCTGTAGACAGTCTGTAGGCTCACTCGCTCTTTCCACATGTTTCTGAGCTCCTTTGCCGAAGAAAAGTTGTGCTTTCTAGCCAAGCGTGTTAGAAGGCGATCTGAGCGGTGGGTGGTTTTTCTTCGTCGACCAGTTGTTCGCTTATCACAAAATTCTTGCTCTTTATGTTTCTTTTCCCATCGTTGAATTGTTCTTCTATCAACCTTGAGCATCTTGGCAATTTCTGTTACTTTGAGCATTTTCATTGATAATCCTACAGCAAGGCCCCGAAGATACGCATTGTTTTCTTTCTGGAGTTTACTGGAATGCAGTGCAACCTTCATCTTCATAGCGTTGTAACTTTTAAGTAACACAGAACATCAGAACACAATAGCTGATATAAAAGAACTTTTCATCTCACTTGTCTATGACAGAGATAATGCATGCAGTTGATATCATGGTTGCTTGTCTATAGAGGAAGCAGATGCGCAGATATCTATATTGCCATCCAATGCTTGTCATTACTTTCTACTTTATATCCAATACTTTCTACTGCTATGATTAATGCATGTCTCGAATGACCATGCTAGCTAATAGCCTAGTGCGACAAGTCTTCTGGAATTTAGTGTATATCCTTTCATTGTGAAAAGTGCTGATATGAGTATTGAACTAAACTGGATGCTTCACTTAGGCCTATCTTCCATTTTACCCTTCATCTTTTCTTTTTCTTGTCTGTTAAGAATTTTTGAATCACGAAATCTTAATCAAATTTTTGAACATCCATGGGCAGCATCAGAATTACCTTCAAAAAAAGAAAGATGTAAATGGGTCCACATCACATATTCAGATTCAAGAAAAGAAACATGAATTTAGTGAATCCTAAATGCCGGTGAAAATTGAATTAATAACTTGAAATTTCAGCCAGGAAAGCACGAATAATATCGTGACTTATTCATGAAGACTTCCATTATAATAAGTTCATGAAATTCCCTCCATAATCAGCTTGATTTCCGCTTAGTTAGGATGCTTATTAGCAAATATTCATTCCTTTTGATATCCAACTTGTTTCATATTACTTATACAGGAGAGTCATCTCGGTAGTATATAAATTGGCAAATTTTGACTTTTTTTTAAAAAGAGCTCGAATAATTTTTCGGACAACGGGAACGTAATCTCCGCAAAGAACTGAATCTTTTCATATAAAAATTTTCACTGTATACAGATACTTTTTTGAGTCGACACTCTACCTATATCCCTACTCTATGCGAACAACTTTGATCACATCACGGAAGAAGTGGTACAATTGTTCAAAGTTCTAATGAAATGCAGTTTAGTAGAATCAGCACATCATCATAAGAGGGAGTGATCAGTTTCAGTGGCATGCCATTGAATAACCGAACGATAAAATTTTCGAGGACTTCGTTGAACAGTTACACGTTGACGTGCGACTCGTCCATGTGTATAGTGAAATGGTAGGTGCTACTTAGGACTAAGGAGTGCACGAAGCAAGCTCCAGAGTAGCAGAGGCCCTGTTGCATTGTTGCTGACACTTAACGTTCACATTTATATTGTCCCCTTCCTGGCGTGTATAATGAGCTTCACAATGTACGAGTGATAATGCAGAGTGGCAAATTAGTTACTATATACTTAATGTTAAAGGAAAACATCAATGATATAATGTATTTCTATCAATGTTAGATGAGATCTCTCTTCACAAGCCAATGACATCTAAGATTACATCCAATCTGAAATGTAGCTATCGATCATATTAGTGAAATTTTAAGAATTCTTTGTTTATATTAATCAAGTATGTGGCAATACGATGTCAATAAGTCAAATATGAAATTAGCTATCGATCACATACTTTTTGAAATAAAGAGATATCTTTGATCTTTGAATCTAATTGTAGCAATTTACTGTTGATGTACAATATGCCTCGCAAATTGTCTCTCGATGAAACGAATTTTCATTTTAAAAAGGTACTGGACACTGGGCAATGCCACGAGTAATTGAAAAGTGGCAGAAAGCTTTCAGCTCTCCGCCTCCTACTAAGGCTACCATCTATCAAATAAGAGACGTTTGATGCCACTGGATCGGACTCTCCTCGTTCCGGACGACTAGTGATCAGTGTTTTTGAGCGGATCGAAATTCCGCTTTCGCTCGCTCATCGCTCATTTGCTCATAATCTCCCTGTCGCTCGCTCACCGCTCATTTCCTCAAAATCATCCTTCCGCTCGCTCACCACTCAAAATCATCGAAAAATGCCGCTCGCTCGCTCATTTCTCGATAATACCCTCCTTAATTCTACAAACTTTTTTATGTTTAGAGCTTTTTCCATGCTTTAAATCAAATAGACACCTTTTATAGGCGCTGAAGGGAAATTCACCATTTCATTTTAGTTTAAATTTGAAACACGATGAAACAATGTAGACCATCATACCAATGTATTGAATTAGCAATTGCACGAAATTAGTTGAAACAATATATTTTGATGAATATAACCACAGATTTCTTTTTATAAAAATGGGCAATATTCAAAACTAAATCCTACATGCTGATCACATGAATCAGTGCATACAATTCGTGGCGCAATACTTGGAAAAAGTCCGCAAGGTGCGTTAAGAAGCTATGTAATGCGTTGACAATTGAAAATGAACTTGTATGAAATCGTGACAAAATAATAGATAATTCCTAAAAGTAGCTGAAGATATGAGTGACTTATGAGTGACTGAGTACTGAGTAATCAATAAATGTTAGAAATCTGCTATAAATAAAATCACTTGATAAACGAAATTGTTGAATTATGTGAAACAGCAATGCTGCACCCAAAAGGACCTGCGACATCGGCGCTAGCCGTCACTGAAATTTCGGCCCACCAAGCTCAGCATCTGTCAAGATGGTCGATCTGCAGCAGCTCGTTGTGCCCAGGTCCTACCTTCATCCATCTTTGCACTCAACTTCATGGTTATCTTTACACTTAAATACCGGCTTTAACAAGAAATATCCTCACCGACGGAGAAACGAAATCGAGGCATCCTACTCTCAGAAAGCATGAGCTCACATTTACACCCTTGCTTCCATTTGGAAAATTCTTCATATTTGGCAGCTTTCCATTCGTGGGTATTTCTAATGCTCTCTTCCCAGGGAGCGGTTAGTTTGCCCATAATCATTCTCTTCCCTATCGCGTTGATCAAAGCTAGATGAGGTCGCTGGTCAGATAGGGATAATTCATCTGGCAGCTGTCTATCCACTCAAGCTTCCCACTTCCGCGATACAGATCGCACGATGAGTCTTTCGTCTCTTTCTTTGACCACTCGGTACAAATTCAATTCCCGTTACTTACCTGTGGGGGAGACGTGTGTAAAGTTGGCGTACCGACCCGAACCATTATTTAGTACAGCGAGATCCTATTCGAAGCAACTTTATCAAGATCAGCCTCTTGAATCTGGGCTCAGATTCCACAAATTCGCAGTCGGTGATCATTCGGTGACAAATTCGCAGTCGGTGGTCAAATTAAAGCATTTTATAATGTCTTCGTGCATTTGCCTATATATTAATACATCTATGGGGCGAAGCGACGTTTGGGAGACCGATTCAAAAGATGTGTGAATAAATAATGTGTCGATGGTCGGATGTTGAGTGCATCATCGATCACAAAGACCTTCTTCTTGATAAGTTCATATTGACAAAAAAATCCAGACAGGCATTCAATGCATTTCGTCAGGAGTGTGAGAACCACAGAAGAGAAATAATGTTTTATTCATCAATCAAGTTATATACATGCATGTGCTATAAAAGAACTTTCATTAAAAGCATTTTTTATAAGACTTTTCAAATATTTCGCTTTTTTGATTATTTGATCTTTTATTTTTTGTTCTAAAAATGGCTCGCTCACGACAAAAAATCACCGCTCGCTCGCTCAATTTTCGCTCACGGAATATTTTTTTGCTCGCTCATCCGCTCATCAAAAGCTTGAGAAAATGCCGCTCGCTCGTTCGCTCAAAAACACTGCTAGTGACTGTCAACACTAAGAAAAATCACGACTTAGTTTCTCAAGCGCCAGTCGAAGAACCTCAATTCAATGAGGATGTTGAATTCTTCTGTCGTAGAATTCAACATCGACAGAAAATCGATACAGTCAATTCTGAGGGACGTGAATTATCGCCCTTACGTGCATCGGCTGATGCATGGTCTCATCACCGATGATCGTGATCGGCGTTTACAATTTTGTGAGGTTTTTGTAAACCAGTGCGAAGCGACACCCAGGGTGGCTGCCAGATTTCAAGCTTCAAATTCCCGGGCAATTTCATCATACTTCCACGCTATTTCTTTTATTGACCAGAAATGTTATTCCAATTACACCGTTCAAAAATTATTCGGACACTTCTTTAAACTGTTTTTATCATTAAATTTGAGACATTTCCTGTTTAAATTTTACCACCAAATTTATGCGTTAGATAATGAACGATATTTGATTCTACCGCACTCATATTTCGGAAGTTGTAAGCGGTGGTTGTTAAATTTACAAGCATATACCTTTCCTTAATCGGCTGCAGTCAGTGAACTACTTATGGGATCTAAATAATTCCACATCGATAGAAAAGTTCATTTCTCGAACTTTCAAATGATCAAACACTACATCATCATTATCTGATTCAGAAAATTCTGGAAAGTTGTTTTTAGCCAATATTTCAGACCTCAATTTTCGAACATGTTAACACTAGAAAGACCATGAAATTTCACTACCTAGAAGGACCAAAGCGGTCAAAATTGACCGGCATATCTTAAGTAGTTAATTAAAATATTTTCATCCATTCAATTATAAATATTCACTTATATTATTACATCTGTTATTATTTTAGTCATTACCCATTATGTCCGATGTCATAATATCACGTCTAAGCCTGTGTTGCATAATATGACATGTACATGCTATCATCATGTATGATGATGTGATTTCAAGAAATTGAAAAAATAATGATAGTTTGCTAGAAAGATTCCATCAAAGTCGACTACCACAGGAATTATGTAGTTTACATGAAAACTTTCTTTTGAACATCCAATCGACTTGTAAAGAATTGGTTGAAGAATGTAACAATACAAACTACCTCACTTCAGTAGCAATGAAACATGCAGCAACTGCCTCTTTTTACCATTCCGCAGCAGCTTTTTTGCACTTTTCGCATTATGTTACAGATTTATTTTGATAGCCATACTGTGATTTTCTCCACCAAGGCCAACATTCTCGCGTTTCTTGAATCGACTGCAATGCGTTTGCGGTAGGCCCACTTCTGCTTTGTCTCTGTCTGCACATTGTCTTAAAATACAAGTAGTATATGTTGTCGTTGTGATCAATCGTATGTAGCTGTCATTCGAAATAGTATTGATGATTTTATTCCCGCCATATCGATGAGGTTGAAAAACACCGCCATTGGCAAACGCCGACTATCAGCTTTGAATGAATGGTATCTCGACATCTGGTCGAAAACAACAATTCCACATTTTGCAGCGTTGTAGCATGTAATCGTTTCAGGAATCCTTTTTGGATGCTAATCAAATTCTTGATGAACGCACGACGCTGGATCCGACCATTGCCGAAAGCTTTTCCCTGCAGGCACTTGTTTATGTTCGAAGTTACAAGAACAAATATCCATTCAGTTCTTGAACGTGATGCTACAGAAGTTCAGTTGTTTCGTGATCACTTTTGCTGTCACTGTCAAAGTAGTCTGCATGCTAGTCACTATTTTGTATGTCTTCGTCGTCATTAGAATCATTCCAATAGATTCTTTGCAACTCAGTCAGTATCTGATAAGCAATGAGCCTTCTTGGCCACTCATTGCTTCGATCACCTTTAGCCATACGGTTGCTAATGAAACAGTCATGATATCTACACAGTCACTGACTAATGAATTCCATGACCTTGTTCATCATCTCCTCTCCATGGTTGTTGGTTGCTTGTTTGAAGACATCAATCAATGCTGACTGTTGGTATACCAAAGGAATTTGTACAAAATTGAAGCAAGAAATGATATTCAGTACGTGTTTCTGCATATCGAATTTTCATGATATTGTAAATATGAGGGATTTTTGGAAATGAATCGCGATGGTTCAGCTGCAACAAAATAGAAGTCAAAGGGATAATAAATTATGCGTAGCCCATGGTTGACCTTTCCATGTGAAAATCATTACTCATGCGATACATTTCACTCACTTTTGACAATGCAGCAATCTCATTTGAGACTACACGCTTATTCCAATTTCTATTCGAAAATTGAACTCAAAGTACAAAAATTCTAAGCGATATTAACAAGCGGTCATTTTTGACTTGTCCGGTCCTTGTAGGTAGACACACATAAAACAAAGAAAGTAATAGGTCCAAATAAATTTTGATGCGACGTATATGAAGCCACTATATATTCAAGAAAAGTCAAGACAAACTAAGTCGGAATATCGAATATCATAGAATCTATAACACTTCGTAGTTTAGCAGCGGTCAAAAATGACCGGTCGGTCCTTCTAGTGATAAGGTGAAGCAACAAATTGCATTTCGACATTTTAATAATAATAATAATAATATCTTTATTTGAGGTCAACAAAACACAAGGTTAATCGGTTGACGCACTCACAAATCACAGTTAGCACATTTGATTCGCAACATTGAAAAAAGCGACACTGCGAAACTTTTCAAACAAATCTCAATTACAGTCTGCACATTCGCACTCATAGTCATAACATACGCGAGAAAAAGGAAAGTTCACTACTTGGAGGAGGGAGAACTTGAGCCAGAGATAACATGTTTCTGCGTGTGTCGCAATGGGAGTCCGGACAGGGAAGAGAAGTAGGTCGGTCGGCAGCAGATGACATTGAAAGCGGCGGACAAAGAGATCCGACGTAATACCCAAGCGATAAGTCAAATAGTCAAGCCAACGTAGCGCCATACTGTTTTCGGATACACATGCATGTCAATAATGCAATTCAAATAAAGCGTAGAGATCAGTGATCGCGTGGAGACTGTTGCGTGATACCAGTGATGAAATGTAGAAAGCAGGAGATATAAGTCCGCGAGAAAGAAAAAGAAAAATAGACGAAGTAAGCTCAAAGCAAGCGAAACATAATGAGTTAACGCCAAAACAGGACGAGAGGGAAAACCGACCGCTCTCGCTGCCTGCAGTCGACAGAATATTAACTGCAGAATTTAGCTGCAGCATATTCATGCCATGATAGAAAACCATGATATCAAAATGCACATGTTAATACAATAACACGATGTCACCAATTTATGGAGAAATATCAACAAGAGAAACCAGAAAAACTGCCACAGTAGATGAAAACCGTGAAGGCCAGAAGTATTCCATCATATCACCCTTTTTGTACCAGGTTACGTAGATACAGTGTACGCATGATAGCCGTCAATCATTAAGTTTGTGATAAGGTGAAGCAACAAATTGCATTTCGACATTTTAACTGCAGCATATTCATGCCATGATAGAAAACCATGATATCAAAATGCACATGTTAATACAATAACACGATGTCACCAATTTATGGAGAAATATCAACAAGAGAAACCAGAAAAACTGCCACAGTAGATGAAAACCGTGAAGGCCAGAAGTATTCCATCATATCACCCTTTTTGTACCAGGTTACGTAGATACAGTGTACGCATGATAGCCGTCAATCATTAAGTTTGTGTCTGATGCTTCCATTAATGTCAGGTATGATACTGCAGAATCAAAGTCTCGATATTTTTTGATTCAAAGGATAACAATGACGGTGCAGCGCAGTAATATTACCTCTGTATTGGAGACAATGCCATCGGATTAAACCATGGCAGTAGCTTCTTTATCTGGTTTAATTTAACTCGAATGTGACTTTGTATTCCTCGTCATCAAATTATGCAACTTGCTTCCTCTTCACATTGCATAATAAATTCCGTCAGTTTTTCGTAATTGGCATTTATTGAAATAATGTTCATAACATGCCGATAGCAAATTTAAAAAATTTTAATTCAATGAATTGAGAATACATAGTTTTGTAAATTTCACGTCTCAAAAGTCAATTTGCTACTTCATACTTGCATTTTTGAAACTCTAAGTCTGAAAATTGACTAAAAGCAAAAATTATACGAAAAAAAGTTAAAAAAAGCTGTATCAATTAGTTGAAAAAATCAAATATTTTGTAATTATTAAAAAGTAAGAAATACGAACCCTTCTATCGTTGAAAAATCATTCAGATGTTATAAATAGCTCACGGGCTACAAGTCACTGAATAAAGGCCTGATCATCGGTGCTTGCTTAAAAATAGTTAACCGGCTAAATACTTGATTAGATGTACAGGCCTTTTACGGCACCGATAATTTTCAAAAACAATAGGCCTTCACGCTTTCTTGAAATATCTTCCTTCTTAGGTCGTCGATTAGTAATGCGGTGCACCTTGTTGAGAAATACGTATGTATAGATCGCGGTTAACAAGTATGCATCCAGGTTTGGGATAGCTGGGCATTATTTTTCTAGTTTTATAGGATGCAACGATTACTTATTTGGAAAACTTTTAGCGAATTCACTATTAGCGACGCCATCGACTCACAGGTATCATTGACACAGTCATATGGAAAAGAAACAAATTTATGAAGTGATGAATATTCCATGCAGATGTTGTCATACATGTATATTTACTTGATTTTATCAATGAAGATTCGAAGAAATTTGATAGAAATAGTGGGCTTAATAATAGTCACATTAACTTAGAAATCCAGATATGATGCCGAAATGGCTGGTCACATTAAACAATGTATAAAGGATTACATCCAAAGGCTGACATTGACCGCCTCTACCTACCGCGGGATCGGGGAGGTAGGGGACTGAAAGACCTAAGGGAGGTTATAGAACAAGAAGACCGTAGCCTAGCAGAATACATCAATGATAAAGAAGACGACCCACTGCTGGCGGTGGCTAAATCAGGCGATCTGTACGGGCAACGGCAAGAAACCTCCGAAGAATGGAAGAGGAAGGTGATAGAAGATCGGTACCAAAGATGGAAGGATAAAGTAATGCATGGTCAATACGCAAGACAAATGGAAGAAGTAACGTCAAGGAAAGCTTGGTACGGTTGGCTGAAATCTGTCAATCTGAAGATGACAACTGAGGCGTTACTAACAGCAGCACAGGACCAAGCGATAAAGACGAAAGCACATTCCACTTACATCCTAAAAATAAGCAATGATGCTAGATGCAGAATGTGCATGTCAGCAGATGAGACAGTATCTCACATACTTACAGGATGCTCTAAGTTGGCACCAAGCGAATATCTGAACCGTCACAATGAGGTTGCCAAACAAATTCATAGGGATATCTGCCTACAGTATAACATCAACGTACCGACAGAACCATGGAAACACGTCCCACAACCAGTTATTGAAACGGATTCAGTGAAGATATTATGGGACTTCGAAATAAGAACAGACAAGAGAATCACAGCAAGGAGGCCAGATGTCGTAGTTGTCAATAAGGAGAAAAAGATGGGATTCATAATTGACATAGCGGTACCAGAGGACAGGAACATAAGAAACAAAGAACAAGAGAAGATCACTAAGTATCAAGACTTGAAAATTGAACTACAAAAACTGTGGAAGATTCATATCAAAGTGGTGCCAGTAGTTGTTGGAGCCTTAGGAGCCCACACAGACAAGTTAGCCACATACCTGAAAGAAATCCCCGGTCGACACCGGGTACCTCAGTTACTGAAGGCTGCTCTACTTGGCAGTGTCTACATTCTTAGGCGCACTCTTGATCTCCCTGAGTCCTGGTAGGACTCCGAGATCCTGAGATGTATACACCGACCATCATTGTGTGAGGTCGTGACTAAAAAAAAAAAAAAGTCACATTAATAGCAGTTGAAACCGAGAAATTATGTTCATTGAACTTAGCCCTAAAACATCACAAAATGGCATTCCCGGGTTATTTGAGGACGAATTGACTATTTCACTGAAATTTAAGGGCGATTCCCGGACTCGGCCACCACCCTGGACGCCTGGGGCCGTATGTTAAAACAACCCCTAACTTAGGATTTGCCTAAATTAGGGGAAAATTCCAAAGTGATGTGCTTGAACGTCACCCCTAAGTCAAGCAGGAAAATAATCTTAGGGGATCGCTGGGGGTACATAAGCTTGGGTTAGGGAGTGTTGGTATGCTGAAACAAAGTAAGGAAAAAAATCCTAGGAATTAAGTCACAAAATCTTGACGAAATCTAGGAGACCTTGGACCCGCCCCTAACTCAGGAAATACGTATATATCAATTCTTCAACAAATTGTCTGAATGGACTAAATCAGTTAAACCTATTCAATAGTGGTTTAGATTCACTGCTATCTAGCGTGTGTATAGTGTCTATGTTCATTTCCTAACAATTTTTAATGTTTTACCCTGTATGCAATGTTTTTGATTACGATAACACTATCTGTCAGATAATTATTGTAGGCTACTAATAAATCATCAACTGGTCTAATATATTTTATTCGATCAGTTACTCTGTTGAAAAACTAATATTATGCAGGTAAGCTTAATAAATACATTGGAGGCGAATTTTTTTACGTAAGAAGAGAATAACTGTCACAAAGAGCACTGTTCACTTCTGGTGCTCCATCTTCCTTCATTTGTCTCTCAGGCGGAGTTTCTTCTCCTTCAAGTCGTATAGGCCCATCTTTTCTTTGATGTTCGATTTCCAAGAGCTCAAAATATTTAGATGAGGTGTCGTTGATTGGGCGCTTTCTCGAAGTCGTTGGGTTGAAGTTGGAGACTTGCTTATTTGTCTCAAGCTCATCAACATCGCTTCCTATTCCTTCAGGAGGATCGCTGGTGTCCATCCCGATGGGACGTCAGCTTTGGATTTTCCTTTCCGATTATATCAAGTATGCTATCATAATTCGGGTTCTATTCCACTGGAGAGCCCCCGGTTTGCTTCTTATTGGCGTATGCTTGCTTGGTATCAGCCAACACCTTCTCATATTTCTCCTTGAGAGCTTCGATAGGACGATCTGGCCAACCTGCCGCTGCGAGTTCCTCACGAATGTACTCCCATGCTTTACTCTTACGGTCATGAGTAACGTTGGACGAGAATGCCGCGAAAAGGATATTCTTGCGGTTCAGAATTGCTCTAATCAGCAGTTCGATTTCTGTTTTCCAATTTGGAAGTCGTTTTGCTTCTTTGCTCATACTCATGGTGTACAGATACAACAGAAACTGATTGTCACTGCTTCGTACGTAAATTTTAAATGAAAATATAAAGTTGTACAGACATTTAACGAGTAACTGCACCTTACTAAAGATAAGATGCAAGCAACTGCGTTCTTTCTTTTTGACGGGTGTTACTATAATGACTCACATATTGAAACGAGTCACAAAGTAATTTTGGATCACACTCGACACCAATCAAAAGGTTTTCATAGTCACTGCTGTTCTCATCTGCTTCTTGATAATGGAAGAATTATTAGAGCAATCAATATTACATTATTTCAGCGCGGGATTATTGACAATTCCGAGACCACTACGGGACTACCAAAATCCACTGCACTATTCAGATGATATTGAATTTCGAGAACGATTTCGATTAACGTGTGAGATGTTTAAAGATATCTTAGAACTGATATCAAATAGATTGGATAATACAAATCAACGTGGCAATCCATTACCTTCTTCACTGGAATTTCTTATAACATTAAGAATTCTTACAACAGGGACTTTTCAACTGACGATTGCTGATCTGCATTCCATCACGCAGTGTGGAGGGTGTTGTGGCGTGTGATTTACGTATTGATATAATTTGTAGAGAATTACATCAAATGGCCTACAGACAGAGAAGCACAAGAACACGCATTGACTAATTTCAATGAATATGGTTTTCCCTGTGTTGAGGGCGTTATTGACGGTACCCATGTGGAGGTACAGCCCCATCAATTTGACGAGTCTTATCTTAAATCGTAGTGGCAATCACTATCAACGTTCAAGTCGTCACGAATGGCCATGATTTAGTCGCAAGTTAGCCTGGCTGCAGCCATGATGCGCATATTTTTCGAACAAGCGCCCTATATAGAAAGCTTGAAACCGGTGTGCTACCTCATTCACCTGGAGGTGTAATACATGGTGATTCTGGATATCCTCTCCTAAAGCACTGAATGACACCGATCATCGAAACGCCGACCACTAGTCGAGGAGAAATCAAATAAAACAGTTCACACAAGAAGGCCCGATGCACGGTTGAGAGGGCCATTGGGGTTTTGAGGAGATGGCCTATTCTGAATTATATGCGCTTCACACCAACTAAGGTGTGCAAAGTCGTAACAGTCTGTGCAATGTCACACAATGTAGCTCCACGACTTCCAACTCCTGCAGAAATCGTGCTGAAAAAAGGAAACAAAGAAGATCAGAAATATATGACTATTATGCAGGAAAATGATCTGAATGATCAGTTACCGGAAGCTTCGGCAAACGGTGGAAAGGAACGCCAACGAGAAATAGAAAATGGATACTTTCTTTTATTTTCTTATTTTAAATTTGGACTTTGTATCGATGTTGAATTTCTTGTAATTTTCGTATTGTCACTCTAGTGAATTAAGTCGTTTTCAAAAATAATCATCTACATTGGAAAGTAGAAGGTCGTATTTGACTACATTACCTTGATTTAAGTTGACTTATCTCAATTCATGAGGAAAATTTTCTGCTTTGAGTTTATGATAATCTAAGAGCTTACATGCAATTATAACATTATGAAAAATGAAGCATGCAATAGTTATTACTTTGAATTTGCATTATTCGCAGCTCAAAGTATAAGATTGTATTGCCAAAGTATTCCAATATCAATACCACAATTTTTCTTTTCAACTAATGGTTTTTAATAATTTTTTCACTCTTCCTATATGTAGATATTTTGACTATACTCGTTGATCATAGGTTACTCTTGAACATTAGCAAGTACGAGTAATAAACTTAACATTTGAACTAATAATAAATTCAACCAAATGACAACAGTTTTAGCAGTGAAAGTTCGTAAAAAATAAAGACCTTTGTTGGAAACTAATAATAGGTCGGATACGCACTAATATCGATTTGCAGGTTGTCTGTATCGAGACAACGAAAACATGTTTCTATTGGTTCACCTTGATTATGACAATTCAATTGTACCTATATCTTGAAGCATGCTGCATTTGACGTACGTGATGCACTCGTGACGTACGTGACGCTCTGCTATTTTTATGATGTTATTCATTACTAGTACTGACTATCGCACGTGAATTTTTCTCTTAACGCTAAAAAGCTTAGAACTATTTGTTAAAAACATCATACGCTTGTATTACATGATTTCGTCCCGTGTAGAATAGGCCTAATAATTTCGAAAGGATGAATAGATGAAACTGAACAGATATGCTGCACAAATAAATACAAAATAAGGCTTACTAAGAAACATCTCGAATATGATTTTTAGTTGCCATCGGTCGGGATTCATTCAATTTGAAAAGAGCAACAAAAATAATTTTCTGCGACCGTGTAGTAATTTATTACCAATATTTCGGCTTAGCCTTTATCAAGGGATGCAGAAAAGGAAATTATAGGCCTACTGAGTGTCATTAAGAAAATTTAAACTAACCTATTTATGAAATACAACCTAGAACCTTAGCAGAGCATGGACATTGGGACATGCCACGGACTTCTATAAATAATACTATGGCCATAGTATTATTTATAGAAGTCCTTGGACATGCTAACACAGAGTTTTAGCGAAAATATAATGGACTACAAAAAGATAAAAAATCTATTAAAGTAAAGAAAGGAAAGCTAAAAGTTACACAGAATCAAAAAGATTGAGTAGCATTTCGATAGGCCTTGCTTTTATTTCCTTCTTTTCGACCCTTCTTCTTTGAGCCATGCACTGTAAGTTTCGATGTAATCACATGGTCAATATTACATCGAAACTTACAGTGCGTGGCTCAAAGAAGAAGGGTCGAAAAGAAGGAGATAAAAGCAAGGCCTACCGAAATGCTACTCAATCTCATTAATTCTGTGTAACTTTTAGCTTTCCTTTCTTTACTTTAATAGATTTTTTATCTTTTTGTAGTCCATTATATTTTCGCTAAAACTCTGTGTTAGTATGTCCAAATGTCCATGCTCTACTAAGGTTCTAGGTTGTATTTCATAGATAGGTTAGTTTACATTTTCTTAATGACACTCAGTAGGCCTATAATTTCCTTTTCTGCATCCCTTGATAAAGGCGAAGCCGAAATATTGGGAATAAATTACTACACGGTCGCAGAAAATTGTTTTTGTTGCTCTTTTCAAAAAGAAACATCTCGTTGAAATCAATCATCTGTCATTGCTGAAGCTTTGATCTTGAAAGCAGATGTTTGAGTGAACGGTAAAGGTGGAGAAATACTTCTTTCGTTCCTCTTACGATCCCTGTTTTGCTGACTTCTCGCTCTACTTCCTTTTCGGTCTTACTATTTCTTTTGGTCGATTTGTTGCTGGTCGTCTTCTTTCACTTTCTCTACACGTTATGTTGTTGATCCGTTTGGCCCAGAATTGCTATGATCTTTCTGACGATAACTTATCCATCAGGTTAGGCGTAGTTGGTTACTTCGAATTAAAATCAAAACAAATGTTCTACACGAAATTACGGCTGTCGACCAATAATAAAGGAGAAAACAGAGATTTCCGAGAATTACGGTAGGCCTACTTCGGAAATATTTCCAAGAGTAGTGAGGTTCATAGTTTGAGTTCTTTTTGATAAATGCCCTAGTGTGACATATTTCCTGGAATAACACGGTCAGTGCTGAGACGAATGACATTGAACATTGTCGTCACGTACGAACGGTATGTTCATTACGTACGAACGCACCTGACACACCCTATATTCGACCGTCTTCCTCCGAGTTATGTATGGTATCGTAGAGGGTATATATGACTTTTAGTAGGATTCTGAATTTCAGTCATGTTGCTGAAGTTATACATTGCGTGGAAAAACTTATGCCTGAAATTGTGACTTGCGTGACGAATGAGACGTTCCCAGTTCTAGTGCCCAAAATAGCTATGTGAACTAGCCAGGGTGTCCGCGCAAATTTGAATGAAAATTTCCAGGTGTTTTCCAGGATTTCCAGGGTAAAATTCATTTTCCAGGTTTTCCAGGGAAATTTTACTCAAATGCACGCGTCAAATTAAAAAGAAAAATTCCGGGAAAAATCTGCCCAAAGTTCTGTGGCTAAGGAGCTTACACAACATAAAATTAATATTATTGAAGACAAAAATTTGAAGTGACGTAAACATTTGTTGAATTTTTAAGGCGCAGGTGATTCCAAATAACATATAACAATATATGCATCAAACGGCTACATTATATTTATGAAAAAATGAAAATATAATCGATCGTAACAAATTTAAAGCTTGCGGATTGAGGAAAACTAAATAGAGAAAGAGTATAGAAATTAATAACGAAACATATAAGATTAACAATATAATGAAATGCAACATTAACGGAATATCTGTTAAGTTCACTCTATAATAAAATGCAACAAGGTGAACGTCAGAGCGTTGTCATTCAGATAAGATCATTTGAACTGAAGCATTGCAGCGTGAATCCGTAGAAGGTGGAAGACCAAGAGCCAGAAAGAGGAACATAATGGTTGATGTGCTGCATATGCATGAGAGTAATCACAGTCAGCTTAAGAGAATGACACAGAGAAGAATTGACCGAGGAAAGCTCATTGGCACACGACGTGTCGGGAAAAATATATCTGCATATTGAAAACCTACTTGAAATGTGTTTGAAAATATTCGATATTAGCCTCGGATCATTCGAAGCAAGTCTGGTGCCTAAATGAAGTTTATACGTTCAGCACCATTTTGCGTCAATAGATTCTGCCACACGGCAATCAAGTGTGTAATAGCATTAATCCTAGATTACGGCTCCTAGTTCCCCATACCACACGACGTTAATGAGGGAGTCTACGACTCATAGTCCACCATTCCACACGACGTTAATGAGGGAATTTACAACTTCTAGTTCACCATACCGCGCAGCGTTTGTGAGGGAATTCACAGCTACTAATTCACCATACTGTACAGCGATTAGGAGTTCGACAACAGTTCATAGTTAACCATACCACGCAGCTCAGTCTCATTCATGTTGTATACGTTATGATAGGAGATTTCAGTCACTGAAATATTCTAAAACCAAAAAAATTGTATGCGAGTGTTGGCTATAATTGTAACAAATAAGTATAGAGATATGAAGAGTAAAATTTGGAAAAATAGAAAACACTTCAACCATAGAGCAAGCATGACTTCAACAACTTGCAATTAGTGTTTTAATTAGTCTCAAAATTTCCAGGATATAATTCATTTTCCAGGTGTTTTCGAGGTTTTCCAGGGGGCGCGGACACCCTGGAACTAGCCGTGTCAAAATAACTTAAAATTTCACTGCAACAACACTGTTACTTCCTTAGTATCACATAATCATAATTTTTGCTGTCCTCGATCAAAAAACAAACTCGATACAAGAATTTTCGTTAAAAACGAAAAGGGGACAAAAAATCTAATTTTCATGAACTTTTATGTTTTAGAACAGAAGTGACTTTCAATTTCAACCTTATACCCAAAATATCATAGAAATTGTGATAGAATATGATGATTCGGATATTTGGCGATAATTTCGGATAGTGGTTGATGGTTTGATCTAAGGTTTCAAAAACCACTATTTTGTCCACTTTTTCGTAGAATCCGTCTGTAAAGTTTACAAACGGACTTGTACATCAAAGCGACAGATACCGGAGTTTCTTCATTTTGACTCTTGTCATCCAATAGCTCATAAAATTCCCATCGCTTACTCTCAGGCTTTACGGATTCGACGTATTTGTTCTGAAGAAGTTCAAGTGCGATCACATCTTCAGGAATTATGCCAGGCTCTAGTTATAAGAGGTTATCCCGGTGGGCGAGTTCTACAGCACATCAACAAACCCTTGGCCTTGAATCGGCAGACATTATTTCGAAATAAACAAAAAGTCGATAGTGTTAAAATTATTCCTTTCATTGTCCCATGTCATCCATCAACTTACAGTGAAGTGAGATCAGTTTTTGATAAACACAAGCACTTTCTAGATGATAACAACCTTAAGGTAGAAGTTTGGTGGAAGCCGCCATCCAAGAATAAAGAATTTCTAGTTTCTTCACAAGTATACAAGGTGGGGCAAAAGTCACTGGACTATTTGTAGCAAACAGTTTATTATTAGTCAAACAACATTAAGCAATGTATACAACATCACAAATGTTCATAAAATAGTTTATTATAAAAATAGTTATCCTAAAACAGTTTATTATTAATCTAACAATAATAAGAAATGTATACAATATCACAAATGTTCAAACTGAAGTCCGTCAGCTGCAGTACATGAGTCACATCTGTCAACAACGCTTCTGCACACTTTTTGATTCAGATTCTGCCGGATGTTATCAAATGCTAGGACAATCTTTTCCTTCATTTGTTCAATGTTTGGTGGCGGCGTTTTGCAGAAAAGAATTTGACGACTCCCCAAAAGAAGAAGTCCATGGGCGTGATGTCGGGTGAACGCGGGGCCATTCTATACCTCAACGTCTTCCTATCAACTGATCCCCGAAAATCGTATCCAAATAATCTCGAACATTGCGTGTAAAATGCGGTGGGGCTCCGTCTTGCTGAAACCATAGAGATCCAAAATTTGGAAGCCGTTCGAGTTGAGGAACAACGCAAGTTTGGAGCATGTCCAAATAACTGTCTACAGTTGCAAATCCTTCAAAGAAAAACGGACCAAGTACTTGACTTGACGATATCGCGCCCCATACGGTTACACCAGGTTGATTTAATTGCGTCTCAATGTGACGTGTGGATTAGATGTGTCGTAATAGACACAGTTGCGTCGGTTGACATGACCCGACAACTTAAAATTTGCCTCGTCGGACCTTAAAATGAAATCCAAAAGCTCCGGAGTTTCAGCTACTTGCTGCTTTAAAACTTCACAGAACTGTAGGCGCCGGTCACCGTCATCTTCGATTAGGGCATGAATTAACCTGGGCGTGCAGCATTTATATCCCAATTCTTTCAAGAAGCGTCGTAAAGATCGCCGTTCAATACCTAATTCTGTCGATGCTGTCCGGCCTGAAAAAGTAGGGTTCTCTACAAAAAAATGAGCGACAGCAAATTCGTTCTCCTCAATTGTAACTGACTTTGACCTTCCACTACGCGGAGCATCGGTAACTGATCCCTTTGCTTCGAATTTGTCGCGCAAAGAAAAGATCCTCTTCCGATTAGGTGGATTGGAATCAAAGTAATGTGGCCACATACGAATAACATCCATCGCATTGCTAGTTTTCCAGTAATGCTTCACAATGTGCTTGCGTTCGTCAAACGTTCGCTGCATGGCAAGATAAATAAATGCCACTTGTTGTTCGATTTCACGGTTAAATTTTCACCGCGGGTGAGTAATAGCCTGTTGATCTGCGTTCCGAGCGCGATGTCACACTGTACACAGCACTGACGTTGCATGCATTGTTTAAGATTGTTTAAGTAACAATAAACTGTTTGCTATAAATTGTTTGTGGTGAACAATAAAACGCTTGCTACAAATAGTCCAGTGACTTTTGCCCCACCTTGTATGATGTCCCACGAAATTTAGCTGCTAGACAGATCGGAAGCGTTACACCTTGTGGCTCAGCGCGCTGTAAAACATGCAAAATGATTTCGAATGTAACAACAATAATCTCACCAGTCACAGGTCTTTCTTATACTATCAAAGCAACTAACACTACATGCAGCACTACCAACATTGTATACGCTCTTCAATTTGAAAATTGCTCTTTTTTTATATTATGGAGACATGGACGTCTCTTAGGAAGAGAATAACTGGACATCGCTTTGACATCAGACATAATGATGAAAATAAAGTAGCTTCATTTCATTGTTTAGAACATGGTCATCAGGAACAAAACGTGAAAGTCTCCATATTGGATAGAATCGAAGGAAATGAAAATGAACGAAAAAGAAAAGAAATGAAATTTATAAGTCAATTGATGACCGACTATCCTTTTGACTTAAATATGCAGCATGCTTTACAGCGGTCACCTACATTTGACCCTAAATCTCCTATTTCTGTGACCACTATGTCTAGTAATTGACTTAAAGAATCTATGTGTTATTCTATCTCTTCTGTGCCTATGATTCTATGCATGTTAAGTTTTTTAATGCTTGCACCATTTGAATTTTATATATTTTTGTATGTCTTTCTATTCCTGATGAAGGATAACAGCGGCTGTTCCACTCTTATCCGAAACCGGTAGAATAAACATTTAATAGCATCATCTTCGAGATTTAATTTCGACGTTCTCGCAAACATCATATCCTATTTTTAATTATTAATTATTCCATTTAACGTCGTTTTCTCCATCCATGTTGGGTACGACGATTCGCTTGTATGGCGGCTCTCCATTTCGCTCGGTCGTTTGCATCTTCGACACGGAGCCCGAGCGCTCGAAGGTCTTCGTTGATGTTATCGCTCCATATCTTCTTTGGACGTCCAACTGGTCGGCGCCCATCCACTCTCAATTTCCGCACGCGCTTCACCCATTGACATTCGTCCTTTCTTTCTACGTGGGCACACCATCTTAAACGACGTCTTCTTATGGAGTCGCCGATAGGCTCCAGGCACACTCTAGCTCTCAGCTCCTCGTTTGAAATGCGGTCGCGAGAGGAGACTCCGCACATCCAACGGACCATCCGCATTTCGTTCATCTCAAGTCGCCTAAAACACTCAGCTGACAAGGCCTCAGTCTCGCTACCATACAGCATGCTGGTGCGCACACAAGACTTATAGATGACTGCCTTCATTGAGAGTGCAGTTGCTCTAGATGTTAAAAAGGGAGCCATCTCACGAAACCTGCACCAACCGCTTCGGATCCTCGGTCTGACTGCTGCACTTGCACCTCCGCCAGCATCAATGACATCACCGAGGTAACGGAAAGTATTAACTACTTCGTAGCTTTCCTCGTCAACCTTGAGATGATCGCCGTCACCAAAAGATGGAGCTTGATCGGCCCTTACTTCACCTTTACACCGGCGGCACACGAATGTAGCTGATGCGGATGAAAGGCGGCCCACAATGCCACTGCAACGCTTGTGAGCCCAAAATTGACATATTGTGCACTTGATGGAATTGGAACCGACACCTTTGCGGCCCACTGCACATGGATCATGGCCAGAGGGTTCTGTCTCGCCCTTGCCAGGGTGTGAAAGCATGACCTTTGTCTTACTGGAGTTGACGATCAAACCTTTACTGTGAAGAACGCCCTTCCAAGATGCCATTTTGCCCGCAAGCTCTTCCTCACTCTCAGCCACCAGGAGTAGATCATCAGCAAAAAGAGCCTCCCAAGGTAGGCCATTTCTCACGCTCTTTGTAACGGCTTCCAGAACACATGCGAATAGAAGAGGGCTCAGGACCGACCCTTGGTGAACGCCTGCACTTACATCGAACTCTCTACTGTCAACAGAATTCCATCTCACTACCGATTTTGCGCCGTCAAATAGAGTCATGATCGCTCTCACCAACTATTCGCAGACCCCGAGATTGCGTAAAGCCCAACTCACAACAGGGCGAGGGACACGATCGAATGCCTACTCTAGGTCGACAAAAGCCAGATACAGGCTTCTCTTCTTTTCGAGGTACCTTTCTTGGAGTTGACGGACCAAAAATATTGCGTCAGTGGTTCCTCTACCTGACATGAACCCAAATTGCATTTGATCGATGGTGACCGTTTCACGAATTTTCTGCTCCAACGTGCGCTCGAATATCTTCAATACCTGGTCCATGAGTTTGATGGCCCTATAGGAATTGAAAGATTGAGGATCGCCTTTGCCTTTGAATAGTGGAATGATGACGCTTCTTTGCCAATCAGATGGAATGCATTCTTTCGCAAGGATAACATTAAACAGGTTTGTTAACCAGTCCACTGCGATAGCACCCGAAGCTTCGATCATTTCGATAACGACACCGGAAGGACCTGGAGCTCTTCTTCTGCGGCTTTTCCGCATGGCACTTGTTACATCCGCTTTAGACAACTCAATACCTGGACCCTCAGTCAGCATAGCATCCTGAAGGTACTCGAACTGATTCTGAGTATTCAGTAAGGAGCTCATAAAGCTTCGCCACTTTTCACGCAACGTTACCTCATCTGTCAGCAAGTTTCCCTCGTCATCTTTCATGTAGGCAGGAGGAGTGGGGTCCTCCCTCTCGTTCTTCATTTGCCTTGCGACCTTGAATATGGCCTGACCAGAGTAGCGGTGTTCCAGATCTTGCGTCAACTCACACATTTTCATCTGTTGAGCGCTCCAAACCGTTTGCCGTGACTTTCGCCTAGCCTCGCGATAACGTTCGCGATCTGACTCCTGACCTGACCTTCGCCACACGGAATACCAATGCCTCTTCTCCGCAACTGCTCTTTCCACTTCGTCGTTCCACCACCAGGTTTCCCTAGTGCGCGCGGGACCCTTTGTTTTGCCGCATGTTAATTCAGTTGCCTCGAGCCAAATGGTCTTCATTGCACTCCACTTATCCTCCACATTTGTCGCAATCTCCACTTCACTAGTTCTTCTCTTCACCTCGGCTTCAAACCTTTCACGGACGGCCTGATCACGAAGTTTCCATAACTTCAGTCTGGGGACAAACTTCTTCCTTAAGGTTTTGATCTTCTTGATGGAGTAATCGGCGACTACAAGGCTGTGTTGTTGGACGCATTCTTCATTTGGTATTGCCTTCACATTTAGAACTTCCTTCAAATCTCTCTTTCGGACAAGGACGAAGTCTATCTGGCTCTTGTTTCCACCGCTATTATACGTAATAAGGTGGTTCTCCGGTTTCGCGAAGAAAGTGTTGCATATAGCCAGATCAAACATGTCACCTAATTCGAGAATGCTCTCTCCGTCGTTATTTCGAACTCCGTATCCTCTGCCTCCATACACTCCTTCATAGCCATCGCTTTGACGACCCACGTGACCATTTAAGTCACCACAAAGGATAATGGATTCGGCTGTGTTGACATTTCGCATTGCATCGTGCACTGATTCTCAGAAATCTTCCTTTTCGTCAGCTTTTCTTCCTGTTTGAGGGGCATAACCGCTAACAATAGTGAAGGGACGGCGGTTAATTAGCAGCTTCAACACCATTAACCTGCTGATGCGATGCACGCATGATACAGTTTCGATTAATTTTTCAGCTATCAACATGCCCACTCCAGCAGTCCCATCTTCGCCACCGCTCCAAAAGAACTTGAACCTTGAACCACTCGGACCAAGCCATTTTGCACTTTTCCCTCTCCACCTCGTTTCTTGAACGCAGCAAATATCCACGCGTCTCCGTCTTAACACCTCAATCAACTCGCCAGCTCTTCCGGACATGGAACCAATGTTCCATGTTCCCACTCTGAGTTTGTCAACCATCTCACCTCTGCGTAACGCATCAGGCAGCGTGCCGTCATTAACCGCTACGCATGAGGTCCCGTCTCCCACCATTCTTTTTTTCGTAGGCTGGTGGAGACGCCCACGGGGTGCACTGGGCTGCACCCTGCCCATTTCATTTATTGCCATTTCCATACAAGCATTGAAGCAGTATTTTATGGCCGGATGCCCTTCCTGACGCCAACCCTTTCTGTCTGGGTGGGACCCATAACCTTGCCAATCCAAAATCTACCAAGGCAGTAGAGGATTTGATTAGGCAGAGTTACCTTCTCTGCAAAGTGTGGGTACCAAAAAAGTTTCGATGGCATTTCCTCCATCAGGGTTCCACTACCCTCCCGGATTGTCCGGGTAAAGCCAGGTTTTTGAAGCCGCCCAGCACACGGCAGTGGTTGATTTAGTTACTACCGGCAGGAAAGATGGCAGTATCCGGGGAGCACGACCTACAAGCGCCACCAAGTAGGTAGTTCAAAAGGGGGTCGGAACCTGGACCTAGTGAACTCGTGGACGTAAGATCAATTTTTATCCTCAAGATAAAAATCTTAGGAATTATTGTACCATACGGCCCCTGATCTTCCTGACAAAATCGTGTGGTCAAACGAATCGCAGTTCAAGTTGTCGGGCCATGTCAATAGGCATAACTGCACGTATTGGAGCTCCGAGAATCCTCACACAACGATCAAGAAGCATCTAAATGAGCCTGGTGTCACTGTCTTGGCCGGCATTTCTTCTTTCGGAATTGTAGGTCCTGTTTTTTTCCATTCCACAATAACCGGTGACATCTACTTGAGAGTTGCAATCGGTTATTGTTCCAAGTCTTCAACAGAGAGACGAATTTCGAGAGCTTTTTTTCAACAAGATGGCGCTCCCCTCACTACGCAACAACAGTGAGAAATCATCTTAACTCAATATTTCCAGATAGATGGATATGAAGACGTGGGAGTATTGAATGGCCACCTCGATCCCCTGACTTAACGCCAATGGATTTCTCCATCTGGGCACCCTCACAGCAAAACAGATCTCCAGACTTGCGTTCGTGAAGCATTCTCTCAAATTCATGATGATAGTGACTTATGTCAGAGCATATGTGGAAGTGTCCTCTTTCGGTACAACCAGTGTATTGAGGCAGCCGGAGGGCAGTTTGAATATTTGCGGTAATGTTTGTGCTGCTAGAATTTTGACATTTTTATGACATGGAAAAAGATATCGATCTGAAAGGAATGCTTGTTTTAATAATTAATTTCTATGGAGGGTTTTTGGTTGGACGTCCACGAGTTCTATAGGTCCAGGTTCCGACCCCCTACTGAACTACCTACTTGGTTGCGCTCGTAGCTCGTGCCCTCTGGATGCTACCTTTACTTGCAGGTAGTAACTAACTCAACCACAGCCGGGTGCTGGGCGGCTGTAAATAACCTGGCTAGCCCGGACAGTCCGGGAGGGTAGTGGAACCCTGATGGAGGAAATGCCATTAAAGCACTTCAGGCATCCACACTGCAAGGTACTTAAGTACCCTTGTTTTGGCGTGGTGATGACGTGATCAATATCACACGTATCTCACAAATGTTCTCCAGTGCCGCTCCCTGTCAAAGCTCTTCACAACATCTCAATTGGACCGCAAACTGGTCCGAGAGCCAAACGGTTGAGAAGGTCATTATTTTACAGGATAGACAGGGTCCGCTGAGCTTCTCCAGGTAAGCCTGTCTAAGAGAAGGTAACTCTACACAAATCCCCTACTGCCTTGGTGGGTTGTACTGTTGAGTTCAACAAGGCTATGGGTCCCACCCAGACAGAAAGGGTTGACGGCAGGAAGGGCATCCGGTCGCAAAACTTTTGCCAAAATTAATTATGAAATGTCGATTCCATGTAATTTAGATCAGAGAGGGCCACCTCCGGACTCTCGTCATGCGATCACGCAGGCCTCCCACGCCTTGGAAAAAAATTTTTTTAGGTTTTTTTAGGTTTTATAAATATGAATTTGTAGGGATAGAACATTGAAAAAGCAAAAATCTGACTGTTCATCAATAAAAATATATTCTCCTTCTAAAAAATAGGAATCAAAATGATAAAGTTTCATATTAAAAACACAAACTTATAAACTTAACAAAGTATAGATTATTAACAATATGCTCAATCAATCAAAGGAGTATAACGCATGAGTTACAAATGTAATACCGAAAGCTCGCAATAAAATAGGTGAAGAGAACTTGGTTTTTGAAGAATTTATCATATTATAACTGCTAGTTGTTCTCTGAGAAGAAGGATATGGATGAAATGTAATACTCTATGTATTCGAAAACAAGCATTGTACGCTCGTATTATGATTCTCAGGCATAATATTGTTTAAAATGTTCGCGCAATCAATTCAGAACGTCAGTCAAGAATAGAAAACCATAACGAGTTCTATTATTCTTTTTATAATACAAATTAACTCTAATATAAACGATTAGATCTAACCTTCAGTCTTGTGAAAACTAATAGGTAGAAACGGAATGTAAATCCAAAAACTTGAAGTGTTCGAAAACATATGAGTAATTACAGGAAGGGAGTACACTTATCTAATTCATCACTACTGCTTGTCTAATTCTAGTCTTTGTTTCTTTAGAAGACCTATCTCCTGCTGAAGCTTTCTTTTTCTCTCAGCTCCCATTTCAATCTGGGAGCTTGCAGCTTGCAATTTTTGGGAGCTCAGAGGCTTTGCGCTTAATGCAGCTTGTAACTTCTTGTTCCCGTCTGACATGGCCTCATCTGCCACTCGAATTCCTTCCTCCTTATTCATAATTCTCTCATCTATCTCAGATAATCCACTTTTCTTTTGTCGTTCAATTTTGTTCTTATCTTTATTTAGTGTACTCTGTTGTGATTCAGCTTCCGCTAATCTTCGCTTGGATTCAAGATCATTGTGATATCGCTGTCTTGAATTTTTAACAGATTGCAGTAATTCGTTTGTTATGATAAATTTCGTGACCTTCCCTGAAACGATCAGTTTGTCACGAACATTTCTCAATGCAGCGAGCGTATCCTCATTAAGCGACGAACCATGAGCCTGCAAGATAGCTTTGTTTAAAGAAAAACCTTTCTCTGGACCGGAATTTCCATGTGACAATGACAGAACACATTTAACCAAAGCAGCCAATTGAGGAAATTTTGCCCGACCATTTTCATTTTGAATCTGGAAGACGCGAGCCCAGTACTCATCAATTGGTACAAGGGTTTCATTTTCATCCTTTTTGTCAATTTCGCACCATTGAGTTTCTATCTCTTTCCAATAGGAATGCTGGTTTCCTCTACTTTGATGCTTGTCCGTCATTGGAGTTCTGTGCCATTCTTTGGGGATATCCTCAGTTTGATATTCACGCCACTGACATCGAATAATATCGCATACGTCTTCATTGGTCAAGTTTTCATTCACGGAAAATACCCTATGCATTTCTTTGGACATACTTGGTGCAATTGTGAGTGCCAGCCTAGAAATTGCTTTTAGCGACCTAGATTCTAAGCGATTGTGTGAGTGTAAAGCTCGGGCATCTTTGATAATCTCGCTTGTTATGGGCAGTTGTGCTTGCAAGTAACCTGCAGCTTTCACAAAAAACTTCAAACAATTCGATTGGACATCATGTTTTTCCTTTTCTGATACATTATTCTCGTACAGCAAAACCAAAGCTCGTGTTCCTATGTCAACTTTGTTGAGATGTTGAAGATGTTTCGAGATGTTCACATGAATCCATAAACAGTTCTATTCAATTTTTGTCCGCTTGTAGAATTCGAATATTGATCAATCAAATCAAATATATTAACAAGTCACTCGATGTTTTTCTCCACTTTAGGATGCGCATTTTTGACATTTCTCACTTAGCATATCAAGACCATTGTCCAATTGTTTGATACGAGTAACTTGGGTATCCTTAGAACGAATTCTCACATCGGCAAAAGTCGAATAAAATGTAACAAACCGGACGAACAATTGCATAGGCTACCTTTTAATGGATAATGGATTTCCTTGACATAAGCTGTAAAAGTTGATTTTTCTGTAGAGAACATATACATGCGATGGAGGATAAATTGAGGTGTAGTCATTGAAATAAAGTTCATCATCAGAAAACATATATTTTATTTATTTAGGTTTTTTAGGTTTCTTATAAAAATTTAGGCCATTTTTAGTTTTTTTCACTGAAATTTGAAAAATTTAGGTTTTTTAGGTTGAGTGGAAGGCCTGGATCACGAGGGCGCATCAGCAGCCCCGGACTTGTGCGACAGGTGTGATCAGGGGTTCATCTCGCGGTCCTCTGACCGAGGTGCGACGTGCAAACGGAGATTGCCAAATAAGAAACAACAGCGAAAGAAGTATTAAAGTATGCACACTGAATGTTGGATTAATGCACAAAAGGGCCAATGAAGTCGTCGAGATCTTCGAAAGAAGAGATTGCGATATTTGTTGTGTACAAGAAACACGTTGGAGAGGCGGCTCAGTAAGGTTGATCAGCGGTAAGGGAAGTCGATATAAGTTCTTTTGGAGCGGTAGTGATGATGGATATGTCGGTGTTGGCATCCTTGTAAAGGAGAAATATGCTGATCAAGTCATATCGGTCAAACGTGTAGATAACCGCCAGATGAGTTTGCGCATCCTTTTCGGAAAGATCATCCTAAACATCCGCTCTGTCTACGCTCCCCAAACTGGCAGGCCTCTCGTGGAAAAGGAGGATTTTTCCGCCAAGCTGTTGAGTGAAATATCTACCGTTCTTGACGATGAAGTTCAAATCATTGGGGACTTCAACGGACACGTTGGTGAGTTGCAAGACGGCTTTGAATTCAATCATGGCGGCAAAGGTTACGGTACTCGAAATCAAGATGGTGTCAGGTTATTGGACATGTGTATTGCAGCCGATCTTGTAATAGCCAATACCTTTTACACAAAGCATGTGAGTAAATTGATAACGTATAAGTCAGGTCTGAATGAATCTCAGATTGACTTTTTCTTGTTAAAGCGAAACGATCTTCGCATGGTCAGAAATGTCCAAGTTATAAATAATGAAGAATGAGTATCTCAACACAAGCTCCTAGTGTGTCGCCTCTCACTGAGAACTAATAGTTTTCGCCCACGTAGAGTTCCGCCAAGGCGGAAACTTTGGAAGCTTCGTGACCCCAATGTTCAAGAAGAGTATAGACAAGCCGTGTCCTCTAGTCTTCAGAGTCACTCAGAGCCTCAAGGTATTAATGAAATATGGGGGAGCCTACGAAATGCCCTCCTGAATGCCAGTGATTCCGCATGCGGCTGGACGAAGGGTGGTGTTCGTAAGCCACGTGAAACATGGTGGTGGAATACTGAAGTTGAGAGCACAATAAAAGAAAAACGGAAATTATGGAAGATATGGCGGAGGAGCAATGATACCACAGACAGAGTACGGTATGTTGAAGCGAAGAGGAAAGCCAAATCGGTTGTGTACCATGCCAAGAAGACTTCCGAATCGGTAAAAATGGCAAACCTCGAAAAGAAAGACAGCAAGAACTACATATTTAAACTCGCCAAGAAACTCAAGCGTGAATCCCAGGACGTTACACAAGTGAACTATGCCAGAGACAATTCTGATAGACTTACTTGCAGCGAGGAAGAAAGCCTTGAAGCATGGAAAGACCATATTACGAACGTCTGCTCAATGTCGAATTTCCATGGGATGCGGAGAGACTAGCTCCTATGAATCCTGTAGAAGGCCCACCACCCTCAATCAACAGCAGCATGGTCAGGTCAGCGCTGATGGCAATGAAAAGAAATAAAGCCTCATGTCCATCTGGTGTTGTGTTGGAAATGGTACAAGCTGCTGGAGAAGATGCTATTGAAGCAGTCACAAATCTAGTCAACGCATCCATTCACGAAGCCCAAGTCCCACAGGACTGGAAACTCTCCTGTTTGGTGAACTGCTTCAAAGGAAAAGGTGACTCACTGGGTTGGGATAACTATCGTGGCCTGAAGTTGCGGAATCATGTGCAGAAAATCACCGAGCGCGTAATTGAGAAGCTAATCAGAGAGCAGGTGACGATTGACCCTATGCATTTCGGTTTCATGCCAGGCAAGAGCACAACTGATGCCATCTTCATTGTCCGTCAGTTGCATGAAAAGTATTTTAGCAAAAGAAAGGACATCTACTTTGCTTTCGTAGACATGGAGAAGGCGTTCGATCGTGTACCGCGAGCGATCGTATGGTGGGCGATGAGGAAGTTGGGTATCGACGAATGGCTCATACGTGTTGTACAATCGATGTATAGAGATACTAAGTCTATGGTCAGAGTTGGATTCCATTACAGTGATGAGATTAATGTAAAGGTTGGCTTGCACCAAGGATCCGTACTCAGTCCGATTCTCTTCGTCATCGTGATGGAAACCATTTCAGAAGATTTCCGCCTTGGCTGTCCTTGGGATATGTTATACGCCGACGATCTTGTCATAACTGCCGACTCAATTGAATCGTTGTCGCTTCGGTTTACCGTTTGGAAAACTAATCTGGAAAGTAAAGGCCTAAAGGTAAATGTCGGGAAGACGAAAGTTATGGTGAGCAAGGCCGATCATATCAGCCAGCAAGTGGATAAGGCCAGGTATCCTTGCGGTGTCTGCCGAAAGGGCAGGAACTCAATTCTGTGTTCTCACTGCAATTGCTGGATTCATAAAAGATGCACGAGCCTCAACACCATACGCGCCGATCCCAGCTTCAAATGCAGTAGATGTGAAGGTAACCTGCCGTCCTCGTTTGACATGCCCGCAACAATAACTGTTGGTAGCGATGATTTAATGGTTGTCAACTCCTTCTGCTACCTAGGCGATGTCATCGATCGAAGTGGAGGCTGTTTCGGTGCTACAACTGCAAGAGTCAAAATGGCTTGGTTGACTTTCAGGGATTTACTGCCGATTCTTACGAATCGCAGTATTTCTCTACGACGTAGAGGGTACATTTATCACACCTGCGTCCGTAGTGTATTGCTCTATGCCTCCGAAACATGGGCTCTGAAGAATGACGACATCAACAGACTGGTAAGAAATGAAAACATGATGATCAGATGGATGTGTGCCGCCAAGCTCTGCGAACGTAGATCAATGGAAGGACTACGACAAGCCTTGGGAATCACAGACTTGCCGAGTGTGTTGCGAGCAAACCGATTGAGATGGTTCGGACACTTGGAACGGATGCCTGACTCAAGCTGGCCAAAAAGAGCTCTAACTCTGGAGGTACCTGGTCCGAATATTCGTGGTGGCCAGAGAAAGAAGTGGATCCACAACGTGGAGAAGGATCTGAGAGATCTGCAACTCGACCGTCGCACTGCACAAGACCGTACTGCGTGGAGAAGCGCAATCCGCCCACATCGCAATCGACACGACATATAGTCCAACCCCCAATCCTGTGGAAACAAGGACTCAAAACCGGACAGTAAGTAAGTATGGGGGTAATCAAACAGAATTCACAGAATAAAGATAAGTTAATGATATCCTGGCTCGTACTGAAGATATCTTATCAGCAGACGCTGACATTAAGTATATAGTAACTTATTTACCACTCTGTATTTTACGAATTATTATAATAATAATCATGATGCCAAAGAATAAATGTGAAATCAGGTTTTTTAGTTACAAAAGTCTTAACTGAAGAGCATCGGTGCTACTAAAAGCAACAACGAATTTCGCTGAATTCTATGTCCTCGATCATAGAAATCTACGACACGTGTTCTAATTCATAATTGATGTTTTAATCATAGACTATCTTGAAGACTAGTCCAACTAGTCCTAGCAAATAGGAACATTAATAGCAGATGGGTCCTATGTTCGAAACTGTTGGGAATTGAAAAATACGCACCTCTTGCCTGGCAAAATCAAAAAACACAAAGAAACATGAGTGAATGCATGGAACATCGCACATGATCAATTGTCGGTACTGGACTACCCAATAGGAATAGATGGCCAATATTTACCTGACACAACGTTCATGAATGACCATATGATGACATTGGTAAGAATAGGCTACTCACGAAAAATCGCAGGGAATAAAGCCATGCAATTTCGATGGTCAGTCCACTTCATTTGGCCATTTAAACAATAATGATTGATCATTTCTTGGATCATTTCAAAATAATTGGCCCCATTTACAAGATAACAGAAAACGAGCTTGTAAAAGAACAAAAATGGATGTTCAACCGTAGAACGCAACACCGGGGTCATTTAGGAGCTTTTCCTGTCCTGAATAGAAATAGTTCACTCTAATCAGCGAAGTTATGCTCATCCATGTTCCCTTTCAACATAAATTTGACCACTTCTGTTAACAGAATGATATCCTAGGAGCTTTTGTTTACAAGATGTGTATGTTTCTCGAACACAGTAGCGAACCAATTTTCGCACTTCCTTAAGTTTCCGTCTTCCTGACCTGTAGCAATCCAGCTTTCTTTGCTCAGATGCACTGTATTCCCAAGGAGCTGTCAAGAGCATGGAGAGTGCTACACAGCAAGTACCAATAAGAGAATGCCAAGAACGTAGATGAATATTTTTCTAAGTTAACATTGTGTGCAGAAAAAAATTAATCGAATAACGTGAAAAGTTGTAACCATAACACCGTGCGATGTTTCTTAAAAGGTGCATGTTCTGTACCACTTGCGACCGCATCTACTGCAGCATCTTTTAATAGAATATTTATCTTACATGAAATGCAGAAGATTCATTCAAGACAATCTTGGGTAAAAGGACTTTCGCACATTTGTTCTATTAAAATGTATACATACGTTCCATCAATACATGTGCTCTATTTAAGTATACTGCATACGTTTCGTAAGATTCATATATACAATCTATTGTCTTGCATATCTTTTTTACACAATATTTTTCAACATCAACTTCGACATAGTGTCTGTTACAAATGCTTTATGGCTCTTCTCCGGTTCGTTGCGGATGATGCCTCACCATTAGAATAATTGAAATTATCAAAAGTAATTGATTACTTCAGAAAACAGTAAGATAAATCGAACCTGAGCATTTCGCAGAAACTTTGCTATTCAAAATTGCAATGTCGATTGATTAAGTGTATCTAGTCCAACAAAACTCGAACGTCGAAAGTCATATTTGGCTGTATTGCAATATATCAAAGTCTCATACATAATAGCTATCAAAGCAAATAGTTTCTTACCAACGTTTTCAAGTGCTATTGTACTATAAATGCTACTTCTCGATGCTACTTATATAATATTGACATCAGATATTGAAAAATATGCAAAATCAAAATTGGCCAATTTATACCACTTTAACTATCGGTTACCTGATCAAATTTCTTCTACAAGTAATTGAGCATGTTTCTGAGTTTCAGCATCAATTTGGAGTAAAAACTGGCACATAGAAAAAGCCTAGCCCAGCTTGTAAACAGCCATTTTCGGCATTTTTTGAAAAATCTCGTTTTTTGAACGCTTGTTGTAGCTTTCTGTATTCTGGTTGCCGCTTAAGATCACAGATGTGAACCACCCTGATATACAGCAACACTATTATCATAGTTATTACGGGTAACAAGAAATAGAAAGTTATATAAAAAGTTGTAAAATAAGTTTGAATTTTTTGTTCTTTCTCGGACCGTATTTTTTCACCATCTTTGGAGCCGTGTAGCTCCGTTCTACATGCCAGTTACCCGTTGAAATTGATGCAGGAATTCCTAAATACCAAACTATGGCTGCACGCGACGTTCGGCTGGGTAACGAAAATACAGAAAAAAGTTACAGCTACGTGAAAATTCAAATTTTTGAGAATTTCTAATTTTTTGGAAAAAAATTAAATTTCTAAAAAAAGCTATAGATCCCGCTATATTCAAAATTGGAAGCTAACATTTCAGATTTGATGCTTCCTACTGCATAGTAAACATACGTCCGAAAATCAGCAAAATTGGAGACTGAGTGACACAAAAAGTTCCGAATATTGGGTGAATCGTCGTGGAATGACCCATTGATAATGCCAGCATAATAGGTAAAACTTCTAACGTCATAAATTGCGTGATTACGACAAGTAAAAGCCTGTTACTGATCAAGTCGAAGAATTCAATCACTTTTCATTAAACTGGCTACTGGTCAAAATTCACTGATAAAAATAAACTTGTCAAATGATCATGTCGAAGAATTGAAATCACTGGTTACTTGTTACTTGTCATTAGTCATAGCTCATGATCAGTGAACGAAGAATTTACCCCTGGTCGCTCCTGTCACGTCAGTCCGGGGCTGCTGATGTGCCCTCCTGATGGCAATGCGAGAGTCCGGAAATGACCCTATCTGAATCATGCCAATCTGAATCGACACAACCATGATAAATGAAGCAAGTTTTACGGTTGGATGCCCTTCCTAACACCAATTGACCTCTTGAAGCCGTTAGAATAGCTCGGTTTGAAGAGTTTCCTTCTCTGTTGAAATGTAGTATCCATAACTTGGATGGATTCCCCTTGCCGCAGAAGAAGAGCGTATCGTCCTTTGCGCCAAGCGGAGAAGTGCTCGACCGCAGTCACATTACTGTTTACCCAAGTAGCACTTGCGTCCTATTCCTGCACCTGATACCGGAACAGACGCCTTACAAAAGTTAAAGAAAGCCGTGTCTCGTATTATGCTGTTGATGGTAACTTACATTGTAATCAGCCGTTGGTCCGCCATTGAATCTTCCCTGGTCTTCACCTTGGGTATTTAGTCCAAGGCTTCTCAGAACTTTAACCGACCCGACTCGATGGGTTGCACAGTTGCTACCGCCATGCAGGGGGCACGACCTGTGAGAGCCACCAAGAAGTATAGTCCGAAAGGGGTCAACACCTGGACCGTAGGGACTCGTGGACGTGACAACCCATCCCCCCATCAATTAATTCTCATTATGACGTTATAACCTTTTTTTCGCTCCAGATACTCAGCGACGGAATCATGTCAATGACTCATTGAGATGAGGTGGCAGCTTTCTGATGACCTTCACATGATAAAGCGATGGTTCTTACAGTTCAGAAAATGTAAAAATGGATGAAAATAAAAGTACGAGATTCTAGTTTAGGAATATTATACTAGGCTTGTAAGATAGCAGTTTTCGAATATACGAGTAATAATCAACATAGTAATATTGACTTACGTGCAATTCTCCGTTGACAGCCGGATGAGTAATGTAGAAATTTACAAGAATATTTTCAGCTTGTGAGTACACGAAGAAGATTTTGACCTTGACGCTAAATGGGCAATTTTGATTACAGAACTGGCGTCAAATGCTATCCTAAAGCCTACTGGCAGCATTTTATGCAAAGTTCCCTAAAGATGCACGCGTGCTGTAAAGAAAATAACTGATTATTTTCTATAATATCTGATATCCTGAAATGATAATTGGCATTTCTAATATCAAAATTTGACATTACGAGCAGATTGGCCTTAGGAATTATTTCATGATTTCAACAAACGATGTATCTTAGTTAAGAATATTACCAATCAAGGATTTACGAGATGTTGAAATGAAACGGTGAATTTGGAATATTTTACTTTTTCTGATGAATGCCTAACTGCTTTCGCTTCAGATGATTGGTTGTGATGACCTATTGTATCCGATAGAAATTTTTTAATGCAAAATATCTTCGTTTTTCGTATTAGCAAAATAAAAAGGATGGTCACATATTTAAAGCAATTTTATCCAGGCTATCTAAATCATAGTTTTTACTCTTTCACTGTGAAGAACTTCCGGCCTACTGCTCTCTGTACTAGCAGCCGTGATCAATTCACTCACCGGCCTTGTAGGCTCAATAGAAGATAACAATTTGGATTGTTCGTTATCCAGTTACTCTCACTCACTCACTCAATCCATTTAGCGTCGATTGCTCCAACTTGATTGGGTCCGACGATTTCTCCTTATGGCTCCTCGCCACTTCTCCCGATCGAGGGCATCGTTGGGTACCAGTCCGAGTAGTCGCAGATCTTCGTCGACACTGTTTCTCCATGACTTCTTGGGTCGGCCGGCTGGTCTTCGCCCTGCCACGTCAATGGATTGCACTCGCCTGGTCCAACAGCTGTCATTCATTCTGGTGACATGCCCGAACCAACGCAGACGCCTTCTCCTTAAGACGTCGCCAATTTCCTCTATCCCGAGCCTTCTTCTCACTTCCTCATTTGAGATCCGAACTTGAGGAGAGACACCACACATCCAACGCGCCATTCTCATGTCGTTGACTTCAAGCCGCCTTACAGATTCCTTCGTCATGGCCCACGTTTCGCTGCCGTACAACATGCAATTTCTGACACATGCTTCGTAAATCTTTGCTTTTGTTCTTAAATTTGGTGCTTTGGTTGTCAAAAAGCGTGAGAGTTCTCTGAACTTGCTCCAACCACATCGAATCCGAGTCTGTACTGCAGCGACAGCACCCCCGCCTTCGTCCAGCATGTCCCCAAGGTAACAAAAATTCTTAACTGCTTGCAACCGGTCACCGTCAACCTCCAAGTGAGCGCTGACCGAGTCATTAGTGGGCTGCACCACGCTGCCACGACAACGGCCACACACGTAATTCGTCAAGGCTCTCAGACTGCCAGTTACACCACTGCACCGCTTATGCGTCCAACCATTGCAGGAAGTGCACAAGATTGAGTTGGCACCGACACCATGCTGGCAGGTTGTGCAGGGATACGCCGCAGGCATTACGGAAGCGTTGAATTCGGAGCTGCAACGCATGACTTTGGACTTCTCAATATTGACGACTAAACCTTTCTCGGCAAGGGCATCTTTCCATACAGCAATCTTGGCAGACAGTTGCTGACTCGTTTCCGCAATGAGGAGGAGATCGTCAGCGTACAGAACTTCCCAAGGTAAGCCTTCCCTTACATTCTCAGTCACAACATCCAGGGTAATTGCAAAAAGCAGCGGACTGAGCACGGAACCTTGATGGACCCCCTCAGTGACCTCGAACCGATCGCTGGAAGACAATCCCCACCTGACAATCGATTGGGAATTCTCGAAGAGCACCATCACAGCGTTCACTAACCACTCTTCCACTCCTGCACGCCTCAGAGCCCATTGCACTACCGATCGGGGAACCTTGTCAAAAGCCTTTTCCAGGTCGATGAAGGCCATGTGGAGATATTTCTTCCTTTGAAGGTGTTGCTCTTGTAGCTGTCGAACAATAAAAATTGCGTCTGTGGTCCCTTTGCCTGGACTGAAGCCGAATTGCATCTCGTTAATTCGAACGGCATCACGTATCCTCCTCTCCAGCACACGCTCGAAGATCTTCATAACGCTGTCCAGGAGCTTTATTGCCCTATACGAGCCACACATCATTGGATCACCTTTGCCTTTGTAGATCGGAACTAATATGCGCAGCTGCCAATCAGTAGGCACCACGTTGTCTGTCAATATTGCGTTGAATAGGTCAAGTATCCAGTCAATACCTGTCGGACCTGAAGCTTCTACCATCTCAGCCACGATACCAGAAGGACCCGATGCTTTTCCTTTGCGACTTTTCATGACAGCATCAGCTATCTCTTCCCTAGACAATTGACACGGAGGATCCGCTACTGGAGATGCACCATCATCATTGTACAACCGAGTTCCTGTGTTCAATAGTCGACTCATGTACGTGTACCAAAGTCCACTGACAGCTCTTTCACTACAAAGAAGCATACCATCCTCACTTTTCATTACTGTTGGAGCTACCAGATCTTCGCTCTCCTGACACATCCTTTTCGCGACTTTAAAGATGGATTGGTCGAACTGATTCAGCTCGAGCTCCTCCGTCAGTTCACTCAGTCTTGCTTGTTGGGCTTCCCACACCGCTCTGCGCGCCGCTCGCCTGGCATTCCTGTATTGCTCGCGATGAAGCTCACATCCGGACCGACGCCACCTTGCGAAGCACGCCCGCTTCTCTTCGATTGCCTTGTCGACAGTGTCATTCCACCACCAAGTTTCTTTTGCCCTTGGAGGACCCTTCGTACGACCACAAATTCGTTCGGTTTCTTCCAACCATGCGTTTCTCATTACGGTCCATTTCTCTTGGACAGTGACTGCTTGGAGATACTCGTCATTCCTCCCTCGCACGCTCTCAGCAAAGGCAAGCCGTACACCCACTTTCTTTAGTTCCCACACCTTCAGTTTCGGCATGACCCTCCGTTTCGCTCGTCGCTTGATCTTCACATGCATGTCTGCAACCAAAAGGCGATGCTGTTGCACACATTCTTCATTAGGAATCACTTTCACATTCGTCACAAGACGGCGATCACTTTTGCGTACCATGAAGTAGTCGATCTGGCTTTTGTGCCCACCGGATTCATACGTTACAAGATGATGGTCTTTCTTGCGGAAGTAGGTATTGCACACCACCAAATCGAACATGTCGCACGTCTCCAGAATGGCCTCTCCTTCAGTGTTACGGGAGCCAAATCCCATTCCGCCATGTACACCTTCGTAGCCATTTGAGTCTCTCCCAACATGACCGTTCAGGTCGCCACCGATGATGATTGTCTCCTCACTGTTTATGGAGCTCAACACTTCATGCAAATTCTGCCAGAACTCTTCCTTTTCCTCCGCACTCCGACCCACTTGTGGTGCGTAGGCACTGATGACGTTGAAGTGTCGGCCGGCCATGTGCATTCTCATAAGGAGGAGGCGGTCATTTATTCGAACGATGCGCGACACGAATTCAAGGAGATCTTCACAAACAAGTACTCCGACTCCACCGTATCCGTCGTGACTTCCATTCCACATAAACTTATATCTTGAGCCGAGGGGACCCAGCCACCTAGCACTCTTGCCTTTCCATCTGGTCTCCTGAACACAGCAGATGGCAATCCGTCTTCTGCGCAATGTCTCCGCGATCTCACCACTTCTTCCAGACATGGAACCCACATTCCAGGATCCCACTCTGAGAGGTTCCACCTTCTGTTTCCTCCGCGACCCATCAGGTACATGACCATCATCCACAGCCGCATCAGAAATACCTTCTCCCATCCTTCAGTTTGTCGTAGGCCGATGGAGTAGCCCACGGGGTACACGGGGCTGTACCCTGCCCATATTGTTATTCAAAGCCAAAAGGATTTTTGGAGCAAAATTTTCCAGCCGGATGCCCTTCCTGACGCCAACCCTTTCTGTCTGGGTGGGACCCATAGCCTTGCTAAAAACAACCTACCAAGGCAGTAGGGGCTTTGTTTACAGTGCCTTCTCCAGACAAGTTTACCTCAAAAGGCTAAGCGAATCCTGTCAATCCCGGTTTGTGTTGAGTTTCCTTCTCCAATGGATTGGTTGTTTTAGTTACTATCAGCAGATGGAAAGATAGTATCCAGGGGGCACGTCCTGCAAGCGCTGCCAAGCAGGTAGTCCAAAAGGGGGTTGGAACCTGGACCTTAAGGACCCGGCGACGTACAACCAGCGCCCCCCAAATGAAGCTTTTACGTCACTACTCCCCATACTTGGGGCTTGGACGGTGCTGACACAGTCAGACTTATGGAGCGTTGTAGTACTTTTAGTCCGGATGCCCTTCCTGCCGACTTCCAATGACACCTTCGGGGCTCGACCTCTGGACCAAAAGATCGCTAGGCCAAGCACTTAACCACTGAGACCACACGGAGACCACGGAGTTAGATACTATTTACCTGTTATTCGCTATTAGGTCTTCTGAAATACTAGCGTGAGACAATAGATCAATTGATTTTAAACATCAGTTTTCATTATTGCTTTATATCATGATTATCATGCTACTGAAATGAATCACTGTCAGTACGCTAAACAGTGAGGTTAAGTAGTTCACTTATGAATTGGGTGCTTTACTGTAAACTGTTCACTTGACATCCCAAAAGCGATGACAGGAAATAAGGAAAGAACACTTACACCCAAAGAAGCGGAGCATTCGGTCGGAGTAGCAGCTATCTAGCCTAATACACCAACTACCAACTTAACAACAGCCCACCCTTGTCTTGTAGCTCCTGTTATACAGGAACACTCCACTAAACAGACAAGAGAAGGGCATTTCCACGCGTGACGGAATCACTTTTGAACACCTATTTTTGGATAATTTTTAATTTTTTCGGCAAAACATTGATCATTCGTTTAAATTATAGTCCTATTTTCCTCAGAGCATGACTGAAGAATTCTACTGTGGTATTCAGATGTCAAAAAAGGATTTTGATTTTTTAGAGGCATGTTTCAAAATCATGAATTCTTCGTGACGGAATCACGCAGAGAATTTTTCAATTTTTAATTTGCGTGAACCGAGGCAAAAGTCTGCGAATCCAGAGGTCCAATTCGCATATACTCTCAGTATGTTTGATGGTTGGGCATGTATATACGGATGGATGAATATTTAGTTCAGATGTTGTTTATTCTCTTAGTATGGTCTGTGTTAGTCAAAGATGTCATCGTGACGGAATCACCGTGACGGAATCACTCTCCGATTTGCTCCTACAAATTCAAATGATTTCTTCCATGCCATTCAGAATTTTTAATGTATTTCATCCAACCATGAAAACATGTCATATTTACAGCCTGAGCCGCCACGGAAGTCAACATTCTTAGACTTATTTGCACCCTATACAAGTAGGCCTACTAGACCCATCTACAGAATGAAAAATCACTGCTAGTAGTGGCATCCAGATATGCATTTTATCCGATTCTCAACAACAAATTGCGTGCAATATTAGGTACGCCTACCGGTACCGTTGCATCATCAAGTTTGAAAAATGATGTATTCAAAATGTTAAATCATGTCAAAATATCGTAGTCCTCTACGAATTGCGGAGATAGTAAATTGGAAACCGAACTTTCTCCCTTTTTCACTGTTGACAGGCTTCGGCAGTTTCCATATGCCTGCCTCAGAAATACAGTCAGTATCATCCCTAGATGGAGCAATGTAGAAATATGTCATCACGAGATATGTCATCTCTTGTAAAAGTCAGTAACTTGACCCTTAACACTGTCTTCTAGCCCCTGAACGGAAGTTGATCCTAGTGCATTCGGTGCCTCTTTGATCTGGAATCCTTCTCTTACTGTCAAAACTACCAAAATGGTCTGCGCTTATTAGGTGAATCTGAAAGTGCATTCATGGCACGTTTTACGGCTTTATCTATGGACTGAGGAGTATAGGAATATGTGGTGTTACTATTTCCTTTGTTTTGTTGTTTCTCGTGATACCGTTTCTGTGCTTCATTATGTCTCCTTTTAAGTTTATTTTTCCCGTTTTCAGACATAGTACTCCATCGTTTAGCTTTTCTAGACCTTTCTCTCTCTTAATAAGTGTTATGCAAATCTAAGTCTGTCCGAACTCTGTCACATCCTCTCTGTTGACGCTCCGCAGCAGTCAATGGAATGTTTGGAAAATTATTCTATCCTGCAAAAAAAGAGATTTCCGTCCGCTAACTAATGAATCTAGATCAGGAGACTCAGAAGCACCTTTTTTCTTGGAGAAGTCTGGAGGATCGACACCGTTAAATCATTGGCTGATGAAGTCATCAAATGAGAGCTTTTGTTAATGTATAGATGAGTTTGAAGGGGAAATAGGGAACATTGCCGCTAAATTTATATTCAGGCATCAAGGAATCATTCAGAACGTATTTTGTCACCAATGACGTTTTCAAAAAGTCATGTAAAGTCCCGTTTCATGTTCTCTTGAGCAGAGATACGCTTCTTGGTTGTCCATTTAACATAAACGTAGCTAATAGATAGCAGTCACTGCTACTAGAACTAATATTTCTTGAGTTTGATTTTGATTGCCATCAACACAATCATGTCGTGTAGGCCTTGTACTCTTACTGGCTCCCTGTGAAATGCAATGACATGTACTACAGAAACACATGGAAATTATCCGCTACCGCACATGCTTACGTGTATAACTCTCTTAGTTTCCCCATCATACTCCTCATGTTTGCAAGGTGAACTCGAAGCCTCCTCTATTTTTCCAGCAATTCCATCGAGCAATTCCGTCACAGTGATTCCGTCACGTGACGGAATCATTTTTCCATTACTACTTTATACATACCCGAGAAAAAACTTAGCCTAATCTAGTTTATTTCCTATCGAGTGAATGCAGAGAATCTAGATTTTCAAAGAAAAATATTTAAATCTAGTCTTGTGAGATGCATAATTAGTATTTTTTCGTGACGGAATCACTTTTTGACAGACTATGAAATAGGCCTAGATGCATAATGCAGTAAATGCAAATTTACTGGATTTGAAGTACCTCAATATTAAAGTTATTAGCCGTGAGGACTCAACAAAGCATTTATGTCGAAACTTATCAGTCTCAAGCCTGTCATAAAAGTGATCAAGTAATTACAATAAAAATCATGCATTTTTTAAGATTTATTTGCATGATTTTAAATTAGTTACTGTGTCGAATAACTTATCAGCAAGTTGATTAGACAAATAGAATTTGAAATTTCATAATATGTGTATGAGGAATATACTAGTGTTCATGCGAAAATTGGAACTTGAAATTTTGACATTTTTTAATTTCTCGCGTGGAAATGCCCAGAAATAACTGCTCCAATGGGAAGGTCCCATTAAGCTCTATAACCCTGGATCACCTGCACCGGTGAATGAAGACAACCCTGTCAACAACAGGCCACTACACACCATCAGGGACGTCCTCACTAGCGCCGCCTTTGGTGTCTTACTTACTGGGACGTCTGCCTTCATTCAGCACTAATGACATTGGTAAACCGCCATCTTGTACTGTTAATTTCATTCACTTCTTTATGTTTTCAATTTCATCCGTTTCTATAGTTTCTGAACTGTGAGAACCATCGCTTAATCATGTGAGGTCATCAGAAAGCTGACATGATTCCGTTGCAGAACATCTGGAGCGAAAAAAGCTTATTACGTCATAATGAGAATTGAGGTCTTAAATTGAGACATACATGCACAGATCTGTGGGATTCCCATGGAATTACACTCTGATCTTATAAATTATTTATTAAGAAGCCTATCACCGTTCTCTGAGGACTGCAGACATACAAAAAGAATGGAATCTAGCCCGTAAACGGAGTTGCTGCTGGTCATGTAGGCCTACAAACAAAGGAGATGAACAGTTATGTTTTACGATTCTTTTAAACTATGCCATCCATTAGAGCGAATCATGAAGAAACCAATTGGTATGAAATAATATATTTTCATCCTGTGTAGCAGAGCAGATATGAAAAAGGTACTCAGATTGACTATTGTGGATTGTTGATTTATAAGTAGTATGAAAAAGTAAACTTTTATGAAAAATGTGACTTTTTTCTCGAACTCCCAAAGGAAGTAAAAAGCGCGCCTATATTTTGTCAATCATTTGGTTTACATGTAGTAGTAATGCCATAAAAATTTCATTGAATTTTGAGATGGGCTTTTTGGGTATTCAGATTCGAAGTCTACGATTTCTGCAATTTTTGGAGAAAAAATCGCAAACTTTGAGCGTCGATATCTATGTCACAAACAGCACAAATGTTAGATTGATTGTTTGGGGTACTAAAACACATCATCAACAAGATGTGTAGAGAGTTTGGTGCTAAGGACGGTTGCTCAGGAAAATCTGTCGTCGAATACAAAGCAACATGTGCAACTTTGAGGCCCTGTAACTCAGGAACTACGGCGAATCGGAGCGAACAAATCTGGATTTCTTCTGATGAGGCCAAACCCTACCTACAAGCCAAATATGAACAAAATCTGAGATGGTGGGTTAAATGGCCTTGAGGATTTTATATGCAATAATTCTTTCTCATTCATCAATAATAGCGTTGCGAACCTTGTAAACTTAGCTTTGCAGCTTATGCCTAAACACATGCGATATTCAGCGTTAACAAGAGAATACAAATAACTGTGGCATCAACCAAGCTTTAGTGGAATTGGCTGTGAGAAGTTTAACCAATAATCACATCACACCTACTTGATATCATTCTTGTGTTGAAAGCTTTCATGAATTATGCGTGATACAAAAAATACCTCTCCACCCTCATAAACACTTTCAACTTCAGCAGCAGTGCTGGCTGACGAAGGAAGAGGTCTTTTCTCCAGATCCCTAGTTTTTGCAAATCCAGTAGCTTCTGTGTTGCTCGAGAAGAATGGAGGATTTGACATGACGAAATCGAAGCAGGAGTTTTCTAGATGAATAAGTGCATCCGTAAGAAGGCAAGTATCCGCAACTTTGATTACTGAAATGATAAAAGATACAATGATGCGCATAATGGTCTAAGGTACACTGAACATTAAACATAAGAAGTTCCGTAAATAAAACGAATAAATTATTACAAGTTGTTACAACTACGTAATAAGTAACAACAATGGTAGTTCACAGATAATTGGAATTAAACACCGATCCAATAGAATTTTGTTATATAACTGTAATCAGCAGGGGTCTAACATCAAAACTGTCGATTTTTGTCAATTTTTCGCAAAGGCGACAAAACACTTTTTGCTACATGTTTTCCATCAAACGTGTAGATAATGGAATTCCAGTAGCAATTTGTAAATTACATACCACGATATGACTGATCAATTATTTTCAAATTACAGTACTTACATTACATAAATATCAATTTTCAAAATGTGTTTAGTAACGCTATGTTGTCTTGGGGGATGAAGCTATCTGATTGGATTACGCACATCCTTTAATTAAAGACTGATGTTATACTGTCGCTCGACTATAGCTCATAGCTCAGTTGGAAGAGCGTTGGCCTAGAATGCTGGAGGTCGGTGGTTCAAAACCAGAAAATCTGTGCAGATCCCCCAGAGCCAGCAAAAGTTTCAGAAATTCATGATGATACCATATCAATGGTTGTTTTCGTCACATTTGAAAACTGGCAATGACATGCATTGCACGTGACGTATGCATCCATTAGCATTGATGATTCATTCCGCGTTACATGCTTAGAAAATAAAACGTGATACGTGTTGAGCGGGCCAATCACCCACCTGATGGGGGCAACCCATAGGTCACATGGTGTGAGCGTTGTGTATGTGTGTGCAGGTAAAGAGGTGCTTTGTATTGTGCAGTTGAGATTTGCATAGGGTACATTGAGGAGAAGGGTGGACAGAGGGGTTTATTTTATGTAAGTATTCTTTTAAGAAGGATGATTTGTTGGTGCGGAGTTGTGCCAGTGTTATGCCTGTTCGTCTATCGGTAGTTTGTCCTGATTTGTGAACCGGGGTGGGGAGGGGATTGCGTTATTGATTTTGCTGTTGTGTATGTGCCGACGTGGCGAGTGTTTGTTTGAGCCTTGTTGTTGCGTATGATGGCTGTGATTGGGGAGAATGTGTACTTCTGTGGGTTTTTGTTGTCTGGGAGGTGTGGTCGTTGCGTGAGGAGGGCTTTGTTGACACTTTTGTTTAGAACCTTTGTTGTATCTCACCATAGAGAACAGACGTGGCCATGAATCAACATAGTTTTCTCTTCTATGCTTTCCTTTACAAAGTTGCACCAACACGTAATTTAGTTATATTTCTGTTAAGTTCAAAGAAGTACGTAGGAGATGTAACCGATAGGCCATGAAACATTCTGAAAACCTCTGTTAAATCTTGAAGGAGACGTAGTTTCTCAAGAGATTCCAAGCCGAGGTGCTGTAAACGTTCGTCATATGTCTCAATACCCGAACACTGCGTGTGGCTCTACGCTGGAGCTGCCTCGCTGAGGCGGGCGTTAACAGTCAATGGATCTAAACAGACCCTCCCACCTTCACTAGCAATGCCTGGCGATTAGGATTTCGGCCAAACTCCATAATCTTATAACCGGATCAAAACTAGCAGCTAATACAATATTGAAGGCAGTAATAGCTTATCACCTTAATACTTAGAATAACATGGAAGAATATTAACGTCGAATCCTAAAAAATGCAAGAGTGAACGAAGAGAAAGATTGATAGTAAAATCAAACCAATAAATAAATGGCAAATTGTAATAATAATAATATGCCTACCAGTAAAATAACTATGAAACCTATTACAAAAAAGGATACATGTGACGTGAATAACCAATGCACTTACACTGAAAGATGGGGACTCGGTCCACACAATGCTATCAGCTCAGTACTCATTAATTAAATTAAGACACGACACGGTCAAAAAAATTCGAAGGATCCAGGAAACGGAAGACGCCAAAGTTAAACAATTACCCTAGTGGAGAATCTTGTAAATAATTAGGTAATTAAAAGTCATGAATGAATGAATATAAATAAATACTGACAACATAGAGTAACCTACTCTAGTATAGAGCAGGTACTAAAATACGTATAAAGGCAAGTCTACTCAACTGAAGACGGTAAGGGAAATAAATTAATACTTATAAACGATCTAATTTTTATCAAATAAGAACTGTAACAAGAGTTCGTCATGGACCTGACGAGAAGCTAACTAAAAATAACAAAAGGTGAAAATTAGAAACCTAAAAAACCAAAATTAAGTTTGCTATGTATGGAGTCATCAGGGAGGAACCATGTGGCTGCATGAAGCAAGGTTTCGGCCCCTAACCTCCAACCTATACCACATGGCGGGGCCAGGCCAACCATATCGAATGTACGATATGGAAGGTCTCTCCAAGTCTGAGGAAACATAGCAGAACATAAACGAAAATAAATTTTTTTAATATATTAGAACAAAAGGACGCACATGAAACTAGAAGAGGTTATCTTAGCCCAACATGCCAATGATGGATGGCATCTGGCGGGGCGAAAAACAACCAAACTTAAAAACGAGGAACCTATTCTTGGAGAAGGACTTAATGCAAGAATTAACCAGCAAATTATTCTTATAACCCCGTCCTATAAAGATATCAAAAATGCCCTTAGCTCTTGATATGAAGGCGGAAGCATCAGATGAAATCCTAGCGAATCTGATGAGTTGGGCAGCAAAGATGTTTAAGCCAGTGTTCAAAGGCATGTTACTCTCGGGGAAAGTATACAGCACCACTGGGAAGCTGAACTCATCAACCTTATGGTAAACCTCTGTGATGTAATGGCCACCATCTTCGATCCTGATTCTTACATCCAAATAATTAACACATTTGTTGTTGTCCCCGCTTCTGCTAGCCAAGAGATCTACCGGGTAGATTTCAGGAAGGATCTTATCAAAATGTTTGAAGTTAAACACACAAATGTCATCGACATACCTAGTGGTACGAGAGAGAATTTTGGCTAAGCCAAATCTCTTACTCGCTAGGAGCCCCCTCACAAAATTAAACTCCCTGTAAGCCAAAAACAGGTCAGCTAAGAGCGAGCTGGAATTCCCACCCATAGGTATGCCTCGAATTTGCTTGAAGACAAGTCCCCCGAAAGTGACAAAAGTGTTATTCAGGATAAAACTTATTGCATTAAGGAATTGGGTTTTGGACCAGCAGTGATACCCTCTGTATTTTTTATTCGAGAAGAAGGTTCTATAATAGCCAATGCAGATAAAGCTCTTGGAACTGCTAAAAATTAACTCACATAAGTCTTTCAGGGACTCCAAAACCTGGTATAAATTAAGATTCGTATAGATTGTGGAGAAATCATATACTTGTAAGGAGTGGCAATTCAAATCCGACATCCTGTCAAGGAATTCCCCAGAAGAGTTAATGCTCCAGAAGGCATTCACACCTGAATTATGCTTAATGGAAAGGCAATAACTACTTAACTTGTCCCGGACCAATTGCAAACCTTTGTTCACCAGTATGGCCAAATCTTTGGAAGTGCTGTTCCTGGCACCAGCTATGAATCTACTTTTATATGGATTTTTGTGCAATTTAGGTATCCAGAAAAGTTTAGGTAAAACCATAAACTTATCTTTAACCGTTATGCCAAAGGAATCCTTGAGGGTGGTGCAATGTTCGGCAATTATGTCATTGATGGAAGAAATTACTGGTGCGTAAGTTTGATTACCAACAGCATTGAAACTTCTAAGGTCAAAGCCTAGTTCGTTCAAGAGGACAATGAGGTAATACTTCCTACACACAATGACAAAATTGTTGGCGGCCTTATCCGCCGGAGTAATGACGTAATTCTTCTGAAAGTTTGAGATGAAGTTTTTACACTCCTTAGATCTTAGTACCTCGTGCGAATGTGAAGATGGAAAGCAAGAACTTAGGAAGGAAATGCGATTTCTAATTATCTTAAGGACAGCCTCCGACCAATTCTGGAAGTCAGAATTCTTAAGAGCGTATTTTCTGCAGGACTTTTCAATAAATGCAACTAGTGCATTTTTAACACTGACCCTAACAAAATCCCAAGACTTGTGAATAGGACTTGTGAAGACAAGTCCCCCGAAAGTGACAAAAGTGTTATTCAGGATAAAACTTATTGCATTAAGGAATTGGGTTTTGGACCAGCAGTGATACCCTCTGTATTCTTTATTCGAGAAGAAGGTTCTATAATAGCCAATGCAGATAAAGCTCTTGGAACTGCTAAAAATTAACTCACATAAGTCTTTCAGGGACTCCAAAACCTGGTATAAATTAAGATTCGTATAGATTGTGGAGAAATCATATACTTGTAAGGAGTGGCAATTCAAATCCGACATCCTGTCAAGGAATTCCCCAGAAGAGTTAATGCTCCAGAAGGCATTCACACCTGAATTATGCTTAATGGAAAGGCAATAACTACTAAACTTGTCCCGGACCAATTGCAAACCTTTGTTCACCAGTATGGCCAAAGAGTTATTGTGACTAAACTGCAAAGAGCAGCACTTCGTGACATTAAAGTCCAGCTGCCAAGATTCTGGCCATTCACGTAAAGAGTCAAGATCACTCTATAAACGCATAGTGAGGAGGTCTGCATCAGTTTTTCTCATTTCAACATATATCTTCGCATCGTCGGCGTACTTAAGAATCTGACAGCTCTGAAGGCATTGATCAAAATCGTTTACGTAGGCTGAGAATACGAGCGGACCCAAAACGCTGCCTTTGTTATGCAAGCTATCGCTAAAACAAAGACTGAGCTGAATGCAAATAATCACAGAGATGAATTCATTAGAAACTTCCAGTTTAGTGCTCTTGTTTTTGCACCATTGGTGTTCGATGAACTCTTCATTTTAAGAGAGAATACTCACCACAATGTTTTTGTGCAGCCACGTGTTCGCAGTATCAATTTCGGAAAAAATAGTGTAAGAAGTTATGGGTATTAGCTTTTGGAACAAAGTGCCTGAGACGTTACGTCAATTAAAGTGCAAAAGTCCTTCAATCATTGACTTTTTAACGTCATATTTACAGAAGCAGTCCGGTATTCAGACCTCAATTTACACCACATAACTACATGACTTTTACTGACTTTCTTTTTTCGTGTTACCGTTTGTGTCTTGTATGTCACATGCATCTCAGATGTAGTGAAAATTAATAAATCTTGAATCTTGATGAATGAATTTTATGTTAATTGACTCTCTCGATGAGTGAATTTTCGTTTTGGAAATGCAATGGAAATTGGAATATTGTGCGTAATTTGTCCATGGTATAATGCGGAAAAAATAAGGCAACAATGTATCTCGCAATGATGATACCTGCATCTATGCATGCGAAAGATATTTTAGAAGTCTCAGTTAGCGTGCATGTACATGTGTATTAGCGTTGCTGCCCGCTTTATTCCTTCATTGCAGCCCAGTCCATTTCAATTACGCACAATATTATTAACATACATTTTTCGGGCAATAATGTAGGAGATTTTCAGGCGTTTATGCGCCCTAAAATGTCCTGCATTATTGCCCTAAAAAATGTGCAAAAGTAATTGAAAAGTGCAAGAAACCTTTCGACTCTCTTCCGAATCGGGCCACGATTTATCAGAGACTCTCTTCCGAATCGGGCTACGATTTATCAGAGACATATTTGATGCCACTGGATCTGTGAAAGACTGCTCGTTCTGGACGACTTGTAGCTGACAACATTGGAGAATCAACATGATTGATGAAGCACCTGTCGAAGCCCCTCAAGCATCAGCTCGACATTGCATCATTGAATTTAGTATCAACAGATCTATGCAATCCATTTTGAGCGAAATGGGTTATCGCCCACAGTCTTACATATATGCACCGTGCATGTATCTCAACTAATCAATGGTTTCACTGAGGACGATAGTGATGGCCGCTTGCAATTTTGAGAAGTGTTCGTAAATCACTGTGACGCGACATTCCCTGATAAAATTGCGTCAGAGAACAATTTATACATCAGTGTTATCTCTCGTTATATGGTGAACGTACTGAGGCAGTCGGACTCGGTGAAATATGAAAAGCATTTGAGATGGAATGATAGATTTTGGATATTTTTCTGAATAGGGAAAGATATCGCTCTTTTTGATAGCAAATTCCTATGGGTTAATCAAAAAGATCTTCATATAATATGGGAGACGTGAAAGATGTATTTGCGCTTGCTGTCGATATCTGGTCAACAGTCTTTAACATTAAATGTATAATAACTTATTTGCCACTCTGAATTAATAAAATTGGTCCGAGCCTTCTCTTAAATGAATCGGCCCTTGTCTCACAATATTCACCGAAAGCAATATTCGATGAGTTATCCACGTCGAACTGCTCGCCTTCGTCAGTCACATCCATCATGGATGCTACCATCTTTAACAGTCCTGATAGATTATCGAGACAAAGCGTTCAATCATAGAAAAACGGAAAAGCATAATCGCCTACGAAGTCACTTCATCGATAAAATTTTTACACTTAGAGGCTTGCAGAAATCGGTCTCTTACAAAATTATAAAGGAGTTGTTGTCACCTATTCGAATTTGTGTAATTGGGAAGCTTCACAAAGCTAATAAAGCTACATCTAAGATTTCTGCTTGTGATAACCAGGAATACCTTTTGTCCGTCTATAATCAGGACGCTGCATGATCCTCGTCACGCAGGTCATCAGTGTACATGACTGTGATTTGCCTAAATATCGATTGAAAGTTTCGGTTAGGTTGAGTGCGAGTTGAAATCGACCTAAAAGAATGTTTCGCGACCGGATGGTTTGCCATATTGGATTATGAGCGAATATTCTTCCATTTTGGTTCCTGCGATGACCTCAACCTGCAACAAAAACATGGAGATTGTTGCGGTACCTGCTTGAAGGAAGCTTATACATCCCATCGTCAAATCTACTAATCCTCAGCTTGTATCCGACAATCACCATATTTCTCTAAAGTCGATTCTCTCAAAATTTCTTGAGAAAACTGTTGTAACTACACGGATTCCGACGTCCGTATATTAGAAATACCATCTGTCACAGTTTGACTATGTTCCAGCTCCATGAAGTACGACTGTCCCCTCGTCTTTCTTAACAATACAATTTTCTTGGAAATTCTTCGATATGAGATCAGGTACAGCACTGCTGTATTGACTTCACAAAGGGTTTTGACAAATTGCCTCACAAAAATATCATGGAAGCAATTCAGGTATATGTGGAAGCTGCTGAATGAATTGGAAGTTTCCTAACTGACCGAAGCGCTTGGGTGACGATTTCTCCCGGGTTTGGAGCCCCTAGTGGTGTGCCTCAGGGAAGTGTAATTGCCTCCTACCTTTTTGTCTGGTCATAAATGAACTCTCCTAAATGTGGCAATTCGGACATCATAAAATAAAAATGTGCTAACGATAACAACATTTTACATTACGTATGTGATAGTAAGAAAGATCATCTGAGATTAGAATGGCAGTAAATTCTGGAATGGTCCGATTCCAGAGGATTTCCAATCAACCCTTCGAAGTGCTCTATCATGGACATAGTAATGAAGCAAAACTTGCCACTAACTTCTTTGCCAGGACTTCTGCAATCCTACCGCGCGAAGATCTTGGGACTTATCCTCTCATGCTTCCATCATCTCATATCAAAACGCTTCACATCATTCAAAACCTAAGGCGCACTGGCTGCCCCCGTATGTAATCAGTGATGTTTACCTATCTCTTTTTCAGTTCGTCCTCTTATATTGCCTCCTCATATTTTGCAATTATTCGCCATACCTTCAGAGAAGATTATTGCGACCAGAATGTTAAGCATCGTGCATCATTGTACATGTGCACCTATACATCCAGAATTGACGACAGCTTCTATGAGCTTTGACTAATGGTTGTGACGAACGGTTGGTCGCTCTTAGTGTCTCTGGGTTGTGTCAATGCCTTTGGTGGTTTTCTGTGGTCCCTGAATTTGATTTTTTGGTTCTCTCAGATCGTCTGGTGCTCGTCGACACTACTGTCGCGTTGGTGTTATCTAAAATTCTCTGAGATTGGAATAATAGTGCATTTTTTGTGTTTTTCGCGATCTGCAATTTGATCTTCGTTCATTGGTCGTTGCTGCCGCCGATTTCAGTGCGGAATTCCTTCTTTCATCGGTGTTACTATTTTTAGTAGCCACAAATCCTGCATTGAATCATCGCTTTCTCTCATCGATCTCGGGTGCTTGCTGTGCGCTTGTTGATCGGCTGGTATTGTCAGTTGAAGCCATCATCAGCTGTTCAGAAGTGACTGTCGCGAACCTGCCCTTGTCGGAAATTTATCAATTATTGATTTTTACTGAATCCACGTGATCATCGTCATAGCGGCGATTTGGTGACGCTATTCGCATATGAAAAGTTAATTACAAGTCATCGATGAATGAACAGATGAAGCGTAATACCAGATCGAATTCCATTACAATGGATGATTTACGAAGCTTACTTGCATCTGAAAAGGCTGCGAATCTGGCTGAAATAGAAAAGTTGATAAATGCTATGAAGCATGAAATAATGACAAACATACATACTGAGTTTCTGAGAATAAATTCTCAAATTGAGTCTATGTGTAGTCGTATCATAAAGGTAGAGGAATCCATCAAAAGTATTTCCGAAACACAAATAACTCATGGGTCGGAAATAGAGATGTTGAAGTACGAGTCCAGAAATGGTTTAGGGAGCTCAAACCTTCTTTCAGAAACAGTTAATGAAATTGAACAACGAGAATTGAGTGTAATTTGATGATAACGGGTATTTCTGAGGCAGCATCTGGCACTTTAGATGAGAGAATAGTAAAGGATCGCGATATCGTTGAGGAAATCATAACTGCTGTGGGTATGGATCATCCTACCTTGAAAGACGTTCGGCGTCTCGGGAAGCTTCACTCAGACAGGAAAAGACCTATAAGAATTACTTTTGAGAAAAAAGAGGATAGGGACAAGCTTCTGAGAGTTTCTAAGAACTTGAAGACAACTAAGTTTTCTCAAGTTTATATAAATATTAATCGTACTCGACTGCAACAAGAAAGGTTCCACGCACTCAGAGAAGAATTCAAAAATCGGAAGAATGCTGGTGAGGATGTCGTAATTTACCGAGGCCGTGTTTGCTCAAGATATGAAGTACAAAATTTTCAGTGAACATTTTACGCCCAGCGTCACAGTATCCATCAATATTGTTGCTTAATGCGCGATCTATAGCGCGTAAATTTGACGATTTATGTGTCTTGGTATCCGTCAAAAAGCCGGACATTATCATTGTAACTGAGAGTTGGCTGCATTTTAACTATCCTGACGAACTTCTTCTCATAAACAACTATGCTATTCTAAGGCAAGACCGTATTGGAAGATCAGGCGGTGGTGTATGTGTATGGGTACATTCAAATTTCAAACCGATTCGGCAATCAACGACTGCAATTCCATCATTCATTGAAACGATGACTATTCAGCTGAAAGAGATAAATTTGGCTATTGTGGCTTCTTATGTTCCGCCTAATTTAACTGTATCTAACCATCACGAACTTTCAGAATATCTAATTTCTTCGATTGACAATTTACTTTGTGTATCTCCAGATATGAATATTATTTCTTGTGGTGACTTTAATGACTATAATACTTCAGTCTTCAATAATCATTTTGGATGTGTTGAAATGGTTAAAGCTCCTACTAGAATGAATGCATCGCTAGATCAAATCTGGATGACTGAATCTTTATCGAAAGAGTATCATCATGCACAAGTGGGCCCACCTCTCAAATCTTTCTCCCTAGCAATAGATCCCCGAGAAGTGAAGAAGACTTCAGAATTCATGACGTCTTTGACATGAGACACTCCTACCTGACTCAATTTGTCAACAAATTAGAATCGACAAATTTCTCCGAAGTGTATAATGTATCGGATGTGGACGAAAAATGTTCATTATTTTATTAATTATTTTACGAAGCCGTGTCATGTATTCCAAAGACGCAAGTAGTTCTTACATCGAAAGACAAAGCCTGGATGAGTCCAGTATTGAAATCCATGATCAATGCCAAATGGGAGGCCTATCGATTGAAGAGATGGGTGCAGTACAGTCACTTGAAATGGAAGATAAAAAATGAAATTCAAAAGGCAAAGCAAAAATGGAGTCAGAAGATGCTGCGTGATAATAGAAACATATGGAAGCTTGTGAAAGAAATTCGCAATCCGCATAATACCTCAAGCCACACAAAGAAAAATGAAATTCCAGACGATCTGATATCATTCACTGAGGCTATTCAGGAGAACTTCAACTCTGATCCGGATGTTGCCTTAACTCAGCTAGCGGATGAATATTGGAGCTGCAATGTTAATACATGTGATGTATATACCCAATTGATGGCTATAGATGAAAGAAAATCGAATGGCATTGATGAATTTCCGGCGCGCTTGCTTCGTGAAGGTGCTGTTGTCATTTCTTCAATTCTATGTCATATATACAATGAATCAATCCGAAATCGAAGATATCCCACTCTCTGGAAACAAGCGATTATCTGTCTGATTCCAAAGTGTTCGAATCCCTCTTACAAAGACTATAGGCCAGTGTCACTTTTTCCAGTACTGAGCAAAGTATTCGAAAAATTGATTTTGAATTACATGAAGCACGATTTGCTAGCTCTATATGATAATCAGCAGCACGCTTTTCGACCATTCGGCTCCACTACAAGCGCCTTAATAGACATTTACGATTCAGTTACAAGTTTTATAGATATCAAACATGTAAATGATGTTCGGATAACTTGTCTCGACCTGTCAAAGGCGTTCGATCCTGTACAACATAATAGTCTCATTAATTACTTGAATGCATGTGACATAAATACAGGCTTTCTCTTATGGCTGGAGTCATACTTGAACGGCAGATTTCAAAGGATAACGATGAACAACAAATTCGGTCCTCCATATGCTGCGATTTCCAGACTTTCTCAAGGTAGCGTTTTGGCCCCTTACTTATTTGCGGTCTTTATAGGTTCTCTATCTTGTTCTAGCTCGACATGCCGACTGATAAAATATGCTGACGATTTGACCTTAGTGGAGGCTATCACTACGACATCGGGGGATCAGAGCGGTCAGATATCACGGATATATAAGTGGATTGATGAAAATGGAATGATTCTAAACAAACAGAAGAGTCGACAAATGGTTATAAGAAGCTCAAGAGAGGCGTACTTACCAACTCATGATGACATTCAACTCGTATCTGAAATCGTCATTTTGGGAGTGAAATGGTGCAATGACCTAACCTGGAATAAACATTTTGCAAATTTGTGTAATCATGCTAGTAGAAGATTTTACGCAATGCGATGTCTACGAGGCACTCTCAATAAACAGGAGCTTCTGAGGATTTTCGATTCTTTGATTATTTCAATATTCACATATGCGGCACCTCTATTTTGTCAACGTTCGTGGACAACGAAGAGGCTCTTCCGAAAAATTGAAAATCGTGCTCATCACATCATCTGCTCATTTGACTGCAAGTGTGACATCGTTCCATCAATAGAGGATAGAATACTTTCGCTATCGCACAAGTATGCTGAAAATGTGTTTGCAAAGCCATCATATCTTCTTCATCGAAATGCACCAGAACGTTTGCCGCATTGCAACAAATACCTCCTTCCGAAAACCTTTTCGAAACGAAGAGACAATTGATTCTTCCTTTGGGCCACCCGACTTTTGAACAATTGTAAATATTAGATTGATTTTTGTATGACTTTGTGAACATTATCCGAAACTTTGCTATTTCTTGTCTATTATTTGTATAATTGCTTTCCATTAATCCATGAATGAAACGCTTTACTACTACTACTTTTTCTACCTCGCACGCCGACTACAAAAACTCCATCCTTCCTCCGTCCACCAAGTACCAAGACGAAAAGCTTTAGCTCATCCTTCTATAAATTTTGTAGCTAGATTTATCTCATCGTTTCACTTGCAATGTTCTTGCCGATTGTGATTGTGGGCCAAATGTAGTAGATTATTGATAATAATATAATTTAACAGACGAAAAATAACTGCGCGTCTTGGTAATTTTTAGCCACCGACCTCTGGGCTTCTAGGCCAACGCTCTACCAACTGAGTTATCGACGTGAGACAGTGTGACATAAGTTCTCAATTGAAGACGCTGCGTAATCCACTCAGATGTCTTCATCCCCCAAGACAACATGGCATTAACCGTCAAGCCAAACTGCTAATACCAAGATATCAGTAATTCAAAGCCAGCATTATACTTTGAAGCGGGGACTTAGTCCACACAACAAACAAAGATAGCTGCAATGATAATTTAACCGACGGAAAATAACTGCGAGTCTGTATACATACATGTACATAATAAAACGTTTATGGAAATTCGATGATTATTAGTCGATGAAAATCACCAATCTCATCGACGACTATTAAAAACTGCATAGTCCGCTGAAACTGCCAGTAATATCAGGGCTAGAAAAATCCACGGATGATTCTGAGGGATCCCAAGGCTCCGGCACCACCCTGGTTTAAGAAATTATGTTGGAGATACAAAAGTTATGCTAAATGCAGACGTGCATATGTTCATTATGAAGCAATAGTTTCAAAAATTATACGAGACCATTCTCAATATAGCTTGATTTGGATCCAAATCGGTCTTTGATGAGGGCTGACTGCTAAACGAAGAAAATGACTTCGATGAAAGGAAGTGGCTAAGCTATTACTAAATTTTGATTTTGCAGCAATTATAGTGCATTCGATAATTGCACCATCGACAATATATCCACCAGCCTACTGATACCGATCGAAATCCCGATTATTTTGCAAATTTTGCAGGGTGCAACCCCTGTAAATGAGATTGATGGAATTATCGTGATGAAGTTGCAATAATTATCAAATATGAAATCAAACGAACCTTTTATTGATGACTGCATTTCATTTAATTCCACATTTTCTTGGGCATATGAAAAATTAGTCATATCAATTTCACTAGCGACAAATTTCGAATTGAACAGCTTCACTCCAAGTAGTGGATAAATACAAGATGCTCCAGTTCCTATGTCAAATCCACGGAGAAGCTCAACATTTAACTTCATTGCTTTCAAAATATCTTTGATCCAAAGCAAATAATTCACTCGCAAAGGTATAGTTGGTATAAGTCGATCCAGTGGATGGGAAAAATGACGGATATCAAAATATTCCATCAATAAAGCCTTCGTCAGGGCCAATTGACTTCTTGGTTCTTTGAAATTTATTTCAACAGGCCCGCCTTCCTTCTTCTGTTCACAAATTTCAGAGAAGAAACTGTATTTCTTGGCTAATTCCTTGAAATTAGGTTGCTTCTTCTTAAAAGGATTATTGGGGTGCATGAATTTATTTTGAGCCATGTTCTGAAAAAATAAGTGAAAAAGAAAGTAATAATGATAATGCATCATGCAACGGATTGCGGTGCATTCCGTAAGAGGACGTAACTCAACGTGAAAAATTTCAATCACATTTGTGTCTATACCAATGGGAGTAATGTTCCAACTTAATTGATTGTCAAAGATGTGGCGTGCTCGAGGTACAATCCGCCTACACCTGGGGAGCAGATATCGCAAACCAATCTCTGATGGGCCATGCCTTGACTTTAACTCTTTTTCTGCTTCTAATTATCAAACGTCTGTCATCAACAGGGATGAAAACTCCGATTCCGAAAAAAGTCGGAAAATTTTCGAACCCCTTTATACACCTATATTTCACGTGTAAATCAAGAAATAAAGGTTTGGTGTTATTAATTCAATTTGCTGATTTGCTGATTCACAAGTCCAAAATGCATCCAACCACATTTGAAGTCGATAGGAAAGAGACTTAGTATCATCAGTTGATGAGTTGTAGCCAAAATATAAAACGAAGGGAAACGCCAATCTGCAACATAAACGGATACAGACAATGTCGGATTCCAAAAAATCCTACTTAGATCACAAATAAACTCTTTCTTTGTGTATTACAGCCACTGTGAATAAAACCTGAAAGGTGAAACCGAGATTCAATCAAACATCTTCGTGGACTAACATATCATATGTTGTACACATTGTTATGTCATGTTATATTGGCGAATCAAAAATTATACTGTTTAGATATATAAGTAGGGGGAGGGGGGGGTACCCCCTATCTGTATTTTCTCATTTTTGGACGAATCTCGAGACCCAATGATTTTCATCCAAAAAAGTCGGAAAATTTTCATCTATGGTCATCAAAAGTTACCATCACAGAGCATAATTTGTTATTTGATCTTCATGGTCAGCTTTCGACAATGAAATAATGAAAATTAAGCAAATTCTGGCAAGCAATCATTACCCAATGATTTTGATTGATAAATACCTGAATATCATGATGAAGAATTATCTGAAGAGAAATTAAGAAGAAAAAGAACAATTAACATCATTTTCTATTTTCAAGGACAATTAACTTCCCACTCTACTGTAGAAGAAAGAAGATTGTGAATGATAGTGTTGTGTCTCCTCCTGAAGCAAAAATTAGAGTGCGTGTTTCTTACAAGAATAAGAAATTAGGAAATGCAATCAAAACAAATTTAGACAGGCTGACATCAGACACTCATGTTGTATATCAATTTTCATGTGACGAGGATATTTATAACAATATTCAATACATAGGTTTTACAACAAATCAACTGAAAGCACGATCTAAGCAACAAGAAAACAACAGGTCAATAAAATTTATTTCCTCGAAGTTTCGGACAGGAAGTCAGGAAATCTCTATTCTGCCATGAAGATTTCATTCTAGTGCCCCGACAAAAATATGCTCCAAATAGCCGAATCCATTACATAAAAGAAAAAAGCCTTTTCTAAATAAGCGTGACATGGGCCTCACCCGAAATCTCCATGTGATTTAGTCTTTAACTTTCTATGATAAATCTCAATTCTGCTCGCAGGATTCACCATACTAGGATGCTATGTATCTATTGAGATCATATTATAATAGTATTCCAGATGTATTCCCTCCCTTTGAATTAAGAATTTTTGACACGTAATTACTTTCACAAATTCAATCTCTTGAAAATGTTAAGTGTTTGTCCGAAATGTTGAGAACAGTCCCTTCAAAAATACAATGAATTACGGAACGACAACCTTTTTAATATATGTAAATATAACTTGTAGTAGCTTATAACTTACATGATAATTACAATAACTTAGTATTGCAGAAATTGAGATAACTCATGTTACAGAGACAATATGGCAAATATTTCTTTGTTTTCATTACATAACTGATGTTGCCTTAATGATGCAAAATATACATCTTCGATGGCATCATATTTATGAAACAGAAGTACAGCCACAATTACCCAAGTTAAGTGAAATTGCTATACATGCAGTATCGATTGCGTACCGAATTTTAACAATAAGAATGATGTGTACATTGTACAGTACATCAAAAACAGAGTTGGAAACGTTAAACGATTATAGTATATCATCAACGTTCAAAAACCACCGCTTTTCGTGAGATCTTTTATTCATCCTTCAAGTTCTCTTTGTCAACAAACGTAAATATCTTTGAACCATTCACTTCCTCAACACTTGCAATTCCATGCAATTCTAAAGATCTTACAAAATTCTGAGCATCGATAGCTCTAGAGTTTCCAAATTGTGGGCAATAATGATTTTTATTTATCAAAGAAAGTGGACTACTGCCATTGCTGGAGTTCGTATGCATCTTCTGTACCTTTCTTATATATAAATGAAAATCATCATCCTCTAGGAATCTCAGTTACAACTACATAAAATAAACTAAGATTAAGCCTACTGTACAAAATATAACTGTAATGAATAAATTTGTAATGAACTTTGAAGAAAAGAAAAAAGAAAATAAAATACATGTGAAACTACAGTATAGGTACTGAACTTGCTAGAATCGACCTACAAAGTCTCACCTGGAACTACTCCATGAGGAAAATGAAATAAGGAACTAGACTTGTTATAAATGGATTAATTGGCGTCTAACTATTCATGGAATTTAATCTATCTCTCAAGAGGACCGGTCTGTGTCCCATCATATCTAGCCTTAATCCGCAAACAATTATGACAAGCGTAATCTGCATACGACGGAAGATGCTATCAATCACCTATTTCACTGCAGATGGGAAAGGAGATAATTATTCACGTTGTTACCTAATTTAATATAGAAAATAAGCAAACCAAGAAATTATCAAAGTGTAGATCGTGCTAACAATTAAAATACAGAAAAAAAGGAAAGTGATGGGTAATAAATTCTGAAAGATTAACTGCTGAAAATGATAAGTGAAGTACGACTGTAATGGAATATTGAAATTGTAACAAAAGAAAAAATAATGATAATAAGGAAAAAAATTGAATGAATGAATAAATTAATTAATTAAAAAAAGGAAGGAAATAAGCAGCACAAATGAAAATTATTAGGTAAAAATCAAAATCTAAATATATAAATAAAATTGATAGTCACAAGAAACTAGTATAAAATAAATGAGTAGACTGCAACAAAAAAAATAGTGTCAACGAATAATGTAATACATACTGAAAATAAAATGAAATTAGTCCTTAAAAGGACTGGTTTTGCGTTCCCTGTACCAGCTAGGAAGTCATCAGCAGGAACTCAGGTAGGATTCGTGTTTCGGCCCCAATTCCTGAACACTCAAACCCACCTGCGCGGGGCCCTCTACAGTAAAGCTGTACAGCTTCCACAAAGTCAAAAGTCGGGTTAGTCACAATCGGTGTAAGTCAAAATCGGCAAAAAAAAGAAAATCTGCTTATTCGGTTAGCAGAAAACTGAACTTAGAAAATTGTCCAGCTGAATACAGCCCAAATTTCAAAAGTAGGGATGCAAAAAAATGTTTTTTTATCGACCATATTTTAAATATATTTTAAATATTTTTTTATTTTTATTTTTTGTTTTTTTATGATGGTCGAGAATTAAGCAATATTTTCATAAACACTTACGGAATACGCAAATAGGCATCTGTAATGTATTTCATGCTTTATTACAGATGCCTTATCATTTCATTTTCAATTCATTTGTCGCAATGTTTGATTTTTGAAAAGGATTACACCATGTCAATTATATAAGAAAGAAAACTATGACTTTGGTTAGATACATATATACGGTGAACTATGATAGAAAAGTCATCGTTAATTTAAAAATTGTATTGTTACAAAAGAAAAACAAAACAAAACAACCGTATCGGATGGAAAACAAATCGCAATTACAATAAAACAGTTGATTATGTCAATTGCATTAGCTCTAAACTCACTTACAAGGATGACTTTAATAAATTGCATACTGGTTTCTTACGCAGCCGGATTTGTATAAGAAACTTTTTTAGGTTAATAGAATTGATGGAATGTAAACTAATAAGCCCATATTTAAAAAAAACATGTTTGTAAGCGCAAAATTACACAACATCATAAGCAAAACCATCATAAAAACATATTAAAAACATTGTTTTTTTCTAATGATTCAATGCCTCCGGCTTTCACGAGGTCGAAATGATATTTCAATGCGCCTTGCTCTTGGCACTACCATGAAAGATGGCTTGCCGGCTGGGAATCGAACCCAGTCTTCGATCTGCTAACGCGGCATGAAGATCACCAAGACCAGCGAAGCACACCCTCCATGATCGTGTCAAGAGCAAGTAAAGCTGGTCTTGGTGATCTTCATGCCGCGTTAGCAGATCGAAGACTGGGTTCGATTCCCAGCCGGCAAGCCATCTTTCATGGTAGTGCCAAGAGCAAGGCGCATTGAAATATCATTTCGACCTCGTGAAAGCCGGAGGCATTGAATCATTAGATCGATTGTCCGAGGTCGCCTGGAAGCGGTTGCTATTGTTTTTTTATCCATATTTAAAATACATATCTAAAATATCATATTTAAAATTTCGCAACCCTATTCATAGGTATCTCTCTATGCCTGTGTAAACATCTTTCTGCATTATTGATTAAGTAATCTTGATTATAGCCTCTAGCTACTAATAATCTGAAGGTCGAAGAAGCTTTTTTCACGAAATCTTCAAGGGATGAACAAATTCGACCATATCTTATAAGTTATCCGTTAAATACTTGGCTACCCATTTTGTACGGGATTGTATTTTCTGGGAATGTTAGGAGTGTAACAGTAAAGTTAAAATCGTCTACTTTATGATACACAGAAGTTCGTAAACCATCATTAGTAATGCTCAATTTAACATCTAGGTATTCAACCTCTTTGTTATTACTACCGCTTCTGCTCGCTTCCAAGCTACCGGGGTAAATATGCTTTATAATCTGGTTAAAATGTTTCTAATTAATTATACAAATGTCGTCGATGTATCTAGAAGTATTAGATAACAGTTTACCCAGTACCATCTTATTTTTCAGTAAGTTTTGCATATAAACAGATTCGCAGTGTAGTAAAAACAGATCAGCTAAGAGAGGACTACAATTCCCTCCCATAGGAATGCCACGAGTCTGATGGAAAACTTGACCACCAAACATTATAAAAACATTTTCTAAAATAAACTTAATTGCTGATTTGAATTTGTCTTTCGCAAAGGTTGTATAGCCGTTATATCTAGACCGTGACATGAAACTTTTCTCATAACCAACGCATAAATATTTTCTTTTATGATTATCAAAAATCAAGTCAAGCAATTTAAAAATATGTTCTTTAACTTCACGCTGATCCAGGTTAGTATAAAGCGTAGAGAAATCAAACAGTTGTGCGCTTTTAACATCCAGACTTTGGACTTTATTAAGAAATTCTGATGTCGATAAGACACTCCAAAAACAGTTTACGCCGCTATTGTTATAAACTGAACTGCAGTACCTTTTAAAATGATCTCTGATAACAGAGAGTCCTTTATGAACCAGGATGGATAACTGCTTTGCAGAGCAATGTTTTGCTCCTGCTATGAAACGAGAAACATTATGAAATTCCAAAATTTCTTTATCAATTCAATCAGCTGCAGGCATTTCAACAGATCTACTCCCTGAATTCTCATTCGATTGCTTATTTTACTGGGTTCGTACGGCTTCCTGGAGGCAAAATTCACAAACTTTCACAAACCTCTAATTCGCAAATATGGGTATTTGCAATAGAAGACCCCACCCACAATTCAGCTACAACACACTTTTGCCGAATTATTATTGAAACTTATGCCAACATTCCACCGATTGCAACTCGGTTCATTTCATATGGTGACCTATCAAAAGAAAACCTACGTGCATGTGTGACTTTGTATATTCAAAAGTTATTGAGACGTGATATTTAATGAGAGAAGAACGAATAACAAGCGGACATTCTCTGATAGAAAAACAAGCATTAAAACGCAGTTATAAAACTAATTATTACCTCTAAACCCATTTGGTCGGACCACCTCAATAACTTATAAAGGAAATAATAGCGAACAGCAATATAGATGCTTGCTCTTGAATAATTACTGACGTCAACTGTGAGATAGATACTTGCTGTTAGAAAAACATGCATTTAAAGCTTTGAAAATAAAACAATCCTACTATAAAACAAATATTTGCATCAAAACTATTTGGTCTGACGAGTTCGATTACAAAAATGAAACTTACAATAGTAACAATAATACAACCTACCGGTAACAATTACGTATGTCCAAGTATTGACTCACTAAATTACAGCAGAGCAATTGCGAATGGGTTGAAATTGTCAAAAATAAGTACTACTAGATCAGCAGAATACATGATCTCTATTTTAAAAAAAATTATTTCATTCTTCATTTCTCCCTCCTACTCATCAGCTCCTCGACGCAATGCGCTTGACTGCACTAGAAGTTGCAGACTTTGCTGAGCTTCAGCTTTCATCGTTTTGCTATCTAATTGACCGCAACAGTTCCATATTATTGGTAATGCGCGAGTATGTGAAGATAGTTCAAATAGTGCGGCAAAGCAAATGCATTTAGGATTAGATATAGATAACTATTTGGAGATTTTCACATACTTGTGTACCTCAAAATTTCAAAAATCGCACAATCCTTCCGGGAAAATCGTACAATTCAAAATTGTCTATAATTTCAATAAAATTGTATATCCCCTACTCAATTCTCTGTAATTCCCTTCTTGTGCATTCTTGTACTAAAAATAAGCATGATAATTAAAAAATGTATAATGCAATCAAAACAAAACGCAACAACGTTCTAAAACCAAATAGGTGATTAATTACATAATACGAAATATATCAAGAAAAGTGCTCAATTTTGAAATCTAAAATAATATGGATAAAAACTTAAAACATCACACCCATGTACAATGCAGAAAAACGCAGGCCCCTCTGAATTCCAAATAGGCCTACGTACACGTAGAGGCGTACGACTAAGAATCAGAGAAAGGTTTATAACAGCAATAGCCTATGCAATAATGAGACAAAGAAGCCTACTTAGAAACGGATGAGACCTACATTTACTAGACCTATTACACCTTTACAGACCTGCTCCAAATGGGAGCTTGTCATGTACGAGTATGTTCATACATTACTCACCATAAATTTACGTCGAGGTGTAGGTAACGACTGAACAGTTGCGAATTTATAGGCGACGGGTGAGTTGAGCTGGGGACCGGTCGCTTTAATAAGATGAGATTAATTTCAGGGGTGGGATCAGAGTTGTGTAATAGCGATGATAGGGTGGATGGCAATTTACAGGCGTCATTTGCGTTCAAGTCTCAGTTGGAGCATATATACGAGCCAAGCTGCATCATTGGAAACGATCATAGTCACCAACAAATACGAGTTCAGTTAGGATCAGTATCACAACTTTATATGGCCTGGCTTTCTGGGTTTTAATGTAGATAGGCCTATATTGACGCACCGGACGGCCACAACTTATGATTTCTGAGAATCAACTGTATTGTTAAAATCCGTTTGACTGAAGCTCACACCTCAAGTATGTAATAAAAAGTGACTTATTTGATAGCAAAAATTCCTAACCAAAATTCCACAACTTCGAATCATGGATGCGTCTTCTAGCACCATGAATCAAAGGGAAGAGACTTTTCTAGGTTGCTGGCGACTACCACGAAGATATCAACACAGATATTCTTGAATTTCTCCACGTCATTATCACAAACTTCATTTCAATATGACATGGTTTTCGCTCTAACATCGTGTTCGTGTCATACTTTCTATTTGAGTAGGCCTATTTCAATTTTTGCTACGAACTGCTCGATGTCTAATTCATCAAGTGTTTTCACTTATTTTATTGAGATAGAGCAATAATTATTACCTAATTAATGAATAGGTTTGTGCAATGGACATGATTCCAGTGTCAAGATCGTGATTCCAAGATTAAATTTAAGTTGCTTTCACAATCCTGATTAAAAGGACGTTTTAGCGTTTGGCTGCAGCCTAACCAGATTCAAAAAGATTCAACCTACCCAGTGACACTACTTGTGATATGGCCCGCACATACTCGTAGCTGATGGGATGTGATTTGTAAGACCTACATGCACCAGTATATTAAGAAACATGTCGACTCTTAGTATCGAGAATGATAGATGAACCATTTCCACACATTGGACTCATCCTATGAACTGACTCAAGAGGTCAGATTGACCTACTACAGCTCTCCACCCCGTACAGAGGACGAGAGAGCGTGCCAAACAAGCAACTGCCTTCCCACGGATAACGTTTACCAAAAGTCCAATCAAAGTACACTATATATTTTGATTCATGTGATACTGATGGCAGTACCATGCTGCCTGAGTCGGCTAAGGCCGGTGCAACCGCGGTTTCGGTTTACTAAAATAAAAAAGTCTCATAAAATATGAATAAATAAATAAAATGGACTAGGTTTCCTCTATCTGAGGGTATGTAATTTCAAACTCTGATGTGCATTGACTACATTGATAAATACTTTTCATTAATTTCAAGGATTTCGCATGACTTTGTAAAACAGCAAATTCTCCTTCTAATAAGGAATGTCGATTAAGGAGACTGATCAAACTTACTGAAAAACTAGGGACAATTTGCAGATGAAACTAGGCCTGTGTACCGGTACTTAATTTTTTTTTTTTTTTACAGATTTTACGTCACTTTTTACCCCTATTGGGCCTTGGACGGTGCTGACTTAAGTCAGACTTTGTTTGGAGCGTTGTGGTGCTTTGTAGTCCGGATGCCCTTCCTGCCGACTTCCAATGACACTTTCCGGGTTCGACCTCTGGACCATGAGATCGCTAGTCCAAGTACGCAACCACTGTGCCACGGACACCACGTGCTGAATTAATAAATATTCAGCAGTGGTTTTGCCTTTGTTGAGTTGCATCGCATCACAAAAGTGTAGAGGCGTATCCCAATGAAACCGTGAATTTGGTGTTGGAATCAATAGATTAAATATTTTAGAAATCGCCCAGGCAGGCACGTCACCATGATGCCGTAAATTTGGTGTTGATATCGATTAGTTAAGCATTTTCGAAACTGATAGTGCACTCTGCAAATCGGAGTGATTGAGGACTGGAGACGTCTTCCCGTTTGTTTTGTCACTCAAGATGTGCGACAGGGTTTGAGCTCATTTAAGCGTAAGTATGCATGATGCTTGCCATGTTTCTGATATCTCCTTAATAGCAACATTGGGCTGTTCATTAGCTAAAATTATGCCGACAGAAAATAAAGCCGATTTAATATTCTGCCTGCCGGCAGAACATTCTGCCGACTTAATGAACGATGGTATAACATAGTAACTGACTGAATATTCTGCCAGTTTCGGTGTTATACCGTCGTTCACTAAGTCGGTAGAATGTTCTACCGGCAGAATATTAAATCGGTCTAATTTTTTGTCGGCAGAATTTAAGTTAATGAACAGCCCCATTTTCTCGAAACTTTCTTGACATGAATACGCCATCTTTAAATTATAGACGTCCAATCACATCTGCAAAAGCATGACTGTACGTAGGCCTACATGTGGTCACTTGAAATTAAAAGATTATTGCTAAGAGTGCGGTGTAGTCGATGGTTAGTTTGAGGTCGAATCTTCCTGCTCGAAAGTTTTATTTGGACATATAGGTTTTTCTAAACCTCATGCTGTAGAAATTTACGATAATTTATTCTATATCAAGTTTAAACGCAGGCGCTTTTTTAAAAAACATATTTTGAACATAATCATGCTGGCAAAATCATTTATATTTATAAATATTTCCTTTGGATGGATCCTTTGAAATCCGAATATTCGCTTTGCTTTAGTTAGTGAGACAACAGTTTCATTTTTTATTGCAATTTCCATGATTAGTGATGCGCCGATTGCTGGATCTTTAGAAGAAGAATTTTACTTAAGAAATGTGACACGCTACAGAATTTGTACAGAAAAGTAAGAGCAATTGACCAATGTATTTTAAGACGATTGAAGTCCAACTGACCTGATTTTATTTCATAACTTACATGTTCGCAAAATATATAAATCGGTTCATTGCTTTTGCAAATTGCTTCATACAAATTGCTTAAGTTGCAATTTTGCAGATCATGCAATAGTTGAAGATCCATGACGCATCCATGGCGCGATTTATTGCAAGCGATCAAAATGCTTCAAATATAGACAGAGATTCAAAGATATTTATTATGAATATCAGGGCATAGTAGATAATGGTAACGGACAATAGATAATCAGATGAAAAATGTTTAAACAAATAGATAGAAAAAGCATCAAATATCTTTGGAGATATTATAAAAATAACCGTCAATACACAGTCTACTAAGAAGCTGCCGGCAACTTCCTCTTGTCAGCCACTGCAATCCGCTATTGGTTAGGCACCATCCACGGATACCCATGGATAGTATCCAAAGGAATGCCATGTCACAACCAACCACTGTACACCTATAGAGTATGTATATTAGGCAGAGTGGTAGCTCCGCATTTATTAAATTCCCAATAGTTGAGTTCATGTCCGGTGTAAGTGTCAGTGTTTTACTCCGCTTACCCGAGCTCAGAGTTAACTCGGAGTAAACTCTGGAGTTAACACCGGAGTTAGCTCCAATGTCAGTGTAAACGTCGGGGTTAAGCCGGTTTTGTTTGAACGAACGACAGTTGGCAGCGTTTTCATAAAATCGAAATGTCGAGTGCATGTTGACGGAATGAAAAATACGTAGAGGACTTTGGAAACACGTCTGAGAAAATCTTTGAAACAAGTCTGAGAAACAATGCCAATTTGGTGCCAAATACCCTAAAACCTATTTTACACCAAAAAAAGCACGGAACAACTAAAACAATAATTCAAAATAATTAAAACAATTTTGATAATTTGAGTTTATTTTTTTTGTTTAAACGTATCAACTCATTTCACCGCTGTGTCTAAATTGACGAATTATAAGGTTTCCTTGCTAAAACACGTGCAAACTTCCACTTGTCTCTCGTCATTTCCGTCATTTATTTCATGACATTGCATGTGCAAAAGGAGTGTTTCTATGCATATTTTACCAAATTAAACACTGCTACCCATTTCCATCGCTCACAAGTTCACATCGCATAGCTACAACCAGCCAACTCACATAGTCAGGAAAATGTGTCTCATCTACGTAAGTCTTTTTCTCAAACCCAACCATCATCTATCAGCTATGAAAGGGGTAGAGCGTCAAATTCAGACCAAGTAAATGACAAATCAACTATCATCCATCAGGTTTCTGTAGAAGGTCAAAAACATTTTTTTGACATCATTTTGCCCAATCCATGCATAAATTAGTGTTTCTTGACCAACTGAACCGGGAAAAATTTTTTCCACCCACCTCATCCCTCCACACTAACCCTGGTCACCATCATCTATCAGTTGGAGCTGGGTGGAGGGTCGGAAAAACTTCTCTTAGACACCATATTTACCCAAAATAGTAGTATATTCAAGAATTCTATGTATAAATTAGTGTTTCTTGACCAATTGAACCGGGAAAAATTTTTTCCACCCACCTCATCCCTCCACACTAACCTGGTCACCATCATCTATCAGTTGGAGCTGGGTGGAGGGTCGGAAAACACTTCTCTTCGACACCATATTTACCCAAAATAGTAGTATATTCAAGAATTCTATGTATAAATTAGTGTTTCTTGACCAATTGAACCGGGAAAAATTTTTTCCACCCACCTCATCCCTCCACACTAACCCTGGTCACCATCATCTATCAGTTGGAGCTGGGTGGAGGGTCGGAAACACTTCTCTTAGACACTATATTTACCCAAAATAGTAGTATATTCAAGAATTCTATGTATAAATTAGTGTTTCTTGACCAATTGAACCGGGAAAAATTTTTTCCACCCACCTCATCCCTCCACACTAACCCTGGTCGAATTGAACGGGGAAAAATTTTTGTTTGATGATTTCGATTTCATGAAAGGATTTGAAATTAGGCAGTTTTCAAAATTTGGATGATTTAAGGTGAAACCCATTTTAGGTGTATAAAAAACGATTTGATTTTGACTTGTTCTATTTTATGACGACATTTATTGAGTTTTTTTCGAGTAGAATTCCACAGATGAAAAGGTTTGAGTGTGGGAAGCGGTTTCAATACATGTCACATTATTTTAGCAATAATGGATAAACTTTTCTAGAACTTGAGCGATATGAAATGGAATCTTTACAGCTAATACGTACATGTAGATGTTTCGCAATTTTGACACTTTTATGTTTTAACTTCAAAAATGTATTTATCTTTGAAAAACAGTGCAGAAATAATTAGGGCCTCATGTTTCACACAAAACATTCTTTCATCATCATGAGGTGGTACTGTAAAAATCAATCAACTGCCATCAATACTCGGCAAGAAATATAGCAGATTCTAGGTAGGTGCAAAAGTGCCTAAATTTGAGCACAGGTTCTTGATATTCAGCACTCGGTCAAATTATCCTTAATGTCTCAAGGACATTCGTCTGTATAAGGAAAATGATTTTGGTCATGTAAAAAATGAAAAAATATAACAATGGAATTCGTCACAGTCCATGCGACTGTTAAGATAATGAGATAATAAAATGCACATTCTCACTTCGTTCCGTAAACGAAGGCTTCCCACTTCATGGATGCAGAGGTAATCAAACTTTCTTTACAATTTGTCAAAATGGAGTTCTATGACCTGCACAATCTGCAGTGCCAGCTGCAATGATCCTTAATCTGGATGCAGTTTGAATGATAGGACGCAATGAATTTGGTTCACTGTACCTGAAAAGAATTAAATTGTCGAAAAGCTCCTTTCGATGTCATGCGTGGACAGGAACAGATGAAATTGGAAAACGGTTGTCATGAAAATGGAGGTCAAATCAAACATACCGGTATAAATCACCTCTCTGGATTGACTTCGTTAAGTTTTCAAACGTTGGAGACTATTGGAGTCATTTCGAATTCTATTGGGGACTTATAGGATGATGGCGTCCTCCTTCTATCTGTCTTTGGTGTTTCCTAATACTGTGTTTTGGTATCCTATTTGGGAAAACAAAGGCCTAACATGGATATGCGCATGCATATTTATTTGTGTATGTAATTAGAAATTATCAACATTCCTTTTCAGCATCCAATCTAAGCGAACCAGAACTATAGGAGACTGCACGCGAATATGTCAATAGGATATGGAGCTGGTGTTCCAGCCAATTCTCGAAATATTCCTGTCTTTCGCGAATGCACTTGAACCTATCGTTGTCATTTGCTGCTCAAACATTCGCCGACATTATATTTGATAATTTCTTCAGATGAGGAATAAATGATCATTGCTCTCTAGATGCGGCTATGTTTGTTTTTTTGACAATTTTCCTCACTTCCATTTTCGACCTACCAAAGTTCCCATAAAAGATCTCAGTACCATTTTGTAATTTGAATATCAATAAGCGCAAATACCGACAAAAAGCGGAGATAAATATAATTGTGCGATAAAGCAACGATAAGCGTACGCATTGTTAAAAGACTGCAAGTGATTGAACCAGAGTTGGAACCGGTACCGGACCGATAACGGTTTGGAAATCTCATACCGATACCGGTTTGCTAGACCGATTTTTTTAAAATAGCTTCAATGATAAACAATGCACTCAAATACAAATACACAAAGCACTATCAAATATCAAAGTTTTCCCACTACGGTTGAATTTGTAATTTTTTCATTATCATACGAGGGGCGTTCCAAAAGTATCCGGATTGAGCCCATAACTTTAAGAGTAATTATCTTATGCCTCTGAAGTTTTGATATGTTCAACCCATTATCATCATTAATAAGCACAAAAAATTTCATCCCGATGTCTTTATTAGTTACAAAGCTGCAAATATTTTAGTAATGTCACTACTTAAAATTTAGTGACGACCAAAAACAATATTTTGTCAAAAAAGAAAAATGGATATTTAAACATTTCTTATCAAAAAAGAAAAAGGGATACACGTTACAAACTAACAGTCTTCTTGTGGCAGAGCAACCTTCTCAGTGTAGTCACCTTGCAACATGATGCACTTCTTCCAACGATCTTCAAGTTTGCGAATGGCAGACTTGAACCATTCAGGTGAGATTGGACCCCAACACTGATCTCGTCTTCTGTTCCAGCTCCTCCCTTGTGTCGAAATGCATTCCACGAAGAATGCTTTTCATGTGAGGAAATAAGGCATAATCCGATGGTGCCAGGTCTGGGCTGTATGGCGGATGCGTGCGATGTCCCAACACAGATCATCTATCCTCTCCATCGTTTTCCGAGCGGTGTGCGGTCTGGCGTTGTCTTGATGGAGCAGGATCACTTTCGATTTCTTCCCTGGACGGCGATGTCGAAGATGGTGATGGACTTCTTGCAATACTCCACAGTAGTAATCCGCATTGATTGTAGTGGAGTCGGGAAGAAAGTCCAAGTGGATGATGCCTTGTTCATCCCAGAAAGCAGTCAACATGATCTTCTTTGCCATTCGAGAAGACTTTGCTTTCACGGGGGCGTGGAACCCTTCGTCAACCACTGCTTCGATGCTTCTTTGGTTTCGGGAGAGAAGTATGGCAGCCAAGTTTCATCAGTTGTCATGAAGCGTGCCCAGTACCCATCAACTCCCTCGGTCTGAAGCGCCAGCACATTTTCTTGTGAGCATTCCACCCTTCGAGTTCTTTGGTCTGAATTCAGCAGTTTTGGCACCCAACGAGCACACAGTTTACTCAATTGAAGATGGTCTTTCAAGATGCGGTGTACAGTTCCACGAGATAAGCCGAGCTTGATGGTGATTTGAGAAACTGTAGACCGTCGGTTTTCCATTATCACTTTCTCGACATTCGCGATTGCATGTTGGCTAGTGGCATCCGCTGGGCGACCCGATCGACTTTCATCGCTGATGTTCTGGCGACCTTCACGAAATTGTTTTGTCCATGCAAAAACCTGAGTTCGTGACAAAGCAGATGAGCCAAGTTGATTGACTAGCCTCGAATGAATTTCTGTTGGTGTAGACCCCTCGAATGTCAAAAAGGCGATGATTGCGCGCTGGCTTTCCGGTTTCTGAATACTCGTATCTTCCATCGCGTGACTGTATCGACGATTGATTGAAAAATCATTAAGTCACTCATTAACTTTAATGTGACAATTCGTGAATCATGAACATCGAAAGCATCTCAGTGAAATCCATGAGACGAGTGCAATTCAATAACAAACTTTGCATCTGACTAAATCAGTCAACATTCTGAAGCAATAGAAGAAATCAAAGTCGTGGGAAGAATTCATAAGAAAGAAAAGAAACAATAAATGATATGATCTTACGATTCTTGATAATCAATTTGGTCGTCACTAAATTTCAAGTAGTGACATTACTAAAATATTTGCAGCTTTGTAACCAATTAAGATATCGGGATGAAATTTTTTGTGCTTATTAATGATGATAATGGGTTCAACATACCTAAACTTCAGAGGGATCAGATCATTACTCTCAAAGTTATGGACTCAGTCCGGATACTTTTGGAACGCCCCTCGTATTTACCTTTCAACACTAAAATATTTTATGACGTACGTCAATGCAAATATAAAGGTTTCCATTTATGCAGAAACTATTATGAGATATGGAAATTGGTCGATTTTATTGTGAAGCTCCCAACAGTTTACCAAACCAATTTCATAAGACGTTCTAAATTATGTTATGCGATAGAGCGGATAGACTTTACTACTTTAGATAGAATAATTTGTTGAGCAATTGTTTTCATTAATATAATTCATTCAAGTAGTTACGCAGTGTAATACTATTGAATGATATACACAAGGTTGGACCTTGGGTTTTGGGTCGACCTGGGGTAGGTGATACACAATTTAGGTCTTCTATTAATGCTGCATGTACACAAATCAAGTAACAAAAATTGACACTTTGATTTGAATTATAGGAGAACTACATGACCAGAGCATGAAGTTCTGATTTTTCATCAAAATTCCACTCAGTTCACAGAATATTTCAAAAATGAAGTAATTATTAGCTATTTCATTTTGGGCTTGACAATACCGCGCATTGGAAGTTCGAACATATTGTATCCTATTTTCTGTAAGCTTACATGCATTTTGTTGCATTTGTGCATCTTGATTTTTTATATATTTCATGCCAAAAGTAATCCAAAAAATGCATTTATTCCAATTTCGATTTCTAAATATGCTTAACCATGCATTCACTACTTAGCTATCATAATCATTAAGTCTGTTCATATTTCTGAATGATAAAATGAAGACAATAATAACTCTGTCGTGACCAATGTGCAATTCAATCATTATTAAATCAAGGATCCTCAATTAGTCAGTACATCAGCGTAGGTTAAATTAACGGAAAGCTTTTAATGTCATACATTTACATAGGATACTAAATATAGTTATTGCAATTAAATTTTTTTCTTTCTAATACCACACTTCTTATGGGCCCAACATAGTAGTACAGCCCAGTCCATGGGAAGATACCGTTTGGCCCAATGGCCCCGTGGGCTAGACGAATGGGAGGAGGTGCCGGCCAATATCATGAAATGGCCATTTTAGACTAGTTAATCCCACGTAAGCCCATGTGCACCGGCGTGTAAACGACGTTGGCCCAGCAAAAATGGCCCAATGTTGACACAAAATACCCATCGTCAGCGCGCATGCAGTTAACGTGCACGCAGCGGCTCCACACTGAGCCGACGCCAAAATGATAGGTGCGACCCATGAAGTGCGGACACGGGTGCTAATTTATACATAGAATTCTTGAATATACTACTATTTTGGGTAAATATGGTGTCTAAGAGAAGTGTTTCCGACCCTCCACCCAGCTCCAACTGATAGATGATGGTGACCAGGGTTAGTGTGGAGGGATGAGGTGGGTGGAAAAAATTTTTCCCGGTTCAATTGGTCAAGAAACACTAATTTATACATAGAATTCTTGAATATACTACTATTTTGGGTAAATATGGTGTCTAAGAGAAGTTTTTCCGACCCTCCACCCAGCTCCAACTGATAGATGATGGTGACCAGTGTTAGTGTGGAGGGATGAGGTGGGTGGAAAAAAATTTTTCCCGGTTCAATTGGTCAAGAAACACTAATTTATACATAGAATTCTTGAATATACTACTATTTTGGGTAAATATGGTGTCTAAAGAGAAGTGTTTCCGACCCTCCACCCAGCTCCAACTGATAGATGATGGTGACCAGGGTTAGTGTGGAGGATGAGGTGGGTGGAAAAAATTTTTCCCGGTTCAATTGGTCAAGAAACACTAATTTATACATAGAATTCTTGAATATACTACTATTTTGGGTAAATATGGTGTCTAAGAGAAGTGTTTCCGACCCTCCACCCAGCTCCAACTGATAGATGATGGTGACCAGGGTTAGTGTGGAGGGATGAGGTGGGTGGAAAAAATTTTTCCCGGTTCAGTTGGTCAAGAAACACTAATTTATGCATGGATTGGGCAAAATGATGTCAAAAAAATGTTTTTGACCTTCTACCGAAACCTGATGGATGATAGTTGATTTGTCATTTACTTGGTCTGAATTTGACGCTCTACCCCTTTCATAGCTGATAGATGATGGTTGGGTTTGAGAAAAAGACTTACGTAGATGAGACACATTTTCCTGACTATGTGAGTTGGCTGGTTGCGATGTGAACTTGTGAGCGATGGAAATGGGTAGCAGTGTTTAATTTGGTAAAATATGCATAGAAACACTCCTTTTGCACATGCAATGTCATGAAATAAATGACGGAAATGACGAGAGACACGTGGAAGTTTGCACGTGTTTTAGCAAGGAAACCTTATAATTCGTCAATTTAGACACAGCGGTGAAATGAGTTGATACGTTTAAACAAAAAAAATAAACTCAAATTATCAAAATTGTTTTAATAATTTTGAATTATTGTTTTAGTTTTAGTTGTTCCGTGCTTTTTTTGGTGTAAAATAGGTTTTAGGGTATTTGGCACCAAATTGGCATTGTTTCTCAGACTTGTTTCAAAGATTTTCTCAGACGTGTTTCCAAATTCCGCTACGTGAAAAATTCATCATTTTTTATTCAATAACCTGAGAGTGGACTGAAATCAGACAAATTCCATCAGAAAACAAGAGGCAAATGATATGGGTGGATTTTTCATCATTCTCGTTACGATTCTGCTGAGAAAACAACAAACGAAAGATGTTATAAGTGTCGTGTATGGCATTGTTTCAGAACCGAAGCAATATCACTGGTCAGCTCGTGCTCTGATTGGCTGACCCCAACAGTCAATGACCAAGCAGCTATTGATTCAATGACCAGTTAGGCATTGAATATCTATGTGACGGTATAATTGCACATTTACAGTTATTGAATATGAGTAGAACCAATTTTATCGTTTTATTGCTTCTTCACCTAAAAATCTTGGTAAAAGTCGTTATTTGTTTAAGTTGCCTATTTGTGTTTATTGTCAAGGAGATCATTAGGCAACGTATTTTCTTGAATTCAACAGATGTTTTTTTATTGTACAGCCAAGAAGGTGAACGTTTTCACGGTTGTAATCGTCTGTATTCATTTGTGTGTTGATTTTACATCTGATTTCTGTACATAGTGAACCACGAATACGATATGAATTACAATCAGTATAGCTCGTTTTGATTTTTGGCTGTAAAAAAAGGATAAGCCGTTATAGTGAAAACGTAACCTTCTGCGAGCAAAAGCGAAAACCTTCATTTGTTAAACGAGTATGTATGTGTGTATGATAACAGAATCTCACCGTAGTGATTCGTTGAAGTGGTTTACAAGCCGCGCAAGTGTTATGTAATCGATATTAAGCATGTCAGTTGTGTCTTTGTGTTAAATGACTCAAGTGTTCACATATACTTCACGTCGTGAGATTCTTCAGTAAGCGTGTCATTTTTCTTTGTGATTTATTTACAAGCTGATTACGTGTTTGTATACATTTTGTGAATTTTCAGCCGTCAAGTTTTATCACGTAAGCTTATTGTCATAATATATCATTCGGCATGTCTGAGTCTTCGGGTAATAGTCATGTAGGCCTTGAGGAGCCCAGGCGTAGCACAAGGGATAGAATATTGACTGATAAGGGTAAAGCGTATGAAAATGAATTCACGGATAAGTTAAGTGAAAGATTTGACAAAGTGTATGCTAACTTTAAGAGATTGGCAAGGTCGGCACGGTCAAGGCTTAGAGAACCGTTGCGTAAGGAGGAAGAAGTAGATCTGGCGCGTCAACTTGATGAGTCATTCGTGCAGATAGCGAAAGTATACGAGCAATTGAAGTCTTGTAACACTCCACCTGATAAAGATATTGTGCGTAAAGTTGATTCGTCTGCTCAAATTGTGAAAGATGTAAAAGACATAATTTTCAAGTTGAGTTCGCAAGAGACTTTCAACCCTGAGTACGCCGAATTTAATATTGAATGTACTTTAGATAAGGAGAATTACCTGTCTGTATTTGGGTCGAACGTGTCAAATGTCACAAGAGGGTCACGTTTTGGTCAAGAGGGTTCCTTTATCTCAAAGCAGTCCAGCCAGTGTTCGAAGCATACTGAGGTAGCAGCAGAATTAGCAGCTAGTAAGGCTAAACTATCGATGTTGCAAGAAATGCATGCCCATCGCCAACGTTTGAAGGAAGCTCAAGACAGGCTTGAACTTGCCGAGGCCATGGGAGAAATTAGCATAGCAGAAGCCAAACTTAAGGTCTACGAAGATGAAAATAGGCCTATAGATAAATTGGAAGTTGATATGAAGCCTACCTACAGTATGACCTACCGCGAAGAACTGCCAGCAAAACAAGTTACTGTCAAACCTGAGTTTGAGTTAGGCCTACCGTTACCGGAACCTGTTTTAAAGAATCCAAGACAGTTAGATAGCTCTACTGAAGTTATTGATCTACTTAAAGAAAGTATGGCAATGAATCGACTGCCGGCTCCTGAACCACCCGTCTTTTCTGGAGATGTGCTCAGCTTTGCACAGTGGAAACATTCGTTCATCTCATTGATTGATAGAAGATGTACTAATCCGTTTGACAAGATGTTTTACTTGAAGAAGTACACTTCTGGTGAAGCTTCTAAGGTCATTCAAGGGATGTTTCTGCGAATGGACTGCAATGCCTATGATGATGCTTGGAGACGTTTGAACAGCCGATATGGAGATTCATTTACGATTCAGAGAGCGTATCGAGACAGAATAGCACGATGGCCTAGAGTTGGGGAAAGTGATGGCAAGGCTTTGAGAGATTATGCAGATTTTTTGGGTGGGTGTAGTGATGCTATACCGAATGTGAAGGGCTTGCAAATTCTAAACGACTGTGAGGAGACAGGAAGATTGTTTCGAAGCTACCTGACTCATTGCGAAACAGATGGGCCAGGAAAGTAACAGCAGAGCTTAGGAGTGGAGAATATCCCTCATTCAAGAAGTTCACTGAGTTCTTATCTGAAGAAGCAGAAATAGCGTGCAATCAAATTCTCAATTTCGAATCACATAGTTTTAGTAAGAAATCCTCAAACATTCGAACGTTTGCCACGAAAGAACTGAATTGCTCAGCTTCTGAAAGAATGAAGGAAGTTCCTGCTACAGAATCAAATTCTAAGAACTGTGTTTTATGCAAGCAGAATCATTCATTACAGAAGTGCCATAAGTTTAGAAAGATGAAGATTGAAGAGAGGAGGAATTATGTTAAGGAAAACAATCTGTGTTTTGCTTGCCTCTTAAGTGGACACCTATCGAAGTTCTGTAGAAATCGAGACTTGTGTGACGTGTGTAAGAAATCGCACCCTACACTCCTACATGTAGATAAAAGTCCTTCGAGTAATATGAAAGGAATCGAGAATGTAAGTTCCCCCGCTTCATCAACATCTTGCTGTATCCGACAAGATCCTGCTGCCGCAACTTCGATGACCGTACCTGTGTGGGTGTCATCTAATGGATCGAATGAGGAGATTCTAACGTATGCCTTGTTAGACACTCAAAGCGATTCCAGCTATATTTCTGACGATTTAATCAAGACACTTCATTTGAAAGGAAGTAAGGTCAGTTTGAAGCTTTCGACGATGTCCTCAAAGGCCGCAGTTTCAGAAAGCACACTGGTTGAAGATATCAAAGTTCGAGGATTGTATGAGAATCAAATAATAAGGATTTCTAAAGTCTACTCAAAGGACATAATACCAGGTGATCGGTCTTGCATTCCCACGCCGGAAACTGCCAAACAGTGGCCTCATCTACACGAAGTAGCAACGAAGATTCCTGCACTTCAAGATTGTGAATTTGGCTTGCTCATAGGATACGATTGTCCTCAAGCACTAGCTCCACGAGAATCTGTCACTAGTGATGGAAATCATCCCTATGCAGTAAGAACTGATCTTGGTTGGTCAATTGTAGGTGGAGGTAGCATGAAGTCGTCGTTTTGCCACAGAATCGTAACGAAAGAATATCCGATTTCTCCTCAAGATGCGTTATCATTATTGGAGGGTGATTTTGGTGATGATAGCGATAAGATGATGTCTCAAAATGATCTCAAGTTTATGAAGATATTGAACTCGTCCGTGACTCAGTTAGATAATGGTCATCTTCAACTTCCTTTGCCATTTTATAAACGTCCTGTTTTTCCTAATAACCGACGTCAAGCTGAAGTACGCTTGGGATATCTTCAGAGAAAGTTTTTGAAGAATGAGAGGTTTCGCGAAGACTAGATTGGATTTATGGAAGACATCATCAAGGATGGAGATGCGGAAATTGCAGATGATACGTTTAAGGTGGGAGAAGGATGGTATATACCTCATCATGGTGTGTATCACCCCAAGAAACCTGGAAAGATCCGTGTTGTGTTTGATTGTGCTAATCGATACCAGGGAAATTGTTTAAACGATCATCTGCTCACCGGTCCTGATCTGACCAATACGTTGATAGGAGTTCTATGTCGATTCAGAAGATACCCTGTTGCATTGACTTGTGATATCAGACGAATGTATCACCAGTTCCTCGTTGATCCGAATGACAGAGATTATTTGAGATTCTTATGGTGGCCTCAAGGTGATACGAATCAGAAGGCACTTGAATATAGGATGAAAGTGCATTTGTTTGGCGCGGCGTCCTCACCAGGTTGCTCAAATTTCGGTCTTCGGTATCTAGCGCGCAGTCATGAAAAAGAATTTGCTACAGCTTCTGAATTTATAATGAACAGTTTCTATGTTGACGATGGACTTCTAAGTGCAAAAACTAAAGATGAAGCTATACAAATTGCACGTGATGCTGTATACATAGGCAAACAAGGTGGACTACAATTGCACAAGTTTGCATCCAATGATCCTGATGTTTTGAAAGCTATCGTAGGAGATGATCATGTATCCAGCACGACTACGAGTGAAGTACCTAAGAATAGTCATGTTCCTCAAGTTTCATCAACTCTCGGTCTCCTGTGGAACGTTGAAGAAGATTACTTTATGTTCAAGTTTGAAGATAAAGCATTCGGCTTTTCTAGACGCGATATTCTTGCTTGTGTTGCTTCTGTCTACGATCCTATAGGACTGATCTCTCCCTTTATCCTTCTTGGGAAGACAATACTGCAACAAATGTGTAATAACGGAAGTAGCTGGAATGATTTATTGCCTGATGATCTTCTACCAAAATGGAAACAATGGTTGACAGACTTGAAAGAACTATCTACGCTGCGCATACCTCGTGCAATGACTCCTTTGTATTTCGGAGAGGTAGCAAGAGTTGAGCTACACCACTTCTCGGATGCAAGCACAACAGGATATGGACAATGTTCGTATATTAGAATGATTGATGATCAGAATCGTGTTCACTGTACTCTCCTGATGGGAAAATCCAGAGTAGCGCCTACCAAGTTAAAGACAATTCCGCGACTTGAACTAACAGCTGCAGTCATCTCGGTCAAGGTCAGTAAGCTACTGAAAGATGAATTGAGATTAACCCCTGACGAAGAAGTATTCTGGACGGACTCTAAAGTGGTACTTGCGTACATTGCAAACGAATCCTGTCGCTTTCATATGTTCGTCGCAAATCGTGTACAAACAATTCGTGATGCTTCTGATCCTGCGCAATGGCGTTACATTGAAACAAAGTCTAACCCTGCTGATCACGCATCTAGAGGACTGAACATTCGTAGACTTCAAGAATCAAATTGGCTGAAAGGTCCTGAATTCTTATGGGAATCTGATATACTGAATTCATCTGAAATTAAATTTGATCTAAACAAGGAAGACCCTGAAGTGAGATGTCTTGTGACTAGTTCCACTACGTCAAGTCGAGTCTCTACGACATCAAGTTTGATCGCGTCATTTGAAAAGTTCTCTAATTGGTCGACGCTAGTTGCAGCTATAGCACGGTTACAACGGAGAGCTAAGGGGATAAGGAACGACTTATTATCCACCGTGGAAGAACGAGAGGCTGCGAAATTGATTATTATTCGTCTCTCACAAGAATCTGATTTGAATTTGAAGTTGTTGCCTAAGGCTTTGGATCCTTTCAAGGATAAACATGGAATTTTACGCGTTGGCGGAAGGCTTAGAAACTCAACCTTGTCGCCTGAATTGAAACACCCGATTATTTTGAGTAAGAAGAGTTATATTTCTCGTCTGATTTGCCAACATTTCCATGAACTATCCAAGCATCAAGGACGCGGCATAACTGTGAATACCATACGTTCCAATGGATTTTGGATACTCAAAGGAATCAAGCTAGTATCCAATACAATTAACTCATGTGTTGCTTGTCGAAAGAATCGTCATTCCCCAGAAAGTCAGAAAATGTCAGATCTTCCTATCGATCGTGTTGAGCCATCACCGCCATTCACGTATTGCGGCATGGATGTCTTTGGACACTTCTGGACAAAGTCTGGTCGAAGACAGCAGAAGCGCTATGGGTTACTGTTTACTTGTCTTTGTTCGAGAGCTATACATATCGAACTATTGGATGATATGTCAACTGATGCCTTCATCAATGCCCTTCGATGTTTCATTGCCATCAGAGGCAAGGTTCGTCAGATAAGATCAGATCAGGGCAGCAATTTCGTCGGTGGAAACAATGAATTGCGAAAGGCTCTGGAAGAGATGGACAAAGAAAATATTGAGAATTACATGAGCAAAGATTATGACTGTGAGATTGTCATGAATCCTCCTTATGCCAGTCATCGAGGCGGTATATGGGAACGACAAATACGTACAGTTCGAAGCATTCTCTCAAGCACTATAGAAATGCAATCTAGACAATTGGATGATTCCTCATTGAGAACACTGTTTTATGAGGCCATGTCTATCGTTAACAATCGCCCTCTCACTACGGACTTCATTAATGATCCACAGGTAGATCCATTGACTCCCAATCACATTCTCACAATGAAAGATTCGACAACTCCGCCACCACCTGGTATATTTGATAGAAAAGATCTCTATCTGCGTAAACGCTGGAGAAGAGTTCAATACTTATCCGAGCAATTCTGGAGCAGATGGAAGAAAGAATATCTGCAAAGTATCAATCATCGGAAGTGTTGGGCTAGTAGATCTAGAAATATGAAGGTGGGAGATGTTGTTTTAGTCGTGGATGATGGTCTTCCTAGGAACGAATGGAGCTTAGGATTGGTCAAGGAAGTGATTGAGAGTAGTGATGGTCTTGTCAGAAGAGTGATGTTGCGAATTGTAGACAAAGGAAAGGTCAAGGTCATAGAACGGACTATTCAGAAAGTCATTCTTCTTGTTGAGTGTGAATAGTTATAGGCATTCTTTGAATTGTTTGTCTGAGATAATCTTTATTGCAATAAGCTTACGTACTGTTTAAATGTTAAAAGTAATTCAATGCATCGTGCATCCTTATGAACAAGTGATAATTGCCGTTTATTGATGTACTACTGATTGAATAGTCGCAATGATTTTTTTTATTGAATTTGTATCCTGAATGCATATAAAAGGTGTAATTTTTGTAAAGTTTATATTTCTTATGCTGATTCATGTGTATATATTTGATATGAACACTTGGTTTAACTTCTATTTTGTAAATATGGAACATGAACTTTTCCTGACTTCGTGAGTGATATCCATACCTGGTTGTACAAAGAAGATTGGTGAAGATTGTTTAGAAATTGGACTCTACAAGTTATGGTGTGTAAAGACTATGAACATATCAAGTATGAACAAAAGTGAACGAAGCCTCTTTATTGGTATGTTGTAGTCTTGCTTGTTGTAGAATTCTTTAAATGGAATGAAATGTGTGCATATTTGTTAAGAAGTTTTTATATGTTTAACTCATTTGAACAACTTGTCACGCAGGAAAGTTGTTGGTGGGAGTGTGACGGTATAATTGCACATTTACAGTTATTGAATATGAGTAGAACCAATTTTATCGTTTTATTGCTTCTTCACCTAAAAATCTTGGTAAAAGTCGTTATTTGTTTAAGTTGCCTATTTGTGTTTATTGTCAAGGAGATCATTAGGCAACGTATTTTCTTGAATTCAACAGATGTTTTTTTATTGTACAGCCAAGAAGGTGAACGTTTTCACGGTTGTAATCGTCTGTATTCATTTGTGTGTTGATTTTACATCTGATTTCTGTACATAGTGAACCACGAATACGATATGAATTACAATCAGTATAGCTCGTTTTGATTTTTGGCTGTAAAAGAACGGATAAGCCGTTATAATCTATGATGCGCTGATAATTACTTTTGCTATTGTGTGTTATCTTTCCTGTAGCTGTTGCGTTGATTGTAGATTTTTACTCATGAGCTGTACTGCCTCATATATAAACTGCGCAATAAACTATTCGGACACAACTTGTTCGGCACGCCACTTGTCTCGTTCTATGCGATACAGCCTCTACACTCACTACGGAAGGAGGTAGACTTCAATTGGTCAGAGCCTCATCAGCAAGCCTTTGATCAACTCCTGCAAGTTATGGCAAGTCCTCCCGTTCTCCAGAGCTATGACCTGCTCCAACCAGTTACTCTGACAACCGATGCCTCGGAGAAAGCGATTGGCGGAGTCCTTACCCAAGGTGACAAGCCCGTGATGTTCGTCTCCCGCATCCTGACCCAGACAGAGCAAAGGTACAGCAATATCGAGAAAGAGGCGCTAGCAGTCGTTTGGTCCGTTTTGCGACTGAGACAGCTGCTTCTTGGAAGGCGATTCAAGCTGATCACCGATCACAAGCCCTTGGAGAAGATTTATGGCGGTTCGAATCTACCGAAGGTGGCGTCCAATCGTCTTATCCGTTGGTCCATCATTCTTCAACGGTTCGACTTTTCCATCCAACACAAGCCCGGCACCGAGATCAAGCATGCCGATGCGTTAACCAGGTTGCAGCTCCTCAGTGACGACTCTGACAAGGAGGACCTGGTAATAAACAATGTGGCGAGTGACATCTCCGATGAGTGGATCCTTACCCTGCAGCAATCGATGGAAGCAGACGAACTTGGTCAATCCATCCTTAAGCGCATTCAATCGTCCAACTGGAGGAATGTCCATTCCAATGAGCGACCTTTCTACCGGATCCGAGATCAACTAACGGTTCGAGATGGCCTCATCTACTTCAATAACAAATGCTACATCCCGAGGACCGCCCGAAGAGACGTTTTCGACTCCTGCCATCAAATGCATACGGGCATTCACTCTACGGTCAACCGAGTCAAGTTATCATCTTGGTGGCCTACTCTCCAGTCTGACGTACGAAACTGGATTCAAAGTTGCTCAACTTGCTGCAAGCTGCGCCCTTCCTATACCAAGAATCTCAATCCATGGCCTACTGCTGGTGTTTTCGAGCGAGTCCACATGGACTGGTGTCATATCCCCGACATCGGCAATGTGCTCGTACTGGTGGATTCGGCATCTGGTTGGATCGAATGCAGCCTTCCGCAAGCAAGAACTACCTGCAACGTCATTGATACCATGTCGTCTGTATTCTGCCGCTTTAGTGTCCCGCGGATCCTCGTCACGGACAATGCCGCAGAGTTCACATCTCAAGAGATGAACCACTTTTGCCAGACGAATGGCATCACCAAGTTGGAGAGCCCTCCGTATCATGCGGAATCGAATAGTGTGGCGGAGAGAGGAGTCCAGACGGTGAAAAGCGGCATGAAAGCGTGGAGAATGGACGTGAGCCACTTGCCTTTCAAGGAGTACCTCAAGCGTCTTCTTCTACATCACCGAGCCTGCTTCAAGCGACCCGATGGACGGACACCAGCGGAAGTGGTGTATGGGAGAAAGATCCGAATTCCACTCTCAAGGAACTTCCTCTTCTCTCAACCGGTCCAGTACAAGAGCAGAGATGGAGCCCTACGAGACGCTGCTTTCCTACTCGAGCGCGGATCCAACACATCATGGGTATTGGATGCAGCTGACAATCGTTTGCGGTTAGCCCATGACAATCAGCTTTCTCGCCTACCGGATATCCCAACGCCAGAAGCAAGCACCGAAGATGATCCCGACCAAACAATCCCAATGGTAACGAGTCCAAGTCCTTCTACATCCACACCGGTCAGTTTGAGTCCCAAGAAACAAAGATCAAGGAAACAACGCGTCATTACCGACTATAATGACTTGTGAGGGGATGTCGTGTATGGCATTGTTTCAGAACCGAAACAATATCACTGGTCAGCTCGTGCTCTGATTGGCTGACCCCAACAGTCAATGACCAAGCAGCTATTGATTCAATGACCAGTTAGGCATTGAATATCTATGATGCGCTGATAATTACTTTTGCTATTGTGTGTTATCTTTCCTGTAGCTGTTGCGTTGATTGTAGATTTTTACTCATGAGCTGTACTGCCTCATATATAAACTGCGCAATAAACTATTCGGACACAACTTGTTCGGCACGTCACTTGTCTCGTTCTATGCGATACGTACATGCTACTAAGCCATATTAGAGCCAGAATAGTGGGTCCACAAGCTAACACAACACATGCCAATGCTAAGATGTCATTACGAGGCAGTCCCTCTTACGTGGGACATCTGCAGCGATATAGTTTCGGTTAGTTGTGTCAACGATTGTGCGATTGATCCCAGAGTTGTCGCTGAAAAGGCTCAAAGAAGAGGAAGTGTACTGAATCGATCATTCCAATTTGTGCCCTGTGCTTTGAGAGCACTGGAACCATGACAGATATAGCTTCGATGTAAACGGACAAAGTTCACTACATCAAGTGGCTCTTTCTAAGACCGCGTTGCCGGCGGCCACATGAATGCCACCATCTTCATAGGCGCTGTTTTCTGTGCATCTTGTTGTTTCTTATACGATTAATGATTGATTTTTAATTTCATTGTAATTTTCATTCGCACATGTATCGAGAGATTTTTGTTCACAGTAAATACAATTGATTGAAACGCTATTTTATCTATCTTTTCACTATTTGCTTTAAAATTCCCAGGTATCAAAGAAAAATTCTGCTGAAGTTCAGAATGTGCATAAGCTGCATGAGGAATTATGCAGCTCTCTTGCTGGAAGTACAGACCTACATTAAAGCCTAAAACGTCTACTTGCACCCGATAGCACAAAATGGTCACAAGTACAATATGTTGAAGTTGATGAAGATTATGGCTGAGCAAAGTTGTTGATTTGTCACATGGTGGAATATGTGAGGAAGGACCAGTGTCGACACTGGTCCTTCCTCACATAATCCACCATATGATCGATCGTCATCTGATATCAACTGATTTGTTACAAATTTCTTCGCTCTCGAAGTCTATCCGAGTCAGATTACTTCCTCCGCCTAAGATAGTTTGATACTTATGGGTCATCTCCCCTCACGTTTTCAAGTTTGTCTAAAATCTGCAAAATTGAATCTATCGTCACAAAACTTCAGGTACACGTACTTACGCATATTTTTTACCAACTTACAAAAAATGTATGCAGATCAGACAAGACGATAGCATGAAGTGAAGCGATGTTAGCAGCTTGATCTGACCTCACCTGACTTCTCGTCTGAGCACATGGCACTAGGTCAACATAGTCATGTCACGACAACTCTTGAAGTGATAATGACCCAGACCACATCCCTTCCATAAACATACTTAACTTTAAAAATGTGTGGTTAGGTAGTGGTCCTGTACACAAGAGTAACAGACGATATCTGATCAAGCTGCTGACATCACTACAATTCACGCTACCGTCTCTAATTAAAAAAATATTTGTCCGATTTGCATAAATTTTTGCATGTGAGTAGAAAATATGCTCAAATACGTGTCTTTGAGATTTTGCGGATTTTAGACAAATTTGAAATCGTGGGGGGAGATAACTCTTAAGTACAGATAATTTCCCATAATTAGAGACTTTACATACATTTTGCCACGTTCTTAAAAGGAACGCTGCCATTCGAACGTATATTTCATTTTCGTTTTCATGTTATTAAACTGTTGTGTGATCATTATGCTAAGTTACTAGAATACTTAAAGTTTGCCGCAAAATACTGAAGTTGGTAGTAGCCTACATGATTAAAAATGACATAATGCACATAGGCTACTATTTTGACAATCAAAATATTGTGATGTGCATTATATTTGTTTACTTGCATGTACTATACACTACAATAATGTAAGAATCATTACAGACATATCATAACGCAAAGTGATTCCGATTCTATGTTTAAATAATACATGAACGAACACGTTATACAAATCAGTTTGCAATATCGCAATACATACATGTACAATTTATGCATAAGCGTTATTAAATATTATTTAAATATTTTGGTGAATGTTGTCAATAATTGTGAAAATGAATAACCATAAATTATTTGCTTTTATTCATGGATGTAGCGATACAATTATATATATTTTTTGCTATGTAGCCTAGATTTTTATTAAATGGTTGCAAGATGATATTATAATTTGCATTTTGCTTATTTGTAACGCTAACAATATATTCTACATCAATTAGACATAAATGCGATTTAAAACGCCGTTTCGAATTATGCTATAAGTATAACAAAAAATTAATCATTTGACAATCATTTGTCATTGATGATTGTAAAGTTTTTAGGGATCATCCTATTTTATAAATTCCAATCGTTCTCTTCTTGACTTTTATGTTTATGGTCACTATAGAATTCTTGGTGTTGAGTTGATCAGTGTACTATGATTGTGCTATGCCCATACATAACCTGGTCTGTGCTGGTCGTGCCGTCTCTGTCTCTCGTCGTTCTCCGGATTTATGCTTCGTTCTCAGTGAATGTCATTACCACATCCAATATTTTTTACATCGTTGTGTGCGTCTGGTGATCACGCGTCTACTTGCGGTCTTCGTATTTGTTCGCGTCGCTTCATTATCCTGTGATTCCCATTTTCCTGATCCTTTGGTGTGATCTGTGCTCATTTTGCTGAAGAATCGTGTATTGTCATCTGTCTGCATTTTCAAGGTCATTGCTTTCAGTACACACAAGATATCTGTGGTTTCATACTTTTCTCCGTTAATATACAACGTGACAACCCGAGGCAACTACTGTTCCGGTAGACTAGAGTTGAAACTGGTTTTTCGTGCCAAAGGTCCACCTGTCGAGTCCCTAAATTATTTTTCTACCCTGAGTTCTAATGGCCTCTTCAAATGATATTTTGTCTATGACAGTTGAAGATCTTCAGCTCCGAAAGGGATCGATCAAGGAGGATGAGCTTGTGTCTGCCTTGGTAAAGTTAAAGAGGGAAAGTCAGTCAAAGAACGAGAACTCAATTGCTGCTATTATCAATCAGCAATTGCAACCGGTCGTAGAACAGCTGAAACTCCTTCTACACAAATATCATGCACTAGAGAGAAGATTTGAGTGTCTGCAAAAAGAACGACTGAACGATGCAGACCCAACAGACATTGAATTCTTCATTAATGAAGCAATGTTAAGGCGTGAAAAAGAGGACTGTTTGATAATAAGCGGAGTAGCCGAAAATAATGATGGAACAGTTACTCAAAGAAGCAACTCTGACAAAGCGATAATTTACGATATGGTGAATGAAATCGGAGGCTCAAACTTTGAAATCAAGGAAATAAATCGTATTGGGAAAATCAGCGCAAAGCACCCTCGACTGATTCGCATCAAATGCGCTTCAATTGAAGATAGGAGAAATATTTTGAAAAATTCTCGTAAATTGCGTGAATCAGTGAGGTTCAAACACGTCTTCATCAACCCTGACTTGACACAACTTCAGCTTCATAAGCAAAAGGAGTTAAGAGATATAGTGAAGCAACGTAGAAGTGATGGTGACGATGTTGTCATATTCAGAGGGCAGGTGGTTCCGTGGAATCATAAGCAAAACCTCTCGAATTTTCAGTAAAGCTTTTACCTCGCCGTATTGAGTTCCCTTCCATGGTTCTTGCAAATATTCAATCCCTTGTACCTAAGCTGGATGAGTTGAAGATTTTCCTGTCGTCAATCCAGCCTCAAGTCATTTGCTTGACTGAAACATGGCTAAATGACCTAATTGATCATAATCAAGTCACAATTACTGGATACAATCTATTCCGCTCTCTCAGACGAGACAGACGTGGAGGCGGTGTATGCTCTTACGTTCGAAATGGCTTGCCTTGCACCTTGCATTGATGTCTCATCTCAATTCCTAACCTCATCCAAGTGCATTGAACATCTCTGAATGAGATTTTCAAGACACCGACTCCTAGTTTTGCTTCTTTACGTTCCACCGAGCCTTGCCGTCGCTCAGCATGCAGAAATCACTGAATTCATCATTAGTTCAACGGCCATGGCGTTCGACCAAATGAACGAAAGCAATATTATTATCCTTGGTGACTTAAACAATCTTCCTACTGATGAAATTGAGAACGCGCTTGATCTGCAGCAAATTGTGAACCAGCCAACACGCAAATCTTCGACTCTCGATAAAATCCTTATAAACAAAGACTTACGAGACCATTACTATTCTCCTACTATAGGGTGCAACTTCGGTAGCTCTGATCATTACTCAATTCATCTGAGTCCTAAGTCGAAAGCTTCTCATTCAGACTCTGTAACTGTCGAAGTTCGCAAGGTGCATGACTTCCGTTTCAAACACGTGGCCAAATTTTGTGATGAGATTCAATCCATCCCTTGGCATGCATTTTATAGACTGGAATGTGGTCTGCAAGAGAAATGTGACTTGTTCTACGAATTCATCCATAACGCCCTTAAGAATATTCCTTGTACATTCGTCGAAATGAAGTCCCCTGATAAAGAATGGATAACGCCAACATTGAAACATCTCATAAATATGAAACATCAAGCCTTCCGTGCTAGAAAATTTTCTAGCTATGAGCACTACAAAGAACAGTTAAAGATATAAATTCCTCAAGCAAAGAATGATTGGCTAGAGAGATTGAAGAATAAACCAAATTATATATGGAAGATAACGAAGAATATTAATAATTCAAAGAAAGACAGCGGTGTTTTGAGTTCACTGATTTCTGCATTCCCATCAGTAAGCGATGCTATTGAAGCTATAAGTTCTGACTTTGCGAAGTCATTCTCTGATGTCCCTGACTGGCTCGACATTGAAAGAAATCTCAAAATTTCTGAGACTGATAACTGGCATATAAATACAGGCGTTGCTGATGTCTACGAAATATTGATAAATCTTGACATCAAAAAAACCGGTGGAGGTGACGAATTAACCCCACGCTTGTTGCGCGATAATGCGGATATACTTGCCGAGCCAATCACTCACCTTTTTTCTCTATCGGTCTCAACGACAACTGTCCCTAGTCAATGGAAAACATGTGACATTATACCAATCCCAAAAAAGCAATGCAAATCAATAAAAGACCTCCGCCCACTTACCATGATCACGGTGCTGGCCAAAAGCCTTGAACGTCTGATTTTAAAGTCGGTCAAAGTCAAATTGATTCAAACATATGGTGATCATCAATATGGTTTCCGTCCCAGATGCTCAACATTATATGCTCACATTGCACTTGTCGACGCCATAGGTAAACATCTGGACTCCCCTAATATCGACAGAGTTGTATTGTTAGCTTTTGATCTCAGCGAAGCCTTCGATCGCTTACCATACGATAAATTGCTCCAGTCCTTGACGGAAAACAAACTTCCACCTGATTTCATTCGCTGGTGTTTTAGCTATTTTCACAGAAGAAGACAGAGAGTAACACTACGTGGTTCGGCCTCAATGGAGAAAGTCGCTTCATCCGGTGTACCACAAGGATCCGTTATCTCGCCTTATCTGTTCGCCTCATTTATGGGTTCTTTATCTCCTGAACATCCAATCACAAAAATTTTCAAATACGCTGACGACTTCTACTCGTTGTTTCCGTCGTACAAGCACTCAAATATAAATGACAATATTCACTCTGAAATTAATAATGTTGCACACTGGTGTCACACACACGGTCTGGCGATTAATGTGGACAAAACACGTCTTGTGATGTTTGGTAAGTCAGGATGCTCAGTCAGCCTTTCCTGTGATCTCACAATAGTGCCGGAGATCAAAATACTTGGAGTGACTTTCCAACAGAATCTAAAGTGGGATTCACACATCGACAACATTACTAAGAAAGCTTCTCAGCGCATATTCCTTTTAAAGCAACTGAAAAAGATCCCTGGTATAAGCAAAAACGATCTTTTGTGTGTGTACAAGGCATATATTTCAAGCATACTTGAATACAATTGCCCTTTATTTATCAATATGTCCAGAAAATCAAAAAGAAAGGTTGAAAGGGTTAGAAAACGCTGCCATCTTATTATATGTGGTGGTTGTAACAGTAATTGCAATTTACTGCCTTCCTTCTTTGAGCGGGCAGACAAGATTGCTCTTCGTACGTTTTCAGATATTCTGAAACCGGACAACTTTTTGCACCATTTGGCTCCACGCCGACTTACCGTTTCAGGCCATATCGAAATTCCACTTTGTTACTCTGTGCGACGGTCCTCTACTTTCTTTCCTTATTGCTCAAGGCTATTAAACAAAACTGTTTTTTCTTTTACTTGATTACCTTCTTTTCCTTAACGATGTTGTGAGATTCGCATGAACTGGTTTACAAAACTTATGTGAAAATGTTTGTATGATTTCTATTTATCAATATAAAAAAGATTATTATCTATGACATTTATCTCATTATAGATGTCCATGTATATCCCAAGTTTAAATTTTCCTACCTATAGTTAGCCTACAAAGCAAATAATTCTATGCATGGTGAAATGTCAAACTAAGTTGGTGAGTTTTGTGAATTGTCAATTTCTGTAATAAATGCATGTTTCAGTCCCCATTTACGTCATTTTTAGAAACCGTCTCCCTAAGGCCATCCTTTACTTGGTGTATAATTACTGAATACAAGTCCATGAAATACCGAAAGGATGAGTTTTAACGACGCGTTTTACAGTTTCAACTTATGCACAATGATCCATTAAAGTCAAGTCCAAGTCCTCAAGTTCATAAGTCATCAAGTCAAGTCCAAGTCCTCAAGTTCGTAAGTTATCAAGTCAAGTCCAAGTCCTCAAGTTCGTAAGTCATCAAGTCAAGTTCAAGCCAACAAGTCCTCAAGTCTTTAAGTTCAAGTTCATCAAGTCTTCAGGTTGCAGAAGTCAATAATTCAAGTTCAATTCAAGTCCGTGGTACAAGTAGTGGTGTGGTCAAGTTTAGTCAAGATTCTGTGAGTACATTGGTAACCTTGAATTAAGTGACAATCGGAAGTTTCTAGTAAGTCCAACGATTTCTTGCTAACTAATTGAAAAGTGGTAGTTCAAATAACTCAGACATTAACTCAAACTTCGGCACCTTCCGTGATAACTGCAATACTATTCTTCTTACCTATCGATAATTTTTATTGCATCTGTAACTTTGTTCATTCGTGCATGCTTTAAGCTTAGTTTTGTGAAATTCATGCAGTGATATTAACGTGATGTTTTTTGTGAATACTCTACCAAGCTACTGAGATTTAACTGGGATTTTTAAGTCATTGTTTCCATGAGTATTTCATAAGTATCATTGTGATTTTGTGATAGCCAGTTTATCCGAATTTTGTGCATTATTATGTCAGATTTAAACCGATTACTGCGTCTAAGAGGCTTCACAAGAGTAAAAATCACCAAGTCATTGAATAAGGCTAAAGAAGCCGTTGACAATGACAAAACTGCTGAATTCGCATCATTGCATTCGTGTCTTAAAGATTGTTTGACTACTGTAACTGAACAGAACCAACAAATTCTTGATTTAATTGATGATTCCGACGCCGACGAAGAAATAGAGACTTCTCTAGACTATGAATTGAAAATTCACAGATATGATAAACGTATTGAATAAACATTCATGTGCAAACGACAATAACTCTACAGGTATACGAAGTACATCAGGCAATCGTGATGGAGATATAGACCAATTGTCAGAACTATTTCGTAATCAAAACGAAGTATCTCTTTCTCTTGCCAAGATGCGAGGTCGTTCTTGTCTTCCACAAAGAAAGTTAGAAGTATTCGATGGTAGCGATATCACTCGATTCAAACTATTTAAGAATGCATTCTCTCGAATTGTTGAGGATAAAGTCGATGACAATTCCGACCGGCTTTATTATTTAGAGCAATATACTTCAGGCATGCCAAAGGAGCTAGTCCAAAGTTGTTGCCATATGCAACCGGCAAAAGGTTACCTAAAAGCATGGCGGATGCTCACAGAAAAATACGGTGATGATTACGAAATCTCCAATGCGTACTTAGAAAAATTGGACAAATGGTCTGAGATAAAGCATGAAGATGGCCTTGCACTAGAAAAGTTTAGCGTATTTTTGAAAAGCTGTATGAACTACATGGAAAACGTGAGTGCACTTGACCAATTAGAGAGTCCGAAGGAAATCGAAATGATAATACATAAGCTTCCATATAAAATGCGTGAAAGATGGAGAAGCAATGTTCTCAACATAAGAGAATCTGGATTCGATGTCACGTTCAAGCATTTCTCAGATTTCGTCGAACGACAATCTAAATTGATAAATATGCCCGTGTATGGAGATTTGAAAGGCGCCGAAAAGTGTGGACGTAGTTTTAGTAAGAGTGAAGCCAGTTCTTTTAAAAACGTCCAAAATAAGAGTGGAAAATCTTTTTCCTTGTCAACAAATGTAGACGAAAGTAAATTTAGTAGCAGCACTCAAGCAAAGATGCCTTCCTCTAGATTTGAACCGCGTAATTTCACATGTCCTTTTTGTAACGCACATGACCATGTTCTTGATGCCTGTATTTCTTTTGAAGCTTTACCACTTAGTTAAAGACATACTTTTATTAGGAACAATTCATTGTGTTTCGGTTGCCTCAGAAAATATCACCAATCTAAACTCTGCAGAAATCGGATGACATGTAGAACTTGTCATAGGAAGCATCCAACATGTTTACATATGAATAAGGAGCATAGCGTAACAGGTACTATTTTCGATAAGGAAAAGTCGTCGCGAGAGGTTGAAAGTAAAAACCTTCATACTGGGGCCGGTGGTGAATAGGAAGTTGCGTTGGCCATCGTTCCAGTTAAAGTCAAATTGAAAGGTTGTGCTCAATCAGTAGTCACCTACGCTGCTCTGGACAATTTTAGTTCTGACTGCTTTGTATCGGAAGATTTGATGCAGACTCGAGGAGTCCAAGGCAAACAAGAAGAAATAAAGTTGACCACATTGGAAAAAGTTCAAAGCCCTACCCTCACCCGCGTAGTTAACGGCTTGGAAATAAGTGATCTTAGTGAAAGTGAATTTGTTTCCCTTCCTGTCACGTACTCTCGTCCCAAACTGCCGATATCCGTCGATGATCTAGTTAAGAAGTGTGACCTCGAAAAGTATCCACATCTCTTTGATGTTCCAATTATTGAAGTGGAGGCCGACGTTGGATTGTTAATTGGAATGAATGTTCTAGAAGTTCTTAAACCGTTAGAGGTTTTAAGCGGGTCGGATAACGAGCCATTCGCAACCAGGCACAAACTCGGTTGGACAGTAAGTGGTCCTTTTTCGCCTGGCTCACCAAGAAATTTGAAAGTTTACAGAACTGAAGTAGAAAAGTTGAGAGACATCGAAGAAAAATTAAATCATATGTACTCTCATGAGTTCAAGGACGTTGAATCAGACGAAGTAGGGCTGTCTGTGGAAGATAAGATGTGGAAGGAAAGGGTTTCTTCTAGTACTTTCCAAGATGGTCATTATATCGTTCCACTACCGTTTCGTAATGAAAGTTGCAGGTTTCCAGATAACAGAAGGCAAGCATTAAGGCGACTTCACTCGATGAGAAATCGGTTATTGAAAGATACCAATTTCAAAAATGATTATTCAAAAAATTATTGACCTCATTTTTTGAAAGTATGTTACAGGCTGACTACATGGAAAAGGTTCCCGATGATTAATTATTCTTCACTGACCATATTTGATATTTAGTGCATCATGGTGTCTATCATAAAGAAAAGCAAAAAGTCCGCGTAGTTTTCAATTGTTCGCTGAAGCATGAGGGGGTCTCTTTGAACTCGAGATTGCTCCAGGGGCCAGACTTGACGAATAATCTAGTAGGAATCTTACTTCGATTTCGACAGAGAAACGTAGCTTTCGCAGGAGACATTGAGAAAATGTTTTTCCATGTGAAAGTTCCTAGAACTCATTATGATTACATGAGATTTTTCTGGTACCCAAATGGTAATCTTGATCGTGAACCATGTGAATACAGGCTTACAGTCCATGTATTTGGCGCAATATCCTCCCCTAGTTGTGCGAACTTCGCACTGCGACAATCTGTCCTTGATGGAAGAGTTCGCATGCAGGAATCAGTTGTTCAGACTTTGTTGAGAAATTTTTACGTTGATGATCTCTTGAGGTCTGTTGACCATGAAGAAGAAGCGATTTCTCTTCTGCACAATGTAAAAGATGTCTGTTCTTCTGGTGGTTTTCGATTAACGAAATTCATGAGTAATTCAAAAATAGTGATTGATTCTGTCCCCGAAGCCGATCGAATAGTCGATCCCGAATCATTTTCCCTAGATCTTGATCATGACGCACCTACCCATCAAGCTCTTGGAATAAGATGGAACTTACGTAGTGACACATTGAGTTCCAAGGTCAATATAAAGGAATAAGATGGATATACGGGTTCTTAGTCAGACACGCCGTGGAATTCTTTCCTTGATATTCTCCATTTTCGATCCACTTGGCCTAGTTGGTCCTGCTGTGTTACCAGCAAAGCAAATCTTTCAAGAAGTATGTCGTTCGAAACTCGGATGGGACGAACAAATATCAGAAAATGAAAGTACTGCGATAAAGAAATGGGTCTCAGATTTGCAAAAGTTTACTGAATACGATATTCCACGATGCATCAAGTCTTATCATTTTATTGATTCAGATTGCTCAATTCATATCTTTTGTGATGGTAGCGAAATTGGCTATGGAGCTGTTGCATATGTTAGATTTGTTGACTCCAATGACCGCACACATTGCTCTATTATTTTCGCTAAGTCTCGTCTTGCTCCCATGAAGAAAATCAGTATTCCTAGACTTGAGCTAGCCGCTGCAAAATTAGCAGTTTCGATCAAAAGTGTGCTAAGTAAAGAACTGGACATAACAATTCAAGATTTTACATTTTGGACTGACAGCACTACAGTTCTGAAGTACCTTCAAAACACTACAACGCGTTTTCATAGATTCGTAGCTAACCGTATTTCGTATATTCACGAACGCTCCAACGTTTCACAGTGGCGTTTTGTTCCCACTCATTTGAATCCTGCTGATCAGGCAAGTCGAGGTGTCAAGATAAAGATTTTATCAGCAACATGACATGGCGCAACGGTCCTGAATTTCTTCGAAAATCTCAAATCAAGTGGCCGAAGAATATTTGTGAGTATGAACTTGATGACGACGATGATGAAATCAAAAGAGCGCAAGAAGTCCATGTTTGCCAGACTAAAGTAGCAGAATTTACTACTTCGATAGAAAAGTTGCTCTCGTCCGCCTCTGATTGGTACAGATTGAAAAGGAAAGTAGCATGGTTCCTGAAAATTAAAGAGTGTTTAAAGACGAAAACAAAACTTGAAAATTCTTTATCGTTAGATGATTTAAGAGTCGGTGCATTGGCGATCATCATGCACGTTCAACGTACATATTTTGCAGAAGAGTTCGATTGCATTGAAAAGAAAAGAAACTTACCTAAGAATAGTCCAATTTACAAACTGAATCCATTCATCGACAATAAAGGTATACTTCGTGTTGGCGGGAGAATATCGAGAGCTTTAATATCTTGGGATGAAAAACATCCGATATTGTTGCCAAAGAAACACTACGTTTGCGAATTGATTGTCCGATATACTCATCTAAAACTGGGTTGCATGAGTCGAGGAGCTACAATGAATGATATAAGACAAAAATTCTGGATACTCGGTGTTAGGCAGAACTGTCTCAGTGTGATCAAAAATTGTCTACAATGTCGAAGGCGTCATGGAAAACCAATAATCCCAATGATGTCGGATTTGCCAAGTCATCGTCTTCAAGGTGATCAGCCCCCTTTCACTAACGTTGGTGTTGATTGTTTCGGTGCTTTCCAAGTTATTCAAAAGAGAACAAAATTGAAACGATATGGAGTCATTTTCACATGCCTTGTAAGTCGCGCAGTTCATATAGAAATTTGTCATACACTTGAAACGAATTCATTTATTAACGCTCTTCGACGGTTTATTGCCCGAATAGGAAATGTCAAAGTGATACGAAGCGATAACGGAAAAAATTTGGTAGGTTCTAATCTAGAATTACGTAGTAAATTCAAGCGACTAGATAATATTTTCATCGGTGAGACAATGAAACAGAAAAATATCGAATGGATATTTAATCCTCCATCTGGTTCCCATTTCGGAGGTGTTTGGGAAAGAGATATTCGATCAATCCGCAAAGTTCTTGATTCGGTTATGCACGAACAGAACACACGCTTATTGGACGATTCATTGAATACTCTCATGTGTGAGGTTGAATCTATTTTGAATTGTTGACCTTTGATCCCTATCTCAGCTGATCCTAACGATCCATGTCCCATAACTCCAAATCACATATTGTTGCTAAAGTCTGAGCCAACTTATCCTCCGGGTCTTTTCTCAAATACTGATTCTTGTGCTGGACGCCGGTGGAAACAAATTCAATATCTTTCCGATTTATTCTGGACACGATGGAAGAAAGAAGACCTATCAGTTCTACAAAGTAGACAAAAATGGAATGTTCTTCGTCCAAATTACTGTGTTGGAGATTTAGTCCTCTTGATGGATGATAACTTACCACGAAATCATTGGTTGAAAGGAGTCATAACTCGATTAGGCCTATTGTTTGGTGATAACGGACAAGCTCGTGCTGTCTCCCTGCGTACCACAAGTCGTGCTCTTATCAAAAAGAATAGCGACTATAAAACCTTACCTAAAAATACGGAATTGATTAGACCGGTGTCGAAATTGATACTTTTGCGACCCAAAAGTGATTTATAGTTTGCAAATAAACTGTGTTGTATTTGTGGGGCCGGTGTAAAGTTTTTAGGGATCATCCTATTTTATAAATTCCAATCGTTCTCTTCTTGACTTTTATGTTTATGGTCACCATAGAATTCTTGGTGTTGAGTTGATCAGTGTACTATGATTGTGCTATGTACATGTCTATGACATCTATGACATTTATCTCATTATAGATGTCCATGTACATTCCAAGTTTAAATTTTCCTATCTATAGTTAGCCTACAAAGCAAATAATTCTATGCATGGTGAAATGTCAAACTAAGTTGGTGAGTTTTGTGAATTGTCAATTTCTGTAATAAATGCATGTTTCAGTCCCCATTTACGTCATTTTTAGAAACCGTCTCCCTAAGGCCATCCTTTACTTGGTGTATAATTACTGAATACAAGTCCATGAAATACCGAAAGGATGAGTTTTAACGACGCGTTTTACAATGATAATGTATCATGATGGTGTAAATGTGTAATTAATTGTGTGTAAATAAGATAGTTTTGTATAATTTTGTGTTATCATGCATATCAGTGGGGATTGAGCATAAGATGCATTGACCTAGTGAAACACTGGCCTAGCATAAGCATCTGTTATTGTGCGGTATTTTCACAATATATTATCATAACCAGTGTTTTTTAAGGTGTTCTACGGGTCATATTCTGCACCGTGGAATTTTCGACTTGTACCGTGGATTTTGAACGTTCATTCGTTACATGTAATTAACTTCAAGACTTGAAAAGTCATGCAGAATCGCGATTAAAATTAAATGCTAAATGTCATACTGCATTCATGACTTCTGTTTTTGCTTACCGGTATAAATCATGCGCGCACTAATGAAAGTCGATCTTGATACGATTTGAGTGTGACCCGTGGGAATGATCAGATGACCCGTAGCAAAAACCTTAAAATAACTATTTGCTGCGTCATTGCATCATACGTATAATAATGCAAATGATGCAATTAATAACAATAATAATTAATTGAATTAGTATAATAATGTTGATTTAATTTCTAAACATTTCTTTGAGAAACTTACTTATTTAACACGTGAAGTGTTAAGTCAGTGTGAAGCAAGGATGCGGAGTCCTATCATTTTGATAGGACTCCGACTCCGGGTGGCAAGCATATATAGCCTTTTTTGAAAACACTGATAACCTACATCATAGATCATAAGTTTATCTGAACCTATCTTTAGTGATCATTGCTGTATCAATTATCAATCATTTTCGATGAAAGTTTATCAAATGTCGCTTTAAGTTGGATGCATGCGACTCGGCTCCTCCCATCTTGTTGATGTGTGCTTCACACGGTTTTTCTCCAGTCTCTACGTAGGAGAATCCCATCCTTCTTCAAAAAATATGAGTACACTTTTAATATGCGCTTTGGAGGAGAGATCACAACGATCTACGTGAGGGTAAGAGGTAATGTCATCAAACTTCATTTGTCTCTAACGTGACCTTTGGTTCGTAGGTGTGATCGAGGCTGGGAAGGCTTGGTTTGTCTTCTCTACTAAATCACCGAGTGAAAATACAATCCTTTTTCGCTATCACGGTTAACTATTACAAGCTTTGCATGCAGCAGTGTCTCTGTATTTTTGTTTGACGAAGAAAGTTGACGTCAAGACTGACAGCAATGTACGAGGATAAATAATTTGTTTGTATTATATTTCGGGTCTAGTTGAGGGCCGGAGTCCCATCAATCGACTCCGCATCCCTGGTGTGAGGTCATAAGTTGTTACATAGAAATCCATGAAAAAAAAATCCCATGAAAGGGCGAAGAACGGCCAGTGGCACCCAAAACGGCGGCAGCTGCCGCTGACAATTATTAGACTTAACAATGGCACTGATCCAATCAACGTCAGGAAATCACGTACACTTGAACATCAAAGTGCACATAATTTCTTGACGAAGATTAGGACCTACCTGCCTGATTGTCACCCAATTGAAAAAGTAGAAAATAAATAATTGTGATAATAAAGCTGGGCTTTTTTTAAGGAAAATTCTAGGAACCTTGTAGGGACCCGAAAATATTTCATACTAAATGCTATAATTAGATATCCTTTCTACATGACATTGGTGGCAAAATGTTAAGTTTTCACATCCTGGAGGGTTGTGGTAAAGTTAAGTGCATCTATGGTTTAGCACATGTAATATTATATGCTAGTTACATGTAGTGTTATTCCTTGAAATCTTTTAAATCTCTCCTTAACATGCCTTAGAATATAGGCTTATACCTACTTGCCTGACCGAATAAGCGAATGGCCAGTGTCTGTAGCATTATTAGTAACCGACATGTATGGCATTTATCGCCCGAATTTCGGATTCTTTTGGAATTCATTGGCACTCCCTCTGTCCCTCAATTATGACCGGTGGACTGCCCGGATTTCGGGCACATCGTCTCGCCTAATCGGAATAAAATCGTATTTTTGTTTGCTTTGACCATAAAACGCGATTTTTTAAGTTTATTCGTCGCTGCCAAAAATTTGGCAACTGCCCGAATGTTTTCCTTGTGGGGGGGCCGCACGCCTATGATATCCAGAGAGGCTATATCCGCCTGGTGGGGGCTCCGCCCACTGGGTCTGCTTTCTCTGCTATCACTCCAATAAACATAACTTCTCTCACATGACCCACTCGCCAATCTCGCTTGTCAGATAGAAGAATAGAAGTGGATGACAGCAGATCAGAACATAATTATTTATTCTCTGATTCTAGGGACCCGATTTCAAACTAGGGACCTGAATCGGGTCCCTAAAACGCCTTAAAAAACCCTGTAATAAAGTATAGGTTGTTTCGAATAGAATCATGCTGTAATAAAAAATGGTTCCGTTGGGTAGTATACCGCTAGTTTCACACACGTACATGAATATGATGCATTTTACCATTTTCAACTACACTGCTGTGAAAAATGAAGCATGATCAGCGCAAAAATTGGATCAGGTAGTGACTAAATAAAACTGATTTACTGCGCCTATCAGCGAAACTAGGAAGTTGGTTCTGCAGAACTTCGCAACGGAACCACTATTATCAGTAAACTTGAATTTCTCAGACACTTGAGAAACTTGAATTCTCAATCTGTGGAATCTGAACCCAGTTTCGTGATCAGGAGGCTGAAATTGATAAAAGTTTTTTCGACTAGAATCTCGCTGTAACAAACAATAGTTCCACTGGATGGTTCCGCAAACTTCACACACGAATGACTTCTCCTCCAGCGGACATGCGATTAAGGTCATGTTAAATAATCGTCCGGGGTACAACTTTAAGATGCGATTTGAAAACCGTAGGAGAAATTAATTCAAATTTACCCGGTATAAGATAACATCCATATTTGGACAAAAGTCTTAACTTAACGGGAACCTGGCGTTAAATTCGATTGTGCAAAACGATGCGACACTCTGATGTAGCTATACCATCTCTATTTGTATAATGTCAAAATAGTAATTAATATCAGAACTCTAGAAAATCAGAAATAATATTTCAAAACGTCTCGAGTGGTCCGTTTTTTTTTGATTGTGGATTCTGTGCTAGAAATTATTTTGAATCACGAAATCAAAATTGCGGAACTCGAATAAACCTTTATTTAATAATATTTTTCCGATGTATCGCACAAATTTTCGGCTGAAGCCTTCATCAGGTGCATAAATTCTGAATAAACGGCTGGCATGTCAAAAGATCGTAGAACATTAGTCATACAGAGAGTGTCACGGTGTGGAATAGATATTGATACTGGCATTGTCACTGTCTGAAATACACATGAAGACACTGGCATTGTCACAGTGTGAAAGATAAAACAGAATACTAAAATGCTGACAAGCAAAAATTCTGAATAAAACATTGTACAACGATGACAATATTTGCAAAACCATATTAAATAAAGTTAATCAAAAATGAAAAACATACACATAAATAAATAAATAGATAAATAAACAAAAAAATAGAAGATAAAAATGAAAAAAATATTTGGATAAAAAGAAATGATACTAAACAGCAACAATATAAAAGGGAGATAAAACACAGGAACAAACAAAAAAAGGAGCAAAAAGAACAGGAGGTCAACATATCAATTACATATGTCTGACTCACGCCCAAGGCACCCATTCATCAAATTGCCTTGTAGTCGACGTATGTGTGAAGCCTCTACTGAGCGCCTAACATTTGGATGGCGCAAATTGCGTTCAACAATTCTCCAAGAGAGTGGTATGGAGGCTGATGAGCGAGAAAAGCGCATATGGTGAACATCAAGCATGTGCTTGAATACTGGGGAATAGTGCTTGGAATATCGAAGCAAATGTGCTTCGAAACCTGGTGACTGTTTCTCAAAATTTATTGTTGATGAGATTTGTTGCAATTTACGCCAACGTAAATATATCGGTGAAACCTGCAGAACTATGTATTCCAGATTTGAGGGTGGAGAATTCCCCAGTATTTAAGCATATGCTTGATGTTCACCATATGCGCTTTTCTCGCTCATCAGCCTCCATACCACTCTCTTGGAGAATTGTTGAACGCAATTTGCGCCATCCAAATGTTAGGCGCTCAGTAGAGGCTTTACACATACGTCGACTACAAGGCAATTTGATGAATGGGTGCCTTGGGCGTGAGTCAGACATATGTAATTGATATGTTGACCTCCTGTTCTTTTTGCTCCTTTTTTTGTTTGTTCCTGTGTTTTATCTCCCTTTTATATTGTTGCTGTTTAGTATCATTTCTTTTTATCCAAATATTTTTTTCATTTTTATCTTCTATTTTTTTTGTTTATTTATCTATTTATTTATTTATGTGTATGTTTTTCATTTTTGATTAACTTTATTTAATATGGTTTTGCAAATATTGTCATCGTTGTACAATGTTTTATTCAGAATTTTTGCTTGTCAGCATTTTAGTATTCTGTTTTATCTTTCACACTGTGACAATGCCAGTGTCTTCATGTGTATTTCAGACAGTGACAATGCCAGTATCAATATCTATTCCACACCGTGACACTCTCTGTATGACTAATGTTCTACGATCTTTTGACATGCCAGCCGTTTATTCAGAATTTATGCACCTGATGAAGGCTTCAGCCGAAAATTTGAGCGATACATCGGAAAAATATTATTAAATAAAGGTTTATTCGAGTTCCGCAATTTTGATTTCATTATCGACTAAACTCGATGGCTACTATCATCAATCAATTTTGAATCACATTATTTCAATGCAGGTTATACTCGGCTAGCTCTCAAATCAATCGTTGCAAATTGAAAATTAACGTAGCCGTCTTGGTATGAGATTTGCTGAGAAATTAGTGATTCTCTTGATTCTTCAGAAACTTTTATTCTTTCAGCTGCAGTGAAGATACTGTCAAAGGCTATACTGGGCACGAAGCCGAACAGGCGATAACACGATATTTGTCAGGAGGGCATGATCGCTTTGGTGGTCGGAGGAGACGAGTAGTGAACTCTAAATCTGCCGATGCTGCTGATTGAGGAGTTGAAAATGATTGTGAACTTTTTTGCTATTTTTTTATGAAAACGTTTGTTATAGTTGTATCTTTTACAATTGCGTACAAGAAGTCAAGTTTGTAAGTGTTTTAGAATTCTTTTATAACGCCTTAGTTGTTTGATTTTGACATAAACACTTCCTTTTTTAAGTTTTATTTACTCTGAGCATAGCAATGATGGATGCGGTTCAAAATGAGCACATTATTATTGTTATATAATACATAACATATAATGTTTGCTATATTCAATTTAAACATATTTCGTTTAGAAAAAAATGCATGATCAAAAATATTCTGTCTGACCTTCACGCAATCCATCATTGTTAGATGACCCATTTTGACATTTGAATTTCATTGTAGTCATATAATCGCTATACTATATGTCCAATAGACTTCACCCTTCAAGTGCAAGGGACTGAGATCAAGCCGAATGCAGCAAATCGCAAAATTTATAAAATCTATTGTATATTTTTGTATAACAGAAACCTTAATTGAGTTTTTGTAATTTGATATGATATATTGGTAGTGAAAATGATCTCAATCGCTTGCATTTCTACGACGAAGTAGATTTGACTTGTGGTTGCGATTCTAGAATTGCATACAAATGCTGCATTTTTAGCTTGGCGTGTAGGCTTTGTGATGTTATTTGTAAAACCCACATCGTTATCTTCTTCCACATCGGCTTGTTCTAGATGCATTATGAGGATTTATGTAACGTCCCTTAAAGGACGAAGTGGTACAAGCGACATTTATAAACTTTTCAGTAGAGCAGAAACAAGATTTCACATCACATTGATTGGATAGGAAAATTCATTCTTTTTACAAAGCCAATTTTTTTGCTATAGTTAAGTTAAAAACGCAATATTCATGTATGTTGTATGGACTAAACTGGTCATTCCAAATGTGCAAAAATCTCATTTTCGTAAAAGTGTCGCTTCGTCCTTTCATGATATACGCATGCATTGACATGCCACGCTCAATCACGTGTAATTACACATGACCCTAAACATTCGTTGCTATGCGGGATATTGCTGTAATATAAGTTATAAGTTAGTTTAGTTGGCAGTCCTGCTATATAGACTTTGCGTCTCATGTGTCTGCATGTATCAGAGGCTAAACAATCATAGGACCTCAATTTCATGCTCAGGGAAGACAGAACATGCATAGCGGTTCATCCGTGGTTCAAGCGGCAGAGACAACCGTAGACGACGCGCAAACTATAAACGCTCGCCCGCGTGTATTCATAAACATTTCCCATGTTTTAACATCATATCAGATCAAGTGATTTCTGACTCTTAGTGCAGCGCGTATGTATGCGGATAGAAGAATCGAATGTCCTTAACCACGGATGTTGGTGTTCCGTAATTACGCTTGAATCACGCGTGGCATGTCATCTAGTGTTGACACTAAGACAGTTTGTACAAGTGTGTTAACATAGGTTTGTTAATTTTTATATCGTCTGTTTTGTACATGCATCAGATTTAGAGTCACGATTTTATTATCAAAACTGATAATTATATAGTCACGACTGTATAAGACTGCGCATTATTGTCAAGTTTGTGTCAGTTAGCACAACTTTGTTATCTTGCTACTCTTGCTGTACCAGATTGTGCAATTTAGAACATGGTTTTCTTGATTTGGAATTCTTTCCTTTTTTACATGCCTTGGTACTGAACGATAGGTCGAAAGGCTTGGTTTTTAGGTGCTATCATGGCTTTATATTGAGAGATTTTTTAATGTAGTTAGAGCAAAGTAAGTTTTTAGTTAGAGTGAAACTTTGAGTTAGAGTGAAAGTACGGGGCTGACCACACAACGACTGGATTATGAAAGGCAAATGAGAGGACACTCTTAATGCATTCCCAGATATCCTGGCTGAATCGTGGTAAACAAAAGGATACTTACTGGCATGCCTGGATTTTGTAAGGCGCAATGGGAATCCGCTAATTATGCTTATTGCGTTATTAACGGTTCGTTTACGGCAACTCAACTAGTTAGTTTACGTTTGGGGTCATGACCCCACAATGTAAATCTAATCCAAAAACTCCGCAGGAATCTTAATTTCTAATTCTTACAATTATACGATACATAATCTAGACTCATATAATTAGATCCATGTATTCAAGCTATGTTGCGTAGTATTTGAATAAGTATGTAGGCCTATTATTTTATTTCATTAATAGGAATAAAATAAACATGCATAATGTAAAAACAATGGGAACATAACGTTTCATCTATTGTCATTATTTGTCAGACACCGCTTAAAATTTTAATTGAGAAAAGATTACGATTCCTCTATCTGCATGAAAATTTGAAATTGGTGACTCATGAACAATACAGACATAGGCCTACATCATTTGAATGAGTCTTACAAATAAAGCGTTGGCAATCATTACAACGATCGAGTTTGCACTTTCTGATCTTTCGATTGGTCACACATGATGCATCGTCGTCGTTTCTGGAGACTTGGTTTTTTCGAGTGATGACTCCAATGGGAAGCTCACTATATGGCCTGTTTTACAGATGAGTTCACATTCTTGCTTGTTTGCCTGTATCGCACATCGAATAACCAAGATTCAGAAGGAAATTATACCATTAGTCCGTAGACTTCCGGTTGTTGGTCTGAAAATGTAGCAGCACGTACGCGTTTACGGTAGCAGCATAAAAAAAATGAAAGTCAATTCAAATGGCCATCTTTGACATTTTCTTTTGTATCTTGGCCTAGAGTCCAGTGGTTCTCAACCTTTCATGCCCCGTGGCCCCCCTTGCAAACTAATCGGTATACCGTGGCCCACTTGTTCTTGATTTAGTGGATACCGGTAGGTGTACTGCAGTTATTCCTCTAATCGTAGTTCTTATTAATTTCATAGTTGCGATACTGTCAAATTGTAGGCTAATAATTTTTTTTTATATTCCTTACGCAAATGTTCGAATATTGCTTTACAATGGTTTACAGGTTACTACCCTTTTCACCTGTCAAGTACTGCACTATAGTATGTAAATGTATTAAAGAGACTTGTATTTTGAAACAACTAAAAATCTGACCGAAATAAATGACAATTTAAGAATTTTTAGCTTTCCTCTAACTTTCAAGTGGTATGATAACTTCAATACATGTAGGCCTCGCATGTATATCAAAAATCGCTTTTATGAAAAGTGCATCTAATAACATCTCTCTTTTATGAAAACAGATCTCATAACGTATACATCAAAACAAATACCAGCTGCTTCAATGCGATTTCTGCTCTTGTGATTTCTGCACAAGCCGCTTGATATCCGGTTTGGTGATGGAGGAAGACAAACGGATGTCACTTCGAACGTTGAGGCGGCTTCTTGATTTTGTCTTTATCAGAACCAAATTTGAGAATCCCGCTTCGCATAGATAAGTAGTTGCGAACTGCACTAGTATATCTGAGGCTTTTCTGCTAAGTATTGGGTAGGACTCATGAACAGACAGCCAAAAGTCTGGAAAATTCTCCTTGTTTTTGTAGACGATTTTCGTAGCACTGGAAACCTGAAAGTCAGCCAGTTCTTCAGCTTCCTCGGTTGATGGATCGATTTTTGTATTGAAGGGGTCTTTGAGCCACGGAACAGGTAGTGGCGAATTGTCAAAATAAGAGCGAAATTCGGCGGCGAGAGTGTCAAGATGACGGATAATGATGTCTCTCATGACGACCGGCAGCTCGACATCATTCATGAGAAGATGCTCTTCCAAAATCGGGAAGGAGGAGTTCGATCCAGACTTCATGCGGCTTGTCCAAATGTCCATTCTGGCCGAGAGTCCCATGAGTTTGTCGTGGACATCAGCAACTGTCACATCACGTCCTTGTAGACTTAAGTTAGCTTCATTGAGACGACTGAATAGATCCGCAAGGTAAGCCAACTTGATAAGAAAGTCAGTATCACAGAAATGTTCGTGCAGGTTGGTGTCGTTATCTTGCAAGAACACCTTCACCTCAGCTCTGAGTTCATACAGACGGGAAAGACACTTGCCTCTTGATAGCCAACGAACTTTTGTGTACAGCAGTAGTCCCAGATGTTGTGCTCCCATCTCATCTGCTAAGATTTGAAACAGACTATGATTTTTGGCCCTTGCACGAATAAAGTTAATGACTTTGACGGCGACGTCCATAGCTTCCATCAGAGGTGCAGGTAGAGTCTTCGATGCGAGGGAGTAACGATGTAAAGAACAATGTGAAGATGTCACATGGGGCCACTCGGTCTTTACTAGAGTGACGAAGCCGCTGCGGATTCCGATCATAGCTGGGGCACCATCAGTGCGGATGTGCTTGAAGTGTATCCAACTGAGTCCATTTGTTTCGAAGAATGAGTCCACTACAGCCTTCACATCGGCTGCCGTAGTCGTGCCAGTCATGGCTTCGCAGAATAGGAAGTCTTCCTTCATCTTCCCCTCTTTCTCGTAACGGACGAAGGCAATCAGCTGACTTACAAGAGAGATGTCGGTGGATTCGTCGAGTTGAAGACTGGCTTGGATTCTGCTTTCTCTTATCTCAGAGCAAACTTGCTGGCATACATCAGAAGCCATTTCGTCAATTCTGCGGCGGACCGTGTCGTTGGATAGTGATACTTGACGTACCTTCTTTACAGCCTCCGCCCCAATCATTAACTCCACAATCTTTTCTGTGCATGGCTTGATTAGAGTCTCGGCGATATTGTGAGGTTTCTTTTGTATGGCTATTTGATATGCCACCTCGAAGCTTGATTGAAGAGCAGGTTTTTCTTCAGCGCGGAATCCAAAGTTGGGTAGTGTTGCATCGCGGTCAAATCGTGCTCGCTTGGCAGACACAACAGAAACGGAATCGCCTCGTCTTTCTGGATGCATCGTATCTCGGTGATGTGCAAGTTTCGATGGCCGTAGAGATGAATTTGCCATGATTGCGGCGCAGTGAATACATTGAGCACAATCAATGTCATTACGAATGCTTTTGGTGAAGCCGAATTGCACGTAGCTGTCATTCCATTTGCGAATCTTCGGTTTTGAGTTTGACATCACAAGTTCACAAGCTGTAATTCTTAAGTATCGTAGTCACTCCGCCGAAAAATTGCTTGATTTCTGTGATGTCTGAATCTCTTGCAACTCGCTTGGTGCTATTGGATTTGTAGAGAAGGCGACTCGTGTTAGATAAGAGGCTGATGGGAGAGAGAGATGGCCGCGCGCACACTGCGAGTGTTGGTCGCTACACCTACAGACGAGTGGGTGGTGGCCACGGGAGGTGATGTAATGTCGGAAGGGGAGGTAGAGTTTCGCAGAACTTGCTTGGAGAGCGACGATGTGCAGGTAATCGAAAAGGATGAATCACTTCATGTAGCTTGGAAGACAGCTGTGCAAGGCTGATGTCATTGATTGCTTTTGAAGGCACGAGAGTATCCACGGACGCCTGTATAGCTGCCTTCAGCAGCAGGACGCGACACGATCTCTGTTACCGACAGCAGGAGGCCATTTGAGAGTGAGTTAATACATTGTTCCTATGGAAAAAATATGTGATCTCTGCACATTTACCCCGCTAACTTCTGAACTACTACTCAGATTGAATTCAAATTTGAAACACTGACGATTCAGGGAATGGCGATCATTTCATCTATTCATGTCACATGAAAATTTCCAATATTAAAAAAGTTAGTCAGCGTGAGAAAATTAGTTAACAGGTTGAAAATTGAAGAATTTCGTCATTTCAACCTGTTAACTAATTTTCTCACGCTGACTAACTTTTTTAATATTGGAAATTTTCATGTGACATGAATAGATGAAATGATCGCCATTCCCTGAATCGTCAGTGTTTCAAATTTGAACTCAATCTGAGTAGTAATTCAGAAGTTAGCGGGGTAAATGTGCAGAGATCACATATTTTTTCCATAGGAACAATGTATTAACTCACTCTCAAATGGCCTCCTGCTGTCGGTAACAGAGATCGTGTCGCGTCCTGCTGCTGAAGGCGTCCTCCTGCTGATACAGGCGTCCATGGAGAGTATCTCATACCGGTATTCTCGCAATTTCCTTGCTTGATTTACAGCGATGGGCTACTCTCTCAATCATTGGAAAAAACATTAAATAAGCTTACCGATACTTGACATGTAGGCTTTTTGTAATTTATCCCTCGGTCCTCTCGTGGCCCCCAGCAAATGGGTCTGTGGCCCCCTTAGGGGGCCACGGGCCCCCGGTTGAGAACCACTGGCCTAGACGCATCATGTAGTCCAAATTACCAACGCTGACTTCGTTCAGTTGCATGCCTGTATCGACATGTAAGGCTTTCCATCATGTGACTCTAACTTGCAAATGCCCGGTAAAGAGAAGTAGTAATGGACTTGTTCCTTGAGTGCCGTGTTGCAACGATAAAAATAAATGGAAGAACCTCTCTCTACGGCCACGACCAACTTTCGCAACGACTGGAATTCCGGTACGATTCATAACGGTTCTCATCTACGGACATGACGATATTATCAGCATGAATGAGGAAAGCCTTTTTTCATCGACGGGGTGAATTCCATGTTTAGGTTCACCTTCCTCGTGATATTTTGAGATCTGCGACGTCCTGGAGTAATAGAAGGCCATTCCATATGATTAACTGTGACATCACTAGTTATCAGTATCAGCTTCCTCCTCTTCCCCACTGTCACTAGATGAAATGGCAACCAATTCACCATCATCGGTGAACTCGTCATCCTCGTACTCCCGCTTTCTTCGTCGCCGTTATATTCACACCATCACCACGTACCATCTGAGTCGTCATTATGGTCATCCAAAATGATAGTCAAGTCGCATTTCTGGTCTGTTTCTTCAGAAATATCGCCAAAAAAAGAAATTAGCTTCTAACTTTGCTTTTCGCGACATATGCAAACAATTAGATGGACAGCCAAAAGAGCAATGAATGTGAACATTCGTAGAAGCCTATAAGTCAACTTGTCACCTTTGCGCACGCGCGTCAACCGGTAGGCCTATGACGCTTATTAAATTCAAGTAGCCTATAGGCTTTGGCAATCAATTCAAGGCTACCTAATGTGAATGTCAAAAGAAGTTTCATATGACTCAACCGTAGGCTATTCTCAAACCATCGATATGCAAATTAAAGGACAGTGGTTATACTTAAGACTACATCGGAAATTTTGTCGTAGAAAAATATATTCAGGAAACACCGAAAAGTCGGTAATTTACCACACTTCAAACACTACTTAATAAGCAATGAAAAGAGTATAGAAATCTCACCTGCAAACTCGCGCAATTGATGATATCAATCATCGAAAACATTTTGTTGCACTGCATCAGATTATTTTCTTGTCACAGAGATCACGAGATGACATTCAAAGCCCGGTTTTCAGCGACTAATGTAGTAGATGAAGTCAAGTCATTAAAAATGAGGTGAACCAAATCATAAGATACTTTGTAAGATGATAAAGGCAAAAGCATAGTCGGCAACTGCTGTTCTGCAACTTGAAATAGAAATAAATGATCTGTGAATTGATTGTGGAGGTCGAATATGGGTGGCGGATTTAAGTCCCTTAAATGTCCAAAGGAAAGGTGCTCGAGGCGTCGTTTAAGAAGGTTTGGTCTCAGTCGTAGACTATTCACTGAAACCGCATCGCTAGACATGAATCACGTTTGATACGCAGCGCGAGTAACATGGATGAAATGAAGGACTGGTTGCACGTTTCCTCTCGCTGTCATGTGATAATCGATAGTGACGCGTCGATTGAAGATCATTCGCCCAGGCGGCAGTAGGGAAATAATCAGTGCGCAGTTTTCCTCCATTAAGAAATGAAATACGAGTGAGGACTGTACGTAATGATGTGACCGCTAACGCTGGGATGCTTGTAAATCATCGAAAGACAGACTCATTCCATGCATCGAGTACGGACACGATCATGTATCCGTAAAAAAGATCCGCTGAATTATGATATCGAACTATTGCAATCATAGAGTAGGAATATATAGGTAGAGTGTCGTCGACTCAAAAAAGCATCTGTACACAGTGAAAATTAATATATATCAAAACATTCAGTTTTTTGCGGAGATTGCGTTCCCGTGGTCCAAAAAATTATTTGAGCACTTTTGAAAGAAGTCAAAATTAGCCTATTTTGAGATGGCTACCGAGATGACTCCCCTAGCTATATAAGTAGTCTGAAACAAGTTGGATATCAAAAGGAATGAAAATATTTGATAATAAGCATCCTAACTAAACGGAAATCAAGCTGATTACCAAGGGAATTTCATGAATTGTATTATAATGAAAGTCTTCATGAAAAAGTCGCGATATTATTCGTGCTTTCTTGGTTGAAATTTCAAGTTTTTAATTCAATTTTCAGCGGCATGATTTTATGATTCGATCACAATGCTTCATTTCTATTCTGAATTGTGATGTGGAACCATTTACATCTTTCAAAGTTAAATGAAATCATTGTCTTTGATTATGTGATTTTGCTGTGCCAGTGGCAGCTTAGTCTGTGATATGATCACGCTTAAGAAAATACTCTTGAGGTTGAGCATGGAAGCAATAGGAACCCATCGAATTGCTAATTTAGCAAACATTAAATCTCGTGGGCTGTCATGAGAATCTGTGAAATACCATCATTCCTTCTGCGTTACAATCATGATCACCCTATTCCGTTGCAATTTCTGCAAAACTGCAAAAAATGTGCATATCTCACATTTGGTGACCCACCTGTATCTCCCTTAATTGAGTTCTTTTAATAAAATCGAAAGTGTATATGGAGATTTTCAATGACGCAAGTCGGACAATTTGACGCAGAAAACCATTTTTACCAACTGAATTCGTCACTTCAGATACGTGACGTGACGCAAGTCGGTCTTTATGACGCAAATGGTATATTAGACGCAAGAAGTATATTTGACTCAAGCTGACGTAAATGAAAATTGAAGTCAGACTTTTTGACGCAGTTCGTATATTTGACTCAAAATCATGAAATAAATTCTGAAAACTTCCTGACGCGTCCGAACAATTTGACGCATTTGGTATATTTGACTCAAAAACGATCGATAATGCAATGCGGTATATTATTATCTAAATATGCGGTCAGAAGTTCTCTCAACAATTTTATGTATGGAATAAAGCGCTTATTTCAAAAGAACAAGTTAACACGGAATCAAATAGGCCTATATCAAATGATGCCCAAGATTTACAATCTTAGTTCAGACAGAGGTTCATGGTAAATTTTGCACAACAGAAATATGGCGATCATGTTTTCTTCCAATTCAATGTTATCCACTGTTAGAATTATTTGTCAGGATAATTTGCTTTAAGTTTCAATGATCATCACTCTATAAATGAGCTAATCACAGGAGTAATTTTCTGTCATCTGGAACATTCATTCATCGTAATCGAAATATAATTTGCAGAATGTTCGAATCGATTAATTAGAAAATTGCCATCTCATGTCAAGTAATGAGACCGAAAAGCTGACACTCTGTTTATCAGGAGGGCAACGACATGGCCTGAATAGTAGGCCTTGCCTACATTCTTTGGTTTATTCACGGGATCGTCAAGTAGGCAAGTCATTCCTTGAAAATGCATGAAACTGAAGGACTTGTGGAATTGAAACTGAGAAATTGTTTAGGTCTAATTTTTGGAATATGAATTTCGCAAGGAAGTGGAGGGGAGCACAATATGGAAGTTACAATATCCGAAAGCAATGGACCTATTGACAATAAGATCTTTGTAAAGGGATAAAACAGCAGAGCATTTACTGGCCTCACACCAAGTGAGCAAAAATTAGAGGAAAAACTTGACAACAATAATAAATATGAACAGGACAAAGAACAAGAATAGAAGGATATCAGCAGATGTCACTTCCCTTTCAGGCTATGGTTTTCAATGATTTTTGTTATTTTCTTGATATTGTTATTTATGAATTGAAGCCAAAATAGGCTACCAAAATTCACTCAAAGCATTCGATAGGGCTCTGAGGTTCTAAAAGATATTTTTATATGCTGGGATTAGAAAATGAGAGAATCTAAAAAAACAAGAAATCGTAGTGGGCAGCAATGGTATGAATACACATATAGACATACGATAATTAGACTTCTAAAATATCTGTCACATGCATGTGCAGATATCATCATTACGAGAAAATTACTGTCTACTTTCGTCTACATTGTACCATAGCTAAGTTACGCACGATGATGATGCTGAAGCACTGCATGTCGCCTTCTTTAAATCGCACCCCTCCGAGCAAACGGATACCCGATCAGCATCTTATAGTTTCTCCGGATATCCACGGATCTTCACGGCTGAACGGATGCACACCATTATTTCTACGTCAGGAGCCGCTTGGATATCCAGTTTATCTCCGCGGATAACAAATTTTTATCCCAAGGAGATCCGTATCTAAAAAGCGGATATGTTTGATATCCAACCGATATCTGGTTCGTTGTTTTTGACGGATATCCGTGCTATCGGCTGTGCATTCTGGTTATCTGCCTGGCATCCCTTTGTTAACAATGGATATGTAGCAATCGCAACTTCGATGTCAGTTTGCTATTAAATCAAAAAAGTTATCAGTTAGCCAAGCTGCTTTATTATTATCCAATCTTACTAATTTTCATCGATATGACGGCCTGTTCACGTAAAAAGGATTTTCAAATTATATCTTACATAAAAATCAAAATGTCAATGTCTGATAAGTTGAACATTCATCTTTGTCATTGAGGCTTGGTTTCATAGATTTTATTAATATGGCCTCTCTGAAACGTAGGTTAATGCTGTTTGTATCAAACGCTATGATTTTGACTGTAAACGGGAAAGCTATGATAGGAGAGCAACTTAGGTGATGTTTGAGTACACTTGAGTCTTTGTTTGTGGCATGTTCCTTAATGCGTGTATGGAGTGAACGGACTGTACTCCCGATATAATTACTTTTACACGTTTTGCATGTTATTTCATACACTACCATAGCTCTCAAACAAATGTTGCTGTCAGCAATAACGCACTGATTCAATTTACACTTATGTTTGGAATGTGATTTTCTATTTACGAATGGCTTTGAGAAAATCACATTCCAAACATAAGTGTAAATTGAATCAGTGCGTTATTGCTGACAGCAACATTTGTTTGAGAGCTATGGTAGTGTATGAAATAACATGCAAAACGTGTAAAAGTAATTATATCGGGAGTACAGTCCGTTCACTCCATACACGCATTAAGGAACATGCCACAAACAAAGACTCAAGTGTACTCAAACATCACCTAAGTTGCTCTCCTATCATAGCTTTCCCGTTTACAGTCAAAATCATAGCGTTTGATACAAACAGCATTAACCTACGTTTCAGAGAGGCCATATTAATAAAATCTATGAAACCAAGCCTCAATGACAAAGATGAATGTTCAACTTATCAGACATTGACATTTTGATTTTTATGTAAGATATAATTTGAAAATCCTTTTTACGTGAACAGGCCGTCATATCGATGAAAATTAGTAAGATTGGATAATAATAAAGCAGCTTGGCTAACTGATAACTTTTTTGATTTAATTTAAATATGCTGCTTAAAGAAAATTATATCTCATTATTGAATATCAGTTTGCTATCCCTACGCTGTCATCTACTCGTAGTATTTGATTTCGATATTCGTTGGTTATACATTCGATGCGTGAAGCTATCCGCAAATGATGAACAATCCAAAAACCAACTAATCCTCAGATCGGACAGATAATTGTAATCTAGACAATCCGGGGATCCACTGGCTTCTGGCACAGTTTTTGACTGAAAGCCGAATAACGATTCTCATCTTGCCTACTTACACGTACACACAACTAAAAATATTCATGCAATTCATGCAATAACAGAAAAAACAGACAAAAAATAACAGAGATGCCGACAAGTCTCAAGCAACTTAATTTTTAATCCAGTGGATACAGCAACGCGTCCATGAGGATTCAAAACTATCAACTGTGAGGTATACATGAAAAATTACTGAAAATACTTGTATTTTTCAACATTAGGAGGCTTGTCAAATCTGAATGTGAATAGCCTCACAGATAGATTTGCGTGCATAGAAAATGATCTGAAGAAACTGCATATAAAAAATCTTAGTCATATTGCATTGAAATGTGTTTTTCTTTGATCGTGTCTGACAAGATAAGGAACCGGATAGAACTCGGCAGATACGCAGCTTCGTGGTAGGCTTATTTCATTCTGTGAAAGTCTCATTTTCGGCATCGTTCCTAGCAGAATCTCGTTGTGGCTGTTTGACTATTTCTGTGGAACTAGTGATCTTTGAACTCGTGCGATCAGGCCATAGAAATGGATTACGCCTATTCATGTATTCGACCGCTCTGTGTCACTCGAAAGGAAGTAACAGTGAAGATATATTACCTTTCAAATGACAGCCTAAATCATCGGCGCGTAGCGCCAGAGCACCATAGCACTAAAATGTCTATGGTATACGAGTTATGCCATAGAACGTAAAAATATCAAAATACATCAGAGAAATGTACGTAGATGCGTAACATCGAAACTCAACTCCAGTAAAATGTATACGGCAAGTCAATTGTTATTATTTATAATGACATTACAACCATTGTTAAAATTGAAAGTTATGTTTGGTCTCATTGCAGTTGATGCATTCGTTGTTGATACGCTTGCCATTTCACAAATTTTCTTACTATCTAAAATAGCTGAGCAGTTCGACAACAGATAGTCGTTAGTTCGTTTGTAGTTGCGAACTCCAATAGCACTTTGATGCCCGGTGTGCTCCATGATGAGTTGTTCATCGACATTCGATTGATATAGGCGACTCGCACAGGTAGCTCTGAGACTATGGTTAGTTTTTCTGCCATCAATTCCAGACAGAGAACAGATGTCTTTCATAAATTTACTCAATGAATTTTTGCCAATCGGCCTGGTTGAAAACCAGCATCCATCTTTCGGTTCTTTGAGCGGCTGCAGATAAAATCGCGTTGTTCTTTTCGATCGAACTGAGATAAACTTCGTGAAAAGATCGATGTGACTTTTCCTCCCGTCGCTTGAAACATTTTCAAAATGAACAACTTTCTTTAGAGATTTTCGCATATCCCTTAAACCTCCACTAAATGTCTTGGAAAATTTCTCACTGTAAATGAGGCAGCGTTTACCGTTTCTTTCTGTCGCTTCGAATTGGTCAATTGTCAACTCAGTGTGCTCACTTCCACCTCTTAAAGCGAAATGTATTCCATTTAGGTAGAACAGCGTCTTGATTAGCTGCGAAGGACTTTCATCTCCGAAAACAGAAGTCCACATCTTCTTTTCTTCCTCTTCTGAAATGATTTCTGCGTGTTTGCGCTGCAGCCCTACACCATTTCTCGTGGCGATCTTCATCGCAGCATCCAAACTTCGTGTTATGAGATGAAACTTATGTTCTTTGAAAAAATCCACACTTCGATTACCATCGCGATTGATGTGATGCTGAATCCCGGAAACAATGCTGACGAGACTAGTTGGAGAATAGCATCCTCCGCCATCTTTTCTTGTTTCATGAATGAAGCGAGATACATTGTCAATAAGTTGTTAATCGGTCAAATTTTGTACTTGCACATCTGCATTGAACCTTTGTTTATACCAATACGTAAACATATTGATCGCCCACCTATCACGTTTGACTGTGTTCTTCGGGATTACCTGATTGTTCGTGTCATTAATGCTATCGATTTCAACAAATCTGTGCTGTTGCTGATTTTTGCTTGTTGTTGGCATTTGGTTGTTCATATCAGGAAATTGAATTTCACTAAAATTGCAATTTTGGTCGTATGATGTTTCATTTATCATTCGTTGAATTTGCTCTTCGGAGAGTCCGCTGATCACAGGATGCCTATCAAAATTCAGCATACCATTCCAAGCCATCGCTTATGATTAAATGACTATGCGCAATCTCATAATATTCTTTGAAATTTGAATGTAGTATTGAATGAAATAGCGTCCGGGATTTATTTTTTGTCCGGGATATATCTAAATAGATCCCTGAAGGTGACATATTGAATCCTATGGTTTAACATAGATAACTCATGACCATGGAGTGAGATATCAAACTTAAATCCCTCCAGCCTTCGGTAGTCGGGATTTAAACAGATATCTCCCTCCAGCGTCATGAGTTATCTACTACCTAGCACCTGGATTGGACACGCCTTACATACATGTAAGTTGGCCGCCTAGATACTCGAAAATGCATTGAGGAAATAGCAAAGTAATTTCAAGATATCATTAACACAGAGATAAAGTCAATTTTTCATTGAAAATCTAGAAATCTATCATTTCACTTTGCAAAATAATTTTTGAAAAAAATGACCATATCTCTGTGTTAATGATATCTAGAAATCAATTTGCTATTTCCTCAATATATTTTCGAGTATGAATTTAGAAGTCTATGTTTGAATATCTAGGGTTAGGATGGCGTGGTAAGTTTCAAAAATATCATTTGTTATCATGGCCTTTTTGACGACGTCTATATTGACTTCAGCAAATTTCCTGATGGTTGCATAACTGGACTGACCTTGGAAGAAATTGATGACTATCTTTCTAACATTGAGAATGAAGAAAGACTCAAAAGCATTGAAACGAACACCCAAGAGGCTCATTCCTGTTTGGATAACACATCAACAGCAACACAAACAAAATTTTATGTTCGCAAGTTTAAAGAATTTCTAAGAAAAGAAGGATTGAATGCAGATTTTGAAAGTCAAGACAATAAGACCCTGTTGAAATATCTGCAGTACTGGCTCCTCAATTCAAAAAGGAAAGATGGCAGGAATTTCAAGCCCCAAACATATAACTGCATGAAAGCTGCAATACACAGGCATGTACTAACAACAACTGGTAGAAGTATAATTGGAAATCCGGATTTTGAGCAGTTGAAGATTACCCAAAGTGCATGTACAACACGTTATCTGGAAGAACCAAGAACTACAGAAGAAAGAGAATCGGGATATAAAGACATCAACGAAAAAGATATGAAACTGATCAATACATATTTCAACCGAAGTGATCCAGTCAGGCTGCAACGAGAAGTTATATTCAAGATTATTTGGCACTTCGGATTTCGCGGACGAGAATGGCTAAGAGGTCTCGACAAAAATTCCGTCATATTCTCAATTTGTCCTACATCTGGTTTGCAGTATGTTGACCTAAAAAAACCCCAGTTGTCAAAATGTACTAATTACAAAAAACCTAACGAAAGAAAATGCATTGTCATGTTTGAAAAGCCAGAAGATGAGCAGTGTCCATTCAAATTGATGAAAAAATACATTGATCTGAGACCAGCAACAGTTATATGCCTGTTTCCAAAACCACTTAAATAATTTCTTACAAGAACGATGGTATTCCGATAAAATGGTTGTCGGGAAGAATAATCTAGATGATGTGATGAAAAACATCTCGAAAGATGCTTCGCTATCAATGAAATATACTAATCATTGTATACGATCTTTTGTTGTTACGTCGTTGTCCGACGTAGGGGTTCCACCGCAAGACATTCAAATTGTGACGGGAGATGAGAAGTTAGAGACTATTGACCATTATACCAAGAAAATCAATGTTTCAAAGCGAATACGCTTATCAAATACCCTTACAGAGTGTTTGGATAAGAATCGTGAAGAAAAAAGAGCATCTAATGCAAAGGAATATTGATGTCAAAATTGCGAACAATGCAGAAATAGAAGTGAAAAGGAAAAATCCCGTAGCTGTTTTGGAAAAGGATGGTATGAAACTTTCGTTTTTTATGTAAGAATGTTAGACTTTTCTATTCATTGTTATAAAGCGTTATATGACTTGTGGATGTCTATTGCAGGCGGGCATTAAATGGCATTTAATGCCCGCCTTTTTGTAATGCATTGAATTGCCAGTGAAATTTCTTTGTATTAAACGGGAACTGCTCCATTTAATTTGGTTTTAATAGACATCTTGCCCTGAATAGCTCGATTAAATGACTGAAATCAATGATGATTTTCTACAGAGCCCATGCAGCTCAGAACATTAAAGCATGTCAAGCTTGAGATATCTACCAATCATAACTGCGAAACATAGGAATCTCCTCAATGACATTTTCAATAGGAACGAGAAGATGGATGGTGAAATGCTCCTACCTCAATGGTATCACATAGCAAATTAGACAGCCTTAATTGTCGTGAGGCATGCACTTCTAGGTACTCTTCTATAATATAATTGTCAATTCGAAGATGAAGCAAAACAAAAAATCCTTATAACGTTATGTTTCTGGTAACTTCTGCAACAGATCTTGACCAATTATTGTAAGGGTAGAATTCTTAAACCCACTGCGTAAATAACTATGCTTGTCCCTCCTGACGCTCTACTGACTTTCTGTTGATTCTTTTTAGCTTTTTTGCCCCTTAAGAAGCGTGAATACACGAAACGTCGGTCCTGTAAGCCTACATAGTTATTATTACAATTTTATAGCCAATAAATTCTTTAAGAAGATACCTCAACGTACTTTTGGTTCATCGTCTGTTTGCGACAATCGTATTCATCAAATACAGTGTGAATTCCAAAAACAATAATTAGTATTATAGGTAGTTATTTATAGTACTTTATTATAGTAGTTCTATATTAGTATTACAGTATCATAGAACAATGATAATGGCATTATTAGTTCTCCAACGTTATCAAAATGTTGCCATTAGTTCAGGCCTCCCCGGCCAAACTACAAATTTTTCTAGGCTTTTAAGTTTTCAAAAATCTCGAAATCTGTACGAGCGAGATCAAACAAAAATGGGAGACATTAATTTGGGTCGGCAGAAAATGGGAAGCATCTTCAGCAAAGCTATAGCGAAGGATGTAAGCCTAATACAATCCATGAAGACTGGAGACAAACGGAATAAGATGAAAAGCAAGTAGGCCTATACATGTAGTCTACCAACTACGTTCAACTAGAATACTGCAGGTACTATAGTATCCCAAATCGGAATTCCCAGCTAACACACATGTAAATACAAATCTACTTGATGCACCACACTATCCCGAAGAAGGATTCTTCAGATGCCCTCACCGATATGCCCTCAAGCACAGTCTATTAATCAGGACTTTCGACTTTGATACTCAGAGAAATTGATAAGCCAGTCGCTGCAGTGTCGATTTTATCCTTCTAGATGAATTTTGATAACTATGAAGCAATGGGAAAAATTCTCCTAACAAATTATACTTTGGTGTAAATAAAGAATCCTTTTTAAGAGATGAAAGAAGAAATAGAGACGGGCTGATGATACCGCAGTACATGAAAAAGTACATGCATATGCTATACCCTCATTCAAGCTAAAATTCAAACCACAAGTCATATCCATTATTATAACAATGACATGAGATAAGTCATTGCTCAAAATGATGTACAATGTATCTTTCAATACAACCGAATTTCAATTTCGACCTAAAGTCTGATGTGCTTTATTGTCTTAGAGTATGATAATAAAGCACTATATTTGATTTAAAGCATATTTACCATTTGAAAGCAGTGCTATTTTTTCTCTTAGAAAATATAGCACCGGTGAGGAAAATAAAGTTCAGTTATCCTAGATCCACATTTGTCTCAAGTTAAATGATGTACATCTGTGATTTACGGCAACTCTAATTTCACAGTCCTAGATATATTTCAAGCATTGCACCATTTCTATTCAATATTATTCTCCTGGTGTCTGCTTTTGGAATTGTAATCAAATTATGTGCTACTCTGAGAGGTAGGCATAAGACTAATTTGCGCTATGCTTTCTACAGCAAAATGCAGCTTCAAAATCTGTTTCACGGCAGGCCTATGTGAAATGGAGAAGATCCTTTTCAAGAACTCATTGCTGCTTCGTTCCTATGCCGCTATCTAGTTGACTGCTTCTTGACAAGAATCCTTCCTTTCGGTCCATATTTCTCTACAACCAACCAAGTTTGTGTACATACGCATCAGGCTAATTGTATTACTTAAATCGATGAATTAATTTATAGATTATTTGCTGTTGTTAACGTGACTTTACTGTGTTTTGTAAGCTCACTGCTATATAGCCGTTTTTCATTTGAAGCAAAATATAAATTTATAGTAGAAATGTATTATAGTATGAAATTATTTTTTGTCCATTCCTGCAAATGCGAATGACACTATACAGGCTTATATTCGTAGCAGTAGGATGTTGCCAATTTTATGTTGCATTTAAATTCCAATGAACAGACAGGCGAAACATGGCCATACACGCTTTCCAAAAGTTATATGTAATTGAAGCAACTGCAAAAACGTGAATTGTGGTAAACGCCATTAAAGAAATGAAACTATTTTATAGCATGCAGCTACTTTGCTTTAGGGGGCTGGAAATGGACTTTCGCTTGTGACTACAAGCAATGACACACTACAATGACACACTACAAATGACACGCTTGTGATTACAGAACATTTAAGAAATCGTATGAGACTTGGCAGTTTTACTACCCGTTTGCTTATTTTCTGCACCCAGAAACTATACAAATATTTTTATATTTTGTAGGCCATTGAATATCGATAGGGTAAGTCGGGGTTATATGGACACTTTTTCTTTCGAGACATCGCCTGTCGAAACTACTGCAGCTGGAGCGCTATCTTTTTTTCATGAGAATGAATTTTTGTATTAGCTAGCCAATCTGTATCATTTCAACTCCAATCTAAGTCTATATGAAGCTTTTTCGACACCTTAGAAAAGAGTACAATTTTTTAGCGAAAAAAACTGTCGGGGTTATATGGACACCTATCAAAGTAGGTGTATATATCTAAAACAGACGAACTAAAACTCCAGACAAAGTACCTTTCTGGTACAATTTATCAACAAAAGTTAATTCATAATTGTTTAAGAGAACATTTGTAGCATGAAGCCGAACCAAAGCACGATTCACAACACCAGAGGTCGCAGAGCCCACATTTGAACCAATCTTCGGTTGCATATTCCCATTCAGCTTCACAGCAGCAACATACTTGATCTTCCACTTCTTTTGACTTTTGTCCGACTGCTCTTGACTTCTTCGGACGTGATACTACTATGGCAGAGTCCTGTACAACTGAACACTGATCAATTGAGCTGGATGTGCAAGGTAGATCGTTGGGAGATTGCCTGTCATTTGCTGAATCTGTTTCTCGAGCTGTCGGAGTTCTCTTGCGATCAAATCTCATTTTGACTGTGAGTTTGTGAGCTCTGTTATCAGGTGAAGTCAAATGAAGATTGTGGTGACGCTCATGCGTTGGGTTCATTATTTTCTTGGGACTGTGGATGACATTTCTAACCACTGATGGCGCAGAATCAGCACTTGAAATCGAGTCTGATGTTTTCAGAGTTGTCTTGCACGAATTGAACTCTTCTTCATTTTCTCTGTTCGATTTGAAGGACTGAGAGATCGCAAATTCTTGGTCTCGAACTGTATTTTTCAATGGAAATATTCCACAATGAGTGAAAGCTTCAACAACGAGTCCTCGCTTCTCTTGTAGACCTTTGAAAACTTTGCAAAATAGAGTAGCAAAATCTTCAGTTGTAATAGCGACGACACCAGAATCGTTCAGAAATTTTTCAAGTGCTTGACACCATGCTCGTTTCAATACAGCATTGAAGTGTGTGTCAAGAGGTTGGAGCCGATGGCTTGTATGCGGTGGAATACAGATCAGCTCAATCCCGTGTTCAGTGCAGTAATCTATGGCGTTGAGAGAGGCATGCGATACATGTCCATCTAAAATGAGAATGCATTTCTTTCCGTCGATCTTAGTTCGATGTTTTTCAAAATGGGCCAGGTATTGCAGAAATGTTTCTGAGTCAATGTAACCTGATTTTGTTGATGACACAGTTATATTCATCCCATCATATATCTGTCTCACCGAACTCATTACCTTCTTACCCTTGCAGATAATGAAGGGCGGAAGAATTTCACCAGAAGCACTCACTGTAGGTAAAACAGTCGTTAATCTTCCACGCTCACCAGATCGGACTGCTTGTACAGATCGAGCACCTTTCTTTGCGACAACGCGAGTGGAGGTGTTTGGTACAGTAGATAGTCCGGTTTCATCGGTATTGTATATCAGTTGTGGATAGTCGTTGATATCGAAAGAATTGAATAAAAGTCTCAGATCTTTGAAGTACGATTCAACACGGTCTTTGTTGAAGGCTTGAGCACGAGCCGCGGAGAGTCCTTCTGGTTTGCGCAAGGTGAGGTCAGGATTTCTCCTCCTGAACGCTAACCACCAGTCGTGAGAAGCACGATTATTCTCATACCAGTTCTTGGGGATGGGCTTCTGCAATTCTTTACGTCGCTGAAGGATAGAAGCGTACTCAAAAGCAGCAATTCTAATGGTTGTAATGGTCATAGGGAACCCCCGTTCACCAGTATAGAGAATTCTTTGGCAAAGAAGTTGCTCTTGATGATTTGTAAAAACAGTCTTTTGACCTGGACGCGTTGTTTCATCTGCAACATGACGACGCATCGTATTTCTAGGGACACTGTATCGTCGAGCAGCCGCCGTGAGCGAAGTACCTTGCTTGACGAGACATACAGCACATCGCAATTGTTCAGGTTTGTATTTCAAGCGAAGACCCTTGGATTTGTAATTTCTAACCATGATAAACGTAAACCGTCAGGCACACGCACTCATAACGGACGACAGTGGTACGTATTCGTATGGGAGCACTAACTTAACTGAGACGCACGGTCGATTTCTCTCTCGGCAGCGACCAACTCTGAACCAATAGCATCGGGGTTATATGGACAGGCAAGGTAGACGGAATCATACATGATGATGAAGATAAAAATAGCCATAAGGGTTGAACACTGATGCTGCGCGCTATTCTCCATTCACAGTAGATTATTATCACTCGAGATTTCGAATGAGTCGGAGACGGTAAGTCTTATATTTTTCGTCAGAATGACAAAATAGAAAATGAATTTTCTTTCAATGACTGACTTATGGAATGTTTTGTTCGTATGAAAATGAATCATAGGCATCATATGGATGTATCAAAACACTCTATACAAGCCAAACTAATGATTAGATCATGTTATCAATTGTTATGTTCATTCTAACCTTATGTAGATGACTTTAGCATTAAAGTGTCAAGAGTGTCCATATAACCCCGACTCGAAAAATAAATTTAATATTATTGTAAAATTTTCAGCATTCTCCAAACTTCAAATTAAGTAATATCTATCTCATATAGACACAGGTAAGTAATCTAGAAAGTATAAATGATTACCGTTAGGCTTTTAGTTTGTCTTACAGTCAATGTCAAACTTCTCAGCCAGATTAAGAATATTTTTTCACCAGTCTACCAACTAAAATTTAGTAATCTAAATATAACAGACATGACTTAAATTGATCCTTTTTGCAAAGTTTAGATCATTATCTTTAAAATGAAAGTCGTTTTAGAAAGTTTCATGAATGACTTCCTATAATTTAATGTCGCTGAAAATGTGATCGAAAAGTGTCCATACAGCCCCGTGTCCATACAACCCCGACTTACCCTACTTTGCGAACTTCTGCCAAATTATGGTTACATTATTGTGTATAAGGCACTTTGTGTATAAGGTACTTACTTTGGTATAAGGTGACCATTTGATCAAGATGAATAATTATAGGATTTGTATGGCAACTTGCCCTGAGCATGTTGACGCAGTTTTCATTTTCTGTTTTTACTGCATTTGTGCAAAATTTCTGCATGTCGCTAAGTGACGACTAAAAATTGCTGAGAGTTAATTGCCAAATCTGTCTAGTGCTCTATCATCAGTGTCTAACATATATTGGAAAAAATAATTTCTCGATTTAATATGATGCATTTATGCAAGACAGGCGGTCACCCTACTATATAGTCAGGGAATTCGTCACCTTGAAATCTACCCACTTCAATTAGATTATGGTAGCCTATTTATTGACTATCTTGAATAATAAATTCTAAGGGGACCTCGTCAACCAGTCCCTCTGATTCTACCAGGCCATATTTGCATGCAAGCATAAACTATATGAAGAGGTAGAGACGTTCTGTAACTTACTCTGTGATGGTTGATCGCGATTATGAATGCATGATTCTCCCCTCCAACTTATTATGCAATCGTGAGTCAAATATTCAATATGCGTCAAAACGTCTGACTTGAGTCTAATAGTCCAACGTGTCAGAATGTCGTCGTGAGTCAAAAAGTATGACTTGCGTCAGTAAGAACGAAAATCTGGAGTCTCCGAAACCGAAACCGGCGGAAAGTATTGAAAGCATGTATTGAATACATCTCAGCAAAACTCACCTGTACACCAAATTTGGTGAGATGCGAGCGTGCGGAACAAAGTCCATTTGCGTCAAAAAGTCTGACTGCGTCAAAATGTCCAACTTGGCGTCATTTTGTCTGACTTGCGTCATCTACTGACTATATGGGGATTTAATGAATGCGGAGTTACCACTCTATTGTATTCTATTCCAACTGCAATCGCATAATTGTGATTCATCAGATGCGCTGCGATAAGCATGAATCCTATGGGTAGAAATTGATGATGAATTTTTACGGTATGTTTATTTCGAAGATACATCGATTTTAGTTAAAAATAAAGCAGAAAACAGATTGATGGGAGAACAAGAAATAGAAGTAGAAAAAGAACTTATGAGGAAACAGAAGAATAAAAGGATATGAGGAGACAGGGTAGAGGAGGAAGAATGAAGAGAAATCAAGAGAAAGGAGAGGAAAAAGAGAAGTGAGGGGAGAGAGATCAGATAGAAGAAGATAAATGATGAATTGGAACAAGAGAAGAAAATGAAGAGACGTACAGAGGGGAAATAGAAGAGGAGGAAGTAAATAATTGAGTTGAGAGATGAAGAGGAGAAAAGTAGAAGAGAAATTAGGCTATGACACAGAATCATTATAGGAAGAAAAAGTATCAAGAGAAGCGAGGAGAGAGATAAAGTGAGTGAGAGAGCAAGAACAGATTGAAAATTAAAAAAGATAGTCCCAAAACTTAGTGCAATTAAGTGGAAATTATTCATCATAGCGTAAACGTCATAATTTCTTAACTGCATGATCGTGGTTGTGGCTCATTGATCATGTTTGCGGTCACACTTTGGATGTCATGCACACACAGGCGGCATTCTGACGTCTTTGATGGGAGGTCACTGTGACAGAAGTTTGACTTACAAGAGCCATCTTCAGAGGCTCGCAATGAAAACAGGACTAGAAATAACCTCCTTCAAATGCTTGTCGGATCACGATGGGGCGCTGGAGCTACCACCTTACGAACAGCAGGATTAGCCATCTGTTATTCAACGGCGGAGTAGGCTACTGCGCATCCGTGTGGCGAAGATCTGCCCACTGCAAAGTCATCGACGCACAACTAAACTCTACCATGAGAATAATAAGCGGATCAATTAGACCAACTGAAATTGAATGGCTTCCAACGCCATGTGACATCGCTCCTCCTCACATCTGACGAGAGTTGAGCACTAACAGACTGCTCGATTCCATAATGGTAATAATTCCATAATTGCTTTATTATGTTGCCCGAACTCCCTATAAACAATGATCTTTTGGATCATCCGAACCTGAGACTCCATTCTCGTCATCCTATCTGGCGAAACCCACCTCAGAACTTCGACCTCAACAGATCATGGCGGGAGCAATTCCCAGTCCGTAACCGAGATCTGATAAGTGATCCGACGCGTCCCCTTCCAGGCTTACAACTCCCTCGTGGCTTGTGGTGCGCCCTCAACAGATACCGAACCGACGCTGGCCTTTGCGCTAGCATGCTCCACAAGTGGGGCGTACGTGACTCCCCTAATTGCGACTGTGGACTTCCACAAGCAATGCTTCACATCATTGAACAGTGTCCGTTATATTCTCTATCTGGTGGTGTTAAGGAACTATCATCTGTCTCAGACGATATGCTGTTCGCTGGCTTCAACATCATGCCATGTTGTAATGATCATTATACATACGAATATATATATACTGTGACATCCCGTTCTGGTCATAGACGTCTCAGACGCATGATGACATCAATGGGACCCCTAGATGCCCGTTTTTGGATAAAACATGCATGATTCCCATGCATGATCATACATGATTCATGCATGATCATGTATGATTTATGCATGACCATGCATGTTTCATACATGATCATGCATGTCTCATGCATGATCATGCATGCACCATACATGGCCATGCATGATTTTCATGCATGTTTTATCCATGAGACATCCATGTTATATGTATGAGACATGCATGTTATATCTATGAGACATGCATGTTTTGTCAATGAAATATCAATGATTTAATCATGTGACATCTATAATTTTACCATCGAATAGATGAAATTAACCAGGGATGCTAGTATCATTGTACAATCTGTATTGTAAGTTTATAGCACATTTTTGTCGTGGAGTGATGAATTCTACATGTTGCATGAATACAACATTGTAAAATTTACGAACATGAAGAACTTACTTTACAAATTGAAATACATTCATTACATTCCTGGCAAATTCCAGTCACTCCAGCATAGATGTGGCGCAAAGGCCATACATTATCTTCGATATAAAATTGCACATGTCACAGAGACATTCAAATGCAAATTAAATAACCGTGTATAAAATCAACATCATGTTTATAGCAATGTATTGAAGACACAAGGAAAATTCATGCACAACGTGAATTAATGAAACGCAAATGAATCAGTCTCTAACACAGTTTTCAATCTCCGATTCAAAAAACATTTCTAATGAATTTATGGAATAAAAAATTAGAAAGAAGAGCTTTTACATATTATTTGTAATTAGTAAAATAAGGTATTTTTCAAAAAAGACTCTGATCGAATAACAAATCATAATTCTAAAAGCTATCAGAGAAGTGTATTTTCTAGAAATGTTTTAAAACGATTAAAATGGCAGTGCAAGCGATTATTCGGAAGATGTTACTCTGAAATATTCTTTATATATTTTCTTGATGCAGCATTGTCGACCGGAAGGGTGCCATGACAGTTTATTGAGAAATTTAGTTGAAAGATATTTGAAATCATAATAAGAAACGATTGATCACTCATTCAGCTTATGGAGTTTTCTTCTGGAGCAAATATGTTATGGCACGGTACGCTTCTTCCCTTTGAGCTATACCGAATATAACGCTGTAGATTGAAGTGTATTCTTTTGTTCTTAATTCAAATTTCAAGCATGATTGATTTTCCGCACAATAGTAATCGTGTAAGAAAATATTTGTTAGAAAAATTGGTAAAATAATTATTCTTGCTAAAATTATCCTTTGTACGATAGCATTCATAGAGATTACAAAAACTGAGCCCTGCTCTCCCAAGTAAACAGCAGAAGGAATGGATATCCTTCAAAAATAAAATTTTCCATACGTATTTAGAAAATGCACAAAGTTTTACCACCGTATAGGATGACGTTCATATAGTAGCACACATCGAACGATCAGATACAAATAATTTTGAAGAAAATTACTGTTATCAACATAAAGAAAATTTCTCTTTCCGGATTTGATCATCCTTCATTTGAAAATCCTTCCAACCAGAAAACATGCCCACAGTCCGAATGCGTATTTCACGTCATCTGAAACACTGTCATTTCGAGTCGAACACCGTCGCGACGTCATCATCACATTTTTAAGAATAGAGGTGATGTCACGAAAAATTTATAGTTCAACGGAGAAACAATCACCAGTACTATGAAGTTTGAAGCGATGATACGAGGTCACTGAAAAAAACATCTTCAGTTGGACCACAAGACGTTTGTCCGAATCTGATGATCGGTGGGACGTTGCGAATATATGAGAGATTTATGGGTAAATAATAATTCCAGTATTTCGGGGTTAATTAGCTCACAAGACAAGACGAAAAAACAGCCGAGCGTAGGTCAGGTATTGAGTCATTGATTCACAGATACTACGAGTTTGCGCAGCTCAGCAATAAGCACCTGTAAAAAGAAGACAACTTTTGTGCTGATGTGCAGAGCAGCTAGAATTATCATACTTAACTAATCTTAATTAACATTCTATAGGTAGGCCTACTCAAAGTTGGGAAGAGAAATCATTTATAGTAATTTTAGGTGTTGTAGTAAAGACTATTAAGAAAACTGCTTTTGACTCATTTCATCTCTGACAATGTGGCAAGCGATATTATTCTTAGGAATTTTGATAGCAAATGAAGATATTCAGGAGTGGTTGAATTGTGATCATTAACAATTTATGAATTATTTTTTAATCAATGTTTGTAGTATCTATTAATAATTTTATTTTGATATTCAAGTACCGGTAACTGTTTTTACAAAAATGCAATCTGCAAATAAAAACGGAGTATAGCCTATTGCCGACCGCCTGTCAATCGTTCGTGAAATGAAGATAGTCAGGAATGCTTGAATTTTCTATAATATTAACACCGTGCATGTAATTTCATTTTGTTAAAATCACAATCTGCAAACACACACATAATGTCATCTTGTCTACCGTTTCTATGACAGCATCTCTTCAGGTATTCATGGTGACATGCGGGCCTACAACTAACATGTGACCATAATAAACGATGATATGAAAAGTGCGATGCATAATTTGTAATAAGTAAACACAAATTGATATAAAAGAGTGGCAATGAGTTTGTACTTCGATTGTTTTATATTAATCGTAAGGCATGAAAAATAATTGATTTTGCAAAACTAAACCTATTGTTGGACTGCAACGCATAACTGATCTTTATTACAGTGTGCAGTCCGTCGTGTAGCATCTATGCCTTTTGTGTGCTTGATCATTTTTCTTAAACGACTCGAAATATCAAATTGATATCATTTTCTAAAATGTAGCGATTCTGAAAAAATTAATTGAATATCATGGGCGTTAGCTACAGGTTTTCAGTTCAATATTTATGAAATGGAAATAGTGACCTATTTAAACAAGCTTCCTTGATGAATCCATTTTTCAGAAACAAGATTAAATTGTATAACAGATATATATTGTATGCAGATATCGAATAGCTCAATAGTTTGTCCGTATTGATAAAAATATTCTCCATCTAAACTTTTTGTAGTCTTGGAATAGATTTTTTATGCCTTATACCATGTTCAATTGTTTCAATTTTTTTTTCAATTATTTGTCATCCAAATATTGATGCCATAGCACAAGTATAGCCTACTATTGAAGTGCTAAATTGAAATGGTTTTAATGCGTTAATTTAAGTTCTTTCATGCTCATAGTTTCTAGCATGCAACTATTTTGTCTCAACATGCCCAGATTTTTGTGCTATTTTCAAAGCAATCAGAAATTACGAATTTAAAAGCAGTGTATTACCGTTTCAACATATTCCCATTTGATTATGATTCTTTTCACGACTTTTGATCGATTTTTCAACGAGAAACGTCGTCGTGAAAACTGATATGCATGCACATTCTCATGTTGAATTCAAAGTGAATAGGTCTTGGGTTTTCCATCACACAAATGATGTCACATGCCCAAGACTTATTCACTTTGAATTCAATATGCCAAGAATTCCTCTTAGCAGCACATTTTAGGAGTTCTTGATAGTTATGATATTTATGTATAAATAAAGGATTCCCAAAATGTGCTGCTAAGAGGAACCGAGAGGAATTGAGATATTTTGTTGTTGCCAGTAAATTAAATTAAGTGTGACGCTAGTAGCTTTCTAGTATTTGCAAAATTAATATCAGAGATAGCAGCACAGTCATAGAAATGTCTCTACGTGTTCATGGTCAATAAACCAACTTTTGATTTATCGATTGTATCATATGACCAAATCTTTCCTTTGATTTTGTTTTCGGGATTTCCAAATACATGTACCTAGACTTGCAGTTAAATGCTGTAAGTTGACAAAATAAATTTGGAAACATTTAGAAGCTTACCCTTTTTCTGCGGTTTGATCCAAGTGATGAATTTTTAATTCTGATGCACAAATCAAAGGAACTTGATGGCTTCATTGAGTGGAAGAACTCACTGACTACATGCGAGTGTTCATTTTTGAATTGTGCTCCATGTTGTGCATGAAAACTAAGTAAGATAATGAAAAAACGTAGACGATGAATAAATAAAGGTGTGTAAGTAGAATATCCTCTTGATGCGCTGACTTTTGTAATATTAAGCAGTTAACACGGGTTCACGAGAACGAAGAGCGTACAACTTGGGCAGCTTTCTGTCCCACGCACAGAATTAGATTCATCTGCGCGCGCTTCGGTTTCCTAGAAAGGAAGAGTTATATGTAACTTTATATCGAAATGGCACAGAATTAGACAACTTGCTCCTTCTCGAATGGAAAATTCGTGTATCGCTTGCTATTGGAAATGGCAAACAATAAGCTGTCAGCAAAGGACAACAGAGCCAGTGAGAGATGCGTGCGTGTTGTGATATCACTTCGCACACACCAAAACACACATCGATGCCTGGCTTCGATTCAATGTATGCACTATACAGTGAGCAATGCCGAGGAGAGGATGTGAAAACATCAAGTGAACTAATTTTCGTACGCCTGCTACTTTCTTTAATAATGATCGGAAGGGTCAACATTATGGAGAAAACTTGTGGGCAATGATCTGAATTCTTCGAATCTGAAGGAATTTTGGCAATCGAAGCACTTCGCTGGAACTCACATTAATCCGCAAGCGACGCACGACTTTTTTCCTATCTCTGTAAGGTATTAGGAATTCCTTTTTGGCCACCTAATAGGCTCCTCAATGTGCCGTCCATTTCGTATTAATCACGCTTCTAGCAAACCGAAGCAGAGAAACAAAATATTTAATTCTATGGTCCCACGTGATGGGCGGACAATAATTATTAAGCGGGGACGCTGAGTCACAGGTATCAACAGTTCCCAGCGAGAGAATATTATCGACCGCTCATGGCTCGCGAATGCGGCCACGATCAGGCTGCCAACAATGTGACCGAACTTCCTCAGCTGCGTGCGCGTGGCGAATTTCCTTAATATAGTGACGGAAAGTTATAGAAGCGAGATACGATTACGCAGACTGAGCGAGATACTTATGCAATTGTTTCTTTCAGTTACATGCTGATTTAATATCATAAGTTTTGCAAATTACTAGCTAAGTAATTTAGCGATCACACGAGCAAACTGATCAAAGTCGACTTGCTGATGGGCACGGTGTGGAACTTAGAAACTTCAATAAATGTTTCAATTTGAGAAGAAAAATGTGTGCCGATAGAATTGCTTAATATTGAAAAAATATGTCATGTGTACCGGTAGGCCTAATATTGTTGACCTGTTCGTCAGCATTGACTGATGTTATTGCCATTGTAGCTACAATGTACATGTAGTGAATGTGAAAGATGATGAAAAATGAGTAGAAGAAGAGGAAGAAAAGAGGAACGAGTGAGTGAGTGAGTGAGAAAGAGAGCAGCGATGAAGTCACCTGAATATCTTAATTATACCCACCTTTTCATCAAATATAAAGGGCATATATAAATCACTCGAAATAATAGTAGACATGCATATTTCATATGTCGTATAGGCCTATATGTTTCACATGTCGATATCCATGGATCATCGATGTTTTATCCATGAGCGATTCTTTGAGTAATTTAAATGCATTGGTTACTTCTTACAGCATCAATATTATTAGTAAAGTCGGTATCTAACTCAAATGGACAATTCTTCTCTACAGGAAACGCTCTTTTAATTATGTATTTTATCCACGTACATGGATCATCGATGTTTTTACCAAGTGATTGAAATCTACTAACACACTACCGTATAATCGCCACTATGCAAGACATGATAGAGCCTCAACGCGCTTTGCCCTGGCAGTCTTTAGACTGCAATACTATCATTAAGTTGAATCTGCTATCAGTCAACTTGAACGTTGCGTCGCGTTAGAGGTATATAAACCTACCTCTCATTCATTCATTTCAATCATGCAGACGCCGAACGTCAAGTCAGCTCTCCTCGCGACCGCAGTTAAGCCGCGAAATTTTATTTGAGGATTTGCTAGATAAGAGCAAGACAGAGTTCCACAACATCTTGCTCGGATTGGTATTCCGATGACAGCAACTGCTGTCAATCCAACGAATGGCGCTACATTCCACTTTTCATCACATACCAAGTAGTGAAGTCACAGTGCTACCAAGAAGATGCTAAGACTCTCCTCACAGAATCGTAGGTGTAAGATGGACTTACTCCCGAGAACGAACCATCCGCTCTCTTAAGGCCACCATGGGGCAAGACATGATAGAACCTCCTCGCGTTTGCCCTGCATCTTCGACTGGCGAATACTATCATTAAGTTGAATCTGCTATCATCAACTTGAACGTTGCAAATGAAGTTCGGTGTAATACTTCCTTTCGACGGCGTTCCTGTAAAGCGCGTGAAACCCTACTATGTATACCGCAAGGACATTCGCAATGTCAATCTTGTAAACCTCTCTGCGTCATGTTTGCAAGTATTTGCCTCTGTCTCAACGTAGTATGCATTCGCGCCAGGGCGACATTTAGCCAACTGTCGAAGGTTGCCTAAAACTTTCCATTGCATACGTTATGAGAACCATGAGTTCTACCTGTCTCTATCAATGAGACGAATTGATGAATGGAATGAAATGGGAGGACACTCACGCGCCACACGCAACATAACACACTTCTCTCTTCCCTAGTCTAACAAGCTCTTTACACATGGATCGCAGTCGATTGCTATCCCTGTATCAGAAGTGTAAGCTATCTTAATTTTATCTAACACTATTTTATCTACCATTATCATCCATATGAAATGTTATAAGAATTCTAACATACAAACAGATAAACTTTATTTTTAACTTGTAAACGGTGAAACTTTGTTTTATTTCTAACATACAAACAGATAGAACTTTATTCTTAAACTTGTAAACTGTTGAAATTTCATTCTATTTCTAACATATAAACAGATAGAACTTTATTCGTAACATACGCACTATTGAAACTTTATACTTAACTTGTAAACTATTGAAACTTTATTTTTAACTTGTAAACGGTTAAAACTTTGTTTTATTTCTATCATACAAACAGATGAAACTTTATTCTTAATATATACACACACTATTGAAACTTCATTCTTAACTTGTAAACTATTGAAACTTTATTTTTAACTTGTTAACGGTTGAAACTTTGTTTTATTTCTAACACACAAACAGCTTAAACTTTATTTCCAACATACACACTGTTGAAACTTTATTTTTAATCTGTAAACTGTTGAAACATATCTTTCACTTACAAATAGTAGAACGCTAAGTCTAACTTGCAAACTAGTAAATCTTGCGATCTTATTTTAACAAACAGATAAAACTCTATTTCTAACATATACACTATTGAAACTTTATTTCTAACTTGTAAACTCTTGAAACTTTATTTTTAACTTGTTAACGGTTGAAACTTTATTCGATTTCTAACATGCAAATAGATAAAACTTTATTCTTAACTTGTAAACTGATGAAACTTAATTTTATTTCTAACATACAAGCTGATAAAACTTTATTGTTAACTTGTAAACTGGTGAAGCTTCATTTTATTTATAACATACAAACAGATAAAACTTTATTCTTAATATACACACACTATTGAAACTTCATTCTTAACTCGCAAACTATTGAAACCTTATTTTTAACTTGTTAACGGTTGAAACTATGTTTTATTTCTAACATACAAACAGATAAACTTTATTTTTAACTTGTAAACGGTTGAAACTTTGTTTTATTTCTAACATACAAACAGATAGAACTTTATTCTTAACTTGTAAACTGTTGAAATTTCATTCTATTTCTAACATATAAACAGATAGAACTTTATTCGTAACATACGCACTATTGAAACTTTATACTTAACTTGTAAACTATTGAAACTTTATTTTTAACTTGTAAACGGTTAAAACTTTGTTTTATTTCTATCATACAAACAGATGAAACTTTATTCTTAATATATACACACTATTGAAACTTCATTCTTAACTTGTAAACTATTGAAACTTTATTTTTAACTTGTTAACGGTTGAAACTTTGTTTTATTTCTAACACACAAACAGCTTAAACTTTATTTCCAACATACACACTGTTGAAACTTTATTTTTAATCTGTAAACTGTTGAAACTATATCTTTCACTTACAAATAGTAGAACGCTAAGTCTAACTTGCAAACTAGTAAATCTTGCGATCTTATTTTAACAAACAGATAAAACTCTATTTCTAACATATACACTATTGAAACTTTATTTCTAACTTGTAAACTCTTGAAACTTTATTTTTAACTTGTTAACGGTTGAAACTTTATTCTATTTCTAACATGCAAACAGATAAAACTTTATTCTTAACTTGTAAACTGATGAAACTTCATTTTATTTCTAACATACAAGCTGATAAAACTTTATTGTTAACTTGTAAACTGGTGAAGCTTCATTTTATTTATAACATACAAACAGATAAAACTTTATTCTTAATATACACACACTATTGAAACTTCATTCTTAACTCGCAAACTATTGAAACCTTATTTTTAACTTGTTAACGGTTGAAACTATGTTTTATTTCTAACATACAAACAGATAAACTTTATTTTTAACTTGTAAACGGTTGAAACTTTGTTTTATTTCTAACATACAAACAGATAGAACTTTATTCTTAACTTGTAAACTGGTGAACCTTCATTTTATTTCTAACTTGTAAACTCTTGAAACTTCATTTTGATATACAAACAGCTAAAACTTTATTTCTAACGTATACACCATTAAAAATTAATTTCTAACTTGTAAACTCTTGAAACAGTTATAATTTTATTTTTAACTTGTAGACTGTTGAAACTTTATTTCTAACTGGTAAACTGTTGAAATGATATCTTTCATTTACAAATAGTAGAACACTTTGTCCAACTTGTAAACTAGTAAATCTTGTTCGCCATCGAATCTAACTATTTAAATCTTCATCATGGAAATCAATGTTCCACAGTCGGAGTAAAAGTTTGAGATGATACACTCCTGGCAAACTAACTCATGAAGTAGCTTTGCTGTAATACATTTCTATCTGTAAACATATGATAATGTTAAAGTGAATCTAAAACTTTTCAGCTTATTAATTGTTCATCGTTGCATCAACGCTTTAACACGTGAACAGTTATAATTTATTTTTAATTTACACTTAGTCTAACTTGTAAACTAGTAAATCTTGCGATCTTATTTTTACAAACAGTTACACCTTTATTTCTAACATATACACTATTGAAACTTTATTTCTAACTTGTAAACTCTTGAAACTTTATTTTGATATACAAACAGCTAAAACTTAATTTCTAACTTGTAAACTCTTGAAACAGTTATAATTTTATTTTTAATTTACACTTAGTCTAACTTGTAAACTAGTAAATCTTGCGATCTTATTTTTACAAACAGTTACACCTTTATTTCTAACGCATACACTATTGAAACTTTATTTCTAACTTGTAAATCTTAAAACATTTCATATGGGCGATGATGATAGATGAAATAGTGTCAAATAAAATTAAGATAGCTTACACTTCTGATACAGGGATAGCAATCGACTGCGATCCATGTGTAAAGAGCTTGTTAGACTACGAAAGAGAGAAGTGTGTTATGTTGCGTGTGGCGCGTGAGTGTCCTCCATTTCATTCCATTCATCAATTCGTCTCATTGATAGAGACAGGTAGAACTCATGGTTCTCATAACGTATGCAATGGAAAGTTTTAGGCAACCTTCGACAGTTGGCTAAATGTCGCCCTGGCGCGAATGCATACTACGTTGAGACAGAGGCAATCACTTGCAAACATGACGCAGAGAGGTTTAACAAGATTGACCATTGCCGAATGTCCCTTGCGGTATACATAGCTACGGGTTTCACCGCCGCCCTTTACAGGAACGCCCGTCGAAAGGAAGTATTACACCGAACTTCATTTGCAACGTTCAAGTTGACTGATAGCAGATTCAACTTAATGATAGTATTCGCCAGTCCGAAGACTGCCCAGGGCAAACCGCGAGGAGGTTCTATCATGTCTTGCCCCATGGTGGCCCTTAAGAGAGCCGATGGTTCGTTCTCGGGAGTAATGTCATCTTACACCCTACCAATTCTACTGAGAGAGTCTTTGACTCTCTCTTTGGTAACACTGTCGACTTCCACACTAACTGGTACATGGCTAAAAAGTGGAATGTAGCGCCATTCCGTTGGATTGACAGCAGTTGCTGTCATCGGATTGCCAATCCGAGCAAGATTATTAAAAAGTCTGTCTTGCTCCTCTAGCCTGACAAACTCCTCAAATAAATTTCGCAGCCTTAACTGCGGTCCGCGAGGAGAGCTGACTTGACTGTTCGGCGTCTGCATGATTGAAATGAAATGAGAGGCAGTGGTTTATATACCCCTCTAATGCGACGCAACGTTCAAGTTGACTGATAGCAGATTCAACTTAATGATAGTATTCGCCAGTCTAAAGACTGCCCAGGGCAAAGCGCATTGAAGGCTCTATCATGTCTTGCCCCATAGTGGCCGATTATACGGTAGTGTGTTAATAGATTTCAATCACTGAAAAAGGAAGATGAGAATCATTTCATTTGTCTCATCAACGTTTATCATGGGAGCAATCATTGAAGGGACATCTAATGAATTACATTTCACTCTACTCCATATCATAAAGACTAACCTTTGTCGAATGGCTGAAGTACTCTGACCTGGCGAGAGAAAGCGTCACGTTGAGTATGAAGTCGAACGCCCAACATGAGCAACGGCTCAGAGGTTTCGGTCTAACAAACGACGAACAACCCGTGCAACACAATCCCTCTACGGCAGTACCCGCCGTCCCAAGGAACGCTCGAGCAAAGGAGGTATTACAGCGATGATGTGCTTTATGAGTAGAAGTGAATCTCTTGATAGCAAGAGACTATTCAACTAGATAGCAAGTCAAAAATAACCTGATAGCAGGACAAATGTATAGTCAGTAATTTACACTTAGTGAGGAATGATAGATTTGAGTGTAGTGAGTGGCACTCGATCCCGTCGACAGCCCGAAGGCCTTGTACTGATCACTAGGGAAGTGAGAGATCTTCCCCGATACCCGCTCTTTACAGCTGAAGACATCATTGTCACTGCCCCGAAGTGGTAACAGCAACGCCGAGTCAAAGGTAGTGAACAGTAGCTGGATCTAACCCCTCAAAGCTGCCTTAGTCTTAGTTAAATTTGAAATCTGATAGCAGATTTGAACTCAGCATACTTGAAAACCTTGAGGAAACATCCCAAGTTATTGCTTTGATCTGCTTGATAGCAAGCCGTAGAGAGCTTGATTCACCAGCGTTTTGCAATGGAGATGTTTAGAGGCCACCCATGACAAGATAGCTAAGACTCAACCGATTGGCGTTCAAAGTGCTACGTTGAGAGCTGTGTCAAATGCCCAACATGAGACATGAGTTGTCCCAGCGGTTACGGTCTTAAATATGACACATTCCCTTGCCACACTTATCACTACGGCATCGTCCGCCGTCCCGAAGGAACACCCTGCCAGTTGAATATTACAGCAAAACTCTCCGTGTCTTGCTCGCTTTCAGTGAAAAGCCGCTTATACCATGAGAAGACTGGCTCAGACATCATTAAAAATGCTTTCATTGACTTCAGCAGGGTCGAAAACCCCAGAAAACCTCCAAAACTAGTGAATTTAAAATTTTCAACTTTTTTAGCACTACTTATGAAATTTTATAAGTAGTTCATCACTTAGGGCAGGTCAATAGCGACCGAACCTTTTTTGAATCAAGTCAAACGGACTTGTAGAAGCAAAGTTACGAGCCTTTAAAGTTTTGGAGTCTTTTATGGCCTGGAGACGAAGGCCATCTCCTGGCGAACCTCTAAGTCTGACGGCTTAGCTGATATCAGCAATGAAATTTTCTAAGTCGGTTTCTTACAGAAACTTGGAATTTGGAATGTCCGAAGCTATCATCGGAGCTCAGAGAGACGACCTACCTCTGACAATCGTTCTCCTCTAAATGACAAGTCTCCGTCGGTTCCCAGCTTATATAGTGTGTGGCGATCAGCTGATGACGTAATACCCATCATCCAAACACTAAAAATCCCGTCTATCTCCGGTTCTAGTGCTCCGATTGAGCTGGAAATACGCCATTTCCATGTAGAATTTGACGCTGAATCCGAATCTGGCCTCCGTTTTCCCATCCGATGCTTCGTTTTGGCTCTACAGTAGGCAGCCATCGCAAAAATTCTAACTCTGTCGTTTTTCCGAAAAATGTTGAAAATTTTTCTCTTCGATGACTTGAAACTCTCCGATTGACATGAAACTCACCATACAGATAAAGAATCTGACGCTGATTCCAAATCTGAAATCCGTTTTCCAATCCGATGCTTCGTTTTGAAGCTAGAGCCCAAAACGTCCCAAATTCTAACTCTGTCGTTTTTCGCCAATGTCCCAAAATCTTAAATGGCGTCTCACATCTAAACGAAGACAGATAGGAACAAGCCGATTCTTTCACTGAATTTGTCTCACTCTTAGCTTTCAAACGAGCTATCGCACGACAAAATCCGTCCACTGGAAGCCAAAATCGAAGCAAGCTGTCCAGAGGGGGGGGGACGTCAGTGAAATTTCAAAATTTGATGAAAAATGTTTGGGTGACGGTCCCAGGTCGAAATTCCACACTTTGGAAAATTTTCAAAATTTTACCCATACAAACTCACTCTGACACTTAGGATTTTTTCAGGTAAGCGAGCTCCGACCTAAAATCTTGTAACCGCTCTAACTTTTGAACGGCTGCTCCGATTGACTCGCAACGAAAAATGCGGTCGAGCAGTGTTTCATCCTCTTTCCAATGCAACTCGAACGAACAAAATCCGTCCACTAGAACCAAAGTTAGAACAAAGGGGGGGGGACGTCAGTGAAATTTCAAAATTTGATGAAAAATGTTTTGGTGACGGTCCAAGGTCGAAATTCTACACTTTGGAAAATTTTCAAAATTTTACCCATACAAAGTCACTCTGACACTTAGGATTTTTTCAGGTAAGCGAGCTCCGACCTAAAATCTTGTAACCGCTCTAACTTTTGAACGGCTGCTCCGATTGACTCGCAACGAAAAATGCGGTCGAGCAGTGTTTCATCCTCTTTCCAATGCAAGTCGAACGAACAAAATCCGTCCACTAGAACCAAAGTTAGAACAAAGGGGGGGGGGTCAGCGAAATTTGATGAAACAACCTTTGGTAAAGGTCCCAGGTCGAAATTCCACACTTTGGAAAATTTTTAATTTTTCCCATACAAAGTCACTCTGACACTTAGGATTTTTTCAGGTAAGCGAGCTCCGACCTAAAATCTTGTAACCGCTCTAACTTTTGAACGGCTGCTCCGATTGACTCGCAACGAAAAATGCGGTCAAGCAGTGTTTCTTCCTCTTTCCAATGCAAGTCGAACGAACAAAATCCGTCCACTAGAACCAAAGTTAGAACAAAGGGGGGGGGGTCAGCGAAATTTGATGAAACAAACTTTGGTAAAGGTCCCAGGTCGAAATTCCACACTTTGGAAAATTTTTAATTTTTCCCATACAAAGTCACTCTGACACTTAGGATTTTTTCAGGTGAGCTACGACCTAAAATCTTAAATGGCGTCTCACATGTAAACGAAGACAGATAGGAACAAGCCGTTTGTTTCAGTGAATTTGTCTCACTCTTAGCTTTCAAATGACACCTCACTCGACAAAATCCGTCCACTAGAAGCCAAGATCGAAGCAAACTGTCCAGAGGGGGGGGGACGTCAGTGAAAATTTTTTCTCTCCGATTTCGCTGGAAACATCCTTCCTAACCCAAAATTTCACGTAGATTCCGAATCTGGCCTCCGTTTTCTCATCCGATGGTTCGTTTGGGCGCTACACACCAAAACGTCCAAAATTCTAACTCTGTCGTTTTTTCGAAAAATGTTGAAAATTTTTTCTCTCCGATTGACTTGAAACTCACTATACAGATAGAGAATTTCACGCTGATTCCAAATCTGAAATCCGTTTTCCAATCCGATGCTTCGTTTTGAAGCTAGAGCCCAAAACGTCCCAAATTCTAACTCTGTCGTTTTTCGCCAATGTCCCAAAATCTTAAATGGCGTCTCACATCTAAACGAAGACAGATAGGAACAAGCCGATTCTTTCACTGAATTTGTCTCACTCTTAGCTTTCAAACGAGCTATCGCACGACAAAATCCGTCCACTGGAAGGCAAAATCGAAGCAAGCTGTCCAGAGGGGGGGGGACGTCAGCGAAAAATTTTTTCTCTCCGATTGCTTTCAAATTCACCATACAGATGCAGAATTTCACGCTGAATCCGAATCTGGCCTCCGTTTTCTCATTCGAGGCTTCGTTTGGGCCCTGCACACCAAAACGTCCCACATTTTAACTCTGCCAAATTTTTGAAGAAACAGTTTTTCTCGCCGATTGAGCTGGAAATCACATCACAGATGCAGAATTTGACGCTGAATCCGAATCTGGCCACCGTTTCACCATCCAAGACAACCTAGGCGGTCGCCCATGTCAACCTAGACGGTCGCCCACGTCAACCTAGACGGTCGCCCACGTCAACCTAGACGGTCGCCCACGTCAACCTAGACGGTCGCCCAAGTCAACCAGGCGGTCGGACCAACTCACTCGAGTCTCACACTCTGTCGTTGCAGAGGGGGGGGGAGTCAGCGAACATGTTGTGAACCAACCTGGCCGGCACACCACGACAGACCACAACCTCTGTCGTTCCAGAGGGGGGGGGGCGCGCTGTGTTTATTCTGGACCTTTTGTTACTACTGACATTACCAATTTGTCTAGGCATTGATTCGATGATATCGTTGATTTTTGACTGATCTAACTTTCTCCACTCTCTTTTTAACAGTGACGTAAGTTGTGATACGCCATCTGTAGGTAGCAGTGAACGACGGACGTTACGTTTTAGAATACTCCATACATTTTCTATGGGATTCAGATCAGGAGAACGAGCTGGCCAAGATAATATCCTAAGCCTTAATTGAGACTTGCATAAGTTGACTCTACTACTCCTGTGACACGTAGCATTATCATCCATAAATAACCAAGTCGATGGATCACCAAGTTGATCTGTCATTTGGCCAATGTTCATTCGTAAAACATTCACATAGCGTTCAGAATTCATGGTTCCTTGCTTGTACTTTTTAATTCATGGTAGCTTGTTGTTCTAGCAAGGCTGATACTTTGCCTTTTGTGAATGCGATCTCGTTATTGTTCATTTGTGCTTTGTATTGTTTTCAACCGGTAAGAGATAGATTTCTAGCTGAAAGCAATCAGGAGTGCTGCCAACACCACCGCAACGAAGTCAGGAAGCTATGGAACATGAAGTCCAGTTAATCACATGTAGCAGTTACATTATTGTTGATGAATAATGGTGCTATACTGGCTCTGATCGACCGATTTTCTTTATTTTTGTTTTGCTTGATAGCTTTTGGCTTGTAGAAAAACATATTACATAACAAAGGAAACAAATGTAATTTTATAAGAGTGAGGTATGATTTTGTGTAACATTGCAAAATGAAGATCAAATTATCTACTACTTTTTTTATCTATAACAGGAAAACAACTCAATATTCATGCTTGAAATTTCCAACAATGATATTAGTAAGCACAACTGACATATCTACCAAATTTCAGAGAAATTCGTTCAAGTTTGGCGGAGTTAGACAAAGTTGAAGTTAAGGCGATGTTTGAGGGTGATCCATTTTTTATGAAACAATCTGTAGTAATTGACAAATATAAAAATAATACTGATGGTAGTTACATACCCCTACCTTTCAGTTCACCATTAATAATTAACGTACAAAACGAAGACAACTATTGTTTTCTGTGGTGTCTTATAGCACATTTACATCCTGCACATCATGTTAAAGAAAGACTGATTCATTATAATAAAGAAGAATACATAAATGAATTTGATCTGTCTGATGGATTAGATGAATTTCCATATGATTATAATAAGCTAACAAAGTTTCATAAAAAGAATAAAGATCTAATAGAAGTAAATGTGTTTGAATTAAATGTTAAGTATATTTCTGTGGGGAATATTACTCCCTTATATACTGGTAATGTTACAACTAATGACATTGTCTATGCAAACGTAAAAGAATTTTACTTAAGTAACAAAAGATTATGTCAAACAGAAATACGGTATAATGAACGACATAACTATATGTTTCATAATATTATTTATCAAGGAACTATTATATGTACAGAACAATATGAAATTAAAAAGACATTAACACCCATAATGGTTAATCATAATAATTATAAAGGACGTCCTGTTACTTCTGGAGACCAACAGCAGTTACAGATGTTACAACAACAGTATCAACAGCAGTCACAGATGTTACAGCAGCAATATCAACAGCAGTTACAGATGTTACAGCAGCAATATCAACAACAGTCACAGATGTTACAACAAGAGTATCAACAGAAGTCACAGATGTTACATCAGCAATATCAACAACAGTTAGAGCAGTTAATACAACCAGCACAAGCAAATATACTATATTATCAAGGTCATTACATATTGTGTAAAGATGTTTCTATTTTTACAAGAACTTCAGATCATACTAATTTCCCTTGTCTCCAATGTATGACGAGCTTTAGAACTGAACAAGCATTAAATAATCACTTGGTAAATTGTCAACAAAATGAAGCAGTCAGAAATACGTTTCCAAAAGAAGATTATTTAGAATATAATAAATGGTATTACAAAAATAAAGTACCCTTTACAATATATTGTGATTTCGAAGCATATAATGTTAAAATTACAGACAAATGTAACAATAACTTGTTTGAGCAAAAACCATTATGTTGGGGAATGTACATTCATTCAAATTACCCCGAATTATTTAAATCAGAATATTATCAGTACTATGGTGAGGACAGTGCTATAAAGTTTGTTAACACAATAGAAGAATTACAAGGACGTTTTTCACAATTGCTTAAAACAAATAAACCAATGCTTCCATTAACGTCTGAACAATTAGTACAATTTAATAATGAAAAGAATTGTTATTACTGTGGTAAAGAGTTAGTCACCGACAAGCGAAGTGACGGCTCTGTCGATAAAGTAAAGGATCATGATCATCTAAATGGTTTATATAGAGGTGCGGCACATAATTCTTGTAATCTTAATGCAAATAAATTTAGATATAACTTTGTCCCTTTATATTTCTATAATGGTTCGAAGTATGATTTCCATTTAATAATAAAAGAGTTATTCTCTTCGAAAACATTACAGCAATTAAGAACAAACATACTGTGTAAAACAGAACAAGAATACTTTTCAATGCAATTTGGTTGTATTAGAATATTAGATGCATTTAGGTTCTTCACTCCCTATTCATTGGAAGTCATGGGTAAAACATTAAAACCTGAACAATGTAAAATATTAAATAAATATAACTTGAGACCTCTTAAAGGCATATTTCCATATGAATATTTAACTGGGGACATCACCAAAATAAATGGAATAATGCAAGAACAACAACTTCCTTCACGTGACAAATTTAACACAACATTGAAACAATCAGAACTAACAGAAGAAGATTATCATGAGGCACAGAAGAACTGGAAAGATCTCAATTGTCAAAATATGTACGATTATACAATGAATTATCTTAAGATAGATGTATTAATCCTTACTGATCTATTTGAAAACTTTCGTAACATGTGTATAGAATATTATGGAATAGATCCATGTTATTGCTATTCTACACCAGGTTTAACATGGTTAGCAGGATTAAAACATACTGGTGTTAAACTTAAACATTATAAAGAAAATACATATGATAAATTATTATTTTTTGAATCTGGGATTAGAGGTGGTGTTTCATCAGTTTTAGGTAATAGATATGTTAAATGTTACAATAAGAAAGTGAATCCTGATACTTATGGAATAATGAAACCTTTGTCACCAGAGGAGAAAGAAAAGATATTAGAAATTTTTCGAACGAAACGAGAAGGAGTAGAACCTGAAAATGCAATTGATGAATTTATGAGAGAGAACTATTTGTTATATTATGATTTTAATAGTTTATATTCTTCTTGCATGATAGAAGAATTGCCCACAGGCGAAATGGAGTGGTGTGACAAATTAGTTTATGAACGAACTATTGATGGCAGAGATGGATATGTGTACCAAGTTGACTTAAAGTACCCTGATGAACTAAAAGATACAACAAAGTATTTCCCGTTCTGTCCTGAAAATAAAATACCTAATATGTATGGCTTTACAGATTATCAAAAGACCATAATACCTAAAAAATACAGACCAACCAAGAAACTCATGTTAACCCAAAGTGATAAAGAAAAATATGTTATTGAAGGAAGGATGTTAGATTGGTATTTAGATCATGGAATGTCACTTATTAAGATCCATAGGAAACTAATATATAAGAAATCTAAGTGGTTAAAAAATTATATAGAATTTAATATAGAGAAACGTAAAATAGCTAAAAGAAATAAAGATGACTTTGGTAACGTATTCTTTAAATTAATGAATAACGCATTTTATGGTAAGACTTTCGAGAATGTACGTAACAGACAGAACATAGAAATAGTTTATAATAAAGATCGTTTCCAAAATTTAACTAAGAAACCAACATATAAAAGAACTACCAGATTCAGTGATGAACTATGTGCTGTTCATCTAAGAAGAAGCATTGTGAAACATGACAAGTTTAATTTTATAGGATTCACTATATTAGAACTAGCGAAACTATTTATGTACAATTTTATATATGATCATTTAGCACCTGCTTATGGACAGAACTATAAGCTACATTTCAGTGACACCGATAGCGTTTTCTTAGAATTAACAATACCATTTAATTCTTCACTTGATCAAGAAATAGATAAAATAAAAGATATCATTCATCCTTCTGATTTATGTAAAGTAAAAGATGAGTTAGGAAACGAGGAGTACATAACAGAAGCTATATTTTTAAAATCTAAATGTTACTGTTATGATACAACTAATAATATTAAAACACATAAAACATTAAAAGGAATTTCAAAGGCATCAGTGGCTAACCAAATAACATTTCAAGATTATAAGAATGCATTATTAAATAATGAAATAAAAGCAGCATGTAATTATAGACTTAATTCAAAGAAACACAAAATGTATTTAAAAGAGGAACATAAATTAGCATTAGATCCATTTGATGATAAAAGAAAGATTTTGCCTGATGGAATAACTACTTTACCTTTTTAATTTCTTTAACATCTAGTCAGAGAACAATTGTTCTATAACTCTATCATGTACTTTTTTATCAATATTGACTGTGATAAAACCATAGTCGTTTGCCCAAGCATTGTTACACGATTGTTTAAATTCATCTATATCTCTTATACATAAATCTCTTAACAAATCACTTAGGTTTCTTGGGTTGATTTCGAAAAGCATAAAAATATTAGCATTCTTTCTAATAACGGCGCCATCTATTGAATACATACTTTGTGTCAAATAAAAGACACTACAGTTATTGTGTCGTCCTCTTGTAAAATAATTTCTCTGAACTGTCTGATTTCTATCATTAACACAATCATCAAACACTAATTAGAACACTAACGGGTTCTACTAATTGTTTATTTTTCGCTGCTTCTTCACACCAGGAACTTATTTCTTCTTCATACTCCGATTTTTCATATTCTTCAAACAGTGAAGCTATAGGCCTAGCTGATTTTGTAAGAATATTTTCAAAACCATATTTCAAAAATTGATAAATAGGTTGTTCTGCTGTTGTTGTATAAATGATAAGATTGTTATAATCCAAAAAGTTTGGTGTCGTGAGAATTTTAAATAATAGACACGTTTTCCCACAACCTGATCTTCCACAGATAACTGATAAAACTTTATTGGATAGGTTTGTGTGATGATTGAATTTCACTTTCTTGTTTAGTGGAGAATTTACAGAAGTGTTTTCACTCATTTTTAAGTCAATATTTTTAATTACACCTCTCGTAATAATAGATCTATCATAATCTCTTCACCGCCAAAATTTATTGCCTTTCCTTTCTCATCTGTTATTCTAATAGTAATTGAATTAATTGTTTTTCGTGTCACGGGAAAATATATTAATGATTTTGGGATTACATTTAAACTGTAACCAATCGGAACTGTAAATGCTGGATAACTGAAGATATTATTTGTTAGCTTTCCATTAACATAACCACCTTCTATAATATCACACTGAACGTTGATTGAATTTATTTCAGTTATTTTAGGTATATTTTCACTGATATGAAAACCTTGTGCATAGAGTTTCTTTTTTAATCCTAATAGTCTTGATAAAGATTTGTCAATATCAAAATCAACTTGATGATTTTCATCTAAAGTAAGAGAAAATTTATTTACTGCTGGTTCAACTGCGAAATGTAATTGTTTCTTGTCTTTAAATTGAATGCCTAAATGTCTTTTTATTTCATTGGAAATCGATTCAACTTCATAAGATCCAGGAAGAAAAGTTAATTCTTTCCAAATTTTACCTTTGTCATTTGAATATTTAAATCGGTCATTTACATCTTTGATAATATTTTGTATAGTGTTAAATGTTGAAAAACTAGTTAATGCTACTTCATAATGTTTGTCTTGTTCTAAGTGAATAATAGGATCTAAAATACAAGTATGCGAGGAAGTAGTTGTTATAAATTTTAATGACGTACTAAATTTTGATGAGGACAAAATCTCGATTAAATTTTCTAAATGTTTATTAATTTTTTCTAGTTCTCCCGATGATAATTCTCTCGAAGACATTTTTAACCAAAAAATTTAGATAAGCTTTTGTAGTCTTTTTCACTAATAATTTTCTTTTCTGATAGTCTTTTTAAGATTGCATGTATTTCGTTAAAACTAGAGTTATGTCCTTCTTTTGTTGCAGCTAATAAAATCTCTAATCTGTTTATTAATTCCTGTGGATCATCGGACAGGAAAACCGTTGTCTCTTTTAGTTCAGTTCCTGTTTTTGGGTAACTAGTCGGTGTTGAATAACCAGTTCTTGCTGGAGAAGCAGCCATTGGTGTTGAATAACCAGTCGGTGTTGAATAACCAGGTCTTGCTGGCGAAGCAGCTGTTAGTATTGGTATCTTTGTTCTTGTTTTACTGGTACTAGACGTTTTGAATAATAAGCCATTCAAATTTTTATAACGCTTAAGATTTTTTACAGTCCCAACCTTGTCTAACATAGTTTTGTATTTCTGTAGATCATCAGTATGATATTTATCTAAATCCTCTCCTCTTAATAAATCCACGATATTTCTGTCTAAACTGAAAGCTGTTTTGTCTGGTGTGAAAATTAAACTTTCTTTAGTATTTATAAATAATTCTTCACCACCTAAGTAAAATCTAAGAAATGGCTTACCATCTATAAAAATTGTAGAATGTTCAAATAGCATAGATTTCGGTAATTTCTTGTCTATATTTGCTTCTAACAAACCATAATCATCCATGATGGTTTTCTGCACTGGATCAGATATATCAATTCGTTTATCATGAACTTTCATGTTTTTTTATCATGTTCTTTCTCAAGAGTTTTGAGTGGTGCAATAGTTTTTTCAAAAACAGTTTTCACTTGTTCAGTTAGGTGCATTTTTTCTAACATATCAGATTGAACGCCAGCTTGTAGCATTCGATATTGCCTATGTCTTTTCTTCATAATATTTTTCTGTTTTATTAATTCTTCTAGTTGTTTTAGTTTTGCCTCATTTGTCTCATTTGTATTCATTATTTTATAAGATAATATTTGAATTTGGTGGTATCATTGGTACACAGCAAAAACACTTTACTGAAAAACTTATTACTGTTCTATGGAGCTTTGTTCTAACGTTTTTAATAAAGTTCTTATTTCTTCTAAAAAAGCTGCATTGTCTACTTTGTCTTGAGATTTAACAGGAATTTTAGTTGCTTCTCTAGCTATTTGATCAAATTTTTCAATCTCATCTAACGTAATAACATTGTCCATCACACACTCTCTGGAAGTAGTAATGTAGTTTGTCATATACTTCTTTTACATGGGCATGTTTCTTACTTAAGGATTTTCGTTTCTTAGACATTACAGATTTATCTATCACTGTTGCAAGTGACGTTGTGAAAACACCTGTACCTGTTAAAGCTGTAGCAACAACAGGAATTGTAAGAACGCCAGATGAAATGACAATAGTGAGAGCGCCTAAAGAAATTGTTAAACATGCACCAACGCCTTGTGTCACATTCTTAGCTATCGTCCATCTTTTTCTTAATTTATTATAATGTTCTAGTCTAAGTAATAATTGCGCTTCCTTGTCTTTCATGTACCTGACTCTATCTTTGTGTTTTGCTATATCCATTTCGTATGATAATGAAGGATATAAAGGGGCTGATGGTTCTTTTGTTTTTACATCTTCCATTTTTAAATGAATATTTTTGTTCATATTCATTTTGTTTTTGCTAATTTCAAGAGGACCCTATTTGCATTTGTTTTTGCTAATTTCAAGAGGACCCTATTTGCATTTGGATTTGCTAAATTTCAAGAGGACCCTATTTTTGCATTTGGATTTGTTAAATTTCAAGAGGTCCCCATTTTTGCATTTGGATTTGTTAAATTTCAAGGGGGTCTAATTTAGCTGTTTTTTTTATAAATTTCAAGAGGACCCTATTTTGCATTTGGACTTGCTAAAATTCAAGAGGTCCCTATTTTAGCATTTTGGAGCTGATTTTGCAGGTAGGGTAGTTAATTTTGGGCATTTTGGGGCTGATTTTGCAGGTATGTTAATTTTGGATTTTTTTTCAAATTATTGGGTGTTTTGGGACGGCCTATATTATACTACTCTCTAATGATATGAAAAAAGTGACATCAAGACGTTGTCAAAAGTCTTTTTTTGCATCAATGGAGATCCCTGCAGAATTGTCAAAAAATCCAACCAACTGCGAATTCAACGCGGAAGAAAATATCCATACCAAAGAGGGCATTATGAATCAGATGTCTCAGTAAGCCTGCTCAGTTGAAGTGAACTATCGAATCGATTATTCCTCGCCCAAATTTAAACATTTCCAATTATTCTTATAAGCTCATCATCTCATTTTTCGCATTGGATTCACTTTTCTCATTTTGCAATTATATATGTGAGTTCTTTAAAATCAAATCATTCATCTTGCAACACGTACTTCTTCAAACGTATCGGCCATCGTTCTGGAATATTTCTCATTTGCGTTCCATTCAAACAGCGATTCTAGAGAAGTTTGCCTATCCAGATACTAACATTAAAATGTCTATGCGAAATGTAATCAATCTGTGATATTCGTATTTGTTTGATCATGTCAAATAACATGCTATGATCACGATTGACGGATGGAAATTGGATATCAACAAGTTCGATATCTTGGACTTCACCATTGGAAATATATACATGTAGGATTTGAGCTGATCCCTATTTTTCTGTAAGAGTACTCAATATTCAAACTTCAAATTTTACAGACATTAACTTATGGGTATTTTACATTTGTATGCAGGAAGTCAGCAGAATCGACTGGAAATTGGTGAAGTTATGAGTGTTTAGTTTTCGTCACTTTTTTGGGACACCCGGTATATTACAATGCTTAAGATTCACATTTTTACCGGTTATTGAGCCAAAGATGATCAATTTCAATTCGTTGCTCCAATGAGTTCTTTTAAGAACTTGGTTGTTCATCAGGACTACTTCAATTCTTATTCAAATTAGTAAGGATCATATTCCATTATAAATGACTGCTGGGATGATTTTCATCATCGTCTGAAAATTGCTGGATCAGGAGATACCCATGAAGGTTCTTCAGTTTTCTCTTCTATGAGCCTTCAAGTGATCTCATCATGGACTCAATTTCAGTGGTGATCGAATCTGAAAGACAAGCGGCCCAATGTGTTAAATCAATTCGACTGCACCTGGGTATGCAGATATACTGTGCGCGCGGAACGCAGATTGTCGCAGAGAACATCGGAGCATGTCCCCAAGTGGGTGCTTGACGACCAGCCAGGAAAAATATTCAACAACAGCCGTCATTTACCGCAATGCAAACCACTCAGTTCTGCCAATCAGTGTTTTCATGTCCGTCGCAGATGTCGAGAAGAATGGTTACACAGAAGAGATTATACTCAAAATTAAACATGACCGAAGAAAGAAGAAAAACAAAGCAAGGATCCATTTTATCTTATAGTTGATTACATCTCAGAAAACATTGGCAAATTAACGATCAAATAAATTTTTTAGAAAGGAAGGAATCCCTATACATGTGCGTCTTGCCAGCAAATCGAGGACATCAAGAAATACCCTAACAAAGAGAAAAATGGTCTGATCTCCAATCTGGACATGTGTTTCCGCAGCAAAATGATTATCAATGTCAACAATGCCATCAACATTACATTGGTAGCACTATTCGCAATCTTCACGATGGAATAGAAGAACATCACAACAACAAGAATTCATCTATTAACAAACATCATCAAACATGCAATCAGAACAGAACTTTGAATCTAAAAATCCTCAACACGACAGATGATGAAACAAATCTCATATTAAAAGAATCAATCATCATCAGAAAACAAAAACCAAAAATAAACAGCCGGGCTGAATGTGAACAATTTTATTTTTGTTGCTCCATATCGGCAATTGGTTGGGAGGTTGGGGTGGCATATCATGGGTTCATTGCCCGCTGTACTGGATCGTAATTGCTCTTTCTTGCCATGATGAATGCTATGAGATCACCAAGACACCTTACATCTTATTTTTTGAAAGTTGTGCATTTTAATTATATATTTACTTTTACTTGAGAATGGCTATGGAATGTAGCCGAAATTAATTAATGCCATCTAGTTAAAATAAGACCATTAAATGCTTGATTTTTCCAACCATAATGAATAATCAGCCCTAACTGTATAAATAACAAGGACGCAAGCGTTAACCGATTAGCCGGTCAAAATGTTGTTAACCGATTGATTTTCTAAATGGACCTACATTGGTTAGTAATTAGTCCATCAGTATAAAAATTCTTTTGTCCTGCGAATAACCGGCCTTTTCAATATCTGAGTTCTATGGAAGCACCATCCGACATATCTGATCTGAATGCAAAATACAACCATACCTGCCAAACATAATTATATAATACAGGATGGCCGCCAACAGGAGGTTCTTCATACTTGAGTTGATGCTAAAAACAGCTTTCGTCTCTCCTTGAAATTTATTGACCAGATTAAAAGAGTTAATTAAAAGATATGTATATTTGAGAGACAAAAGCTGTTTTTAGCATCAACTCATAATTATATAAAATTTGGCAAATAGTCCGAATGGAAAACTGATTGGGCATTTATCATGAACTTTCAGCCATGAATTGGCGCCATCTGGTTTTTAAAAATTGAATCCCATTTACGTTTATAAAGAAATATAGCCACCAAATTCATTTTGATAAAGCTAAAAACTAATATCTTGCACAATGCATTTCGTCCACCCTTATTCAAGTGCAAACATTCAGCTGAATATAAAATGCAAAATTTGAAAAAAATTTCTTCTTCAGCAACAAATCTATGAAAGAGGATACAAACCTATCATCTTAAGAGATATAGGCGATGATTTATCAAGGTCAAAGGTCTTGCACTTTGTATCTTTATTCATCGAAGGCAAAGTTTCGGCCGGTGAGCCAACATGAGGGTTGAAACATGACTATGATGGCATTGGTGCCTGCAGTCATATAGGGGATCACAATGTGCTCTCGATATGTTGTGATATACCATGTAGCGTCCCTCAGGGAAGCGTGCTAGTCCGCTTCTATTTGTTGTGGCAGTTGACAATTGCCTCCCGTGTCCTACAACCAGAGTTGGAAAAGTCGGAATTGAAATTAATTCCAATCCGGAATTAATTCCATTTTTTATCGGAATTGGAATTGAAATTGGAATCGACGATATTTAAATCTACTGGAATTGGAATTGACCTTGATAAACCTCAATTCCACTTTTTCGATAGACCTGTGGTAAATCTATTTGTACAAAAATTGAAATCACAGTACTCGGCCGTTGTGTTAACTGCACGCAGAGATAAGAGGGAGATAGATCGACAGAGGTTGCTTTATTCCATTGTTGAATAAAGGATATTTTTTGTGACTTCGATGGGCCTACAGCCCCGGACAATGTTATTTCAGCGATTAAGCAGACAATGAAAAGACAATCATATTTTTCCATCTGTTATTTAGTTATTTATCAAGTAAGATAATTAATCAAAATATAGCAATTGTTGAATTTAGTTCTTGATAGGATAAGCACAAAAATTGGAGATTTACTTAATTGTTGTACACACGAAAAACAATTCGTTTGGAAAGAGGAAACTTAACGCTGCATTATAGGGCAGCCTGTCAGTTCAAATCATAATATAGACAGTGTCAACAGATTATTCTAATAATTAATTATTCAATTACATGAACTATCATTCAACTTCCAATCACAACAATTAAAAATATAAATTTTAAAGACTATAGTTATATAGATACGATACTCAACGATAAAAGAAAAACTTTACACTTACAGTTCACCTCTTAATGTTGAATTCACTTCAATTCGATCGGACTCACTTATACCAAAATGATATCATAAATATCAGTGTCACTTATACCGTCAACCTTCAATCGCGCTCGCTGATGTGTTGCCGTATGCGCTGCTGTGTTGTTGTTCGCTGGCAAGCAGTTGTTGTTGTTACTTCTGTATGTACACCGCGAGAGCCCAGAATTCTTCTAACAGCTACTGAAGATGTCGTATGTGTTGTTGTTGTGTCAATTTCTCATCGTTTCTAATTTATACAAATTTTTGAGACTTGACAATAGATCCACCTTCTTTTGAAAATTGAAAGAGTTCCCTTTAATCTCTGCTCGTTAGTCTCGTTTCGACCCGACCACATTTCGTTCTTATCACGGAAATTTTAATCTCCTTTTTTAACAAGGAGCGTTAATCAAATTTCATGATATCATTTTTATCGTCTTTTTTTCTTTCATCAACAGTCACGTTATTCGCAGACTGAATTTCTTTCTTCTGTCAGTTTATTAATAGATTTATTCGCATCTCATCTCTCTCTCTCTCTCTCTCTCTTAGCGTTTGATTCTTTGCTGACCGTTAACTTTCTTTTCTTTTTTTCGCGAGATATTGAATATCTCATTTACGAAACGAAAATGGCGTAGGCTGACCGGTTACATATATACATGTACACAAGAAATATGAGCTATTAACATGAAAACGCACATATGAACGACGCAGGGAACGGCACACAGGAACAACGAGGATAGGATAGGGCACATGGGTTAGATTGAAACGAACAAACGTTAGATACATTAACATAAGACACTATACGCAACATGCAATTATCGGAATTGAATCTTATTATGGAATTGGAATTGAATTGAACTGTTTCGACTGGAATTGGATTTGGAATTGAAATTTCTGCTCCGGAATTGGAATTAAAAAATTTCAGTGGCATTTTTCCAGCTCTGCCTCCAACACTGCTGCAATCAAATGTTACACACAATTCGTCAGCAATCTGACACGTTGCAATCTCAATGGTTGAAATCGCTTAAACTTCCTATTACTGAAACTAAGTGTCATGTAGTGGATGTGGCTACCAAATCGGGCATAACTTTGCATCCGATTCTGAATTGTGGTGATAAATCTTTTCCGACTGTCAATTCCAGTCGTTTTCTGGTGGTCATACTCTCCGATGACCTCTAATGGTGTGTACATGTCACACCCGCGGAAACAGCATTTAAACGAAAAAATATACGAGCCCTCAAGCACTTGTAGGTTTGGAAAGTATACATGTCACAGATGTCATGTATGTCAGTCACCAAAATCATCTATGAGCTATTGCCAAATCATGACGTCATCTTTCAAAATGGCCGCCATGATTATAAAAATAGGCTATATCTCGTAAATGAATGACTTTACGGCTCAATAATGTATTGCAAACAGATATAAAGTCGACCATTGCATTTCATTTGAGACCAATTTTATGCCAATAAGTTACATATATGTCAAATAATGACGTTATAGGCCTAATTGAAATTGGCCGCCGTAATTACGAAAATCTGCTGTAACCCGAAAGCAAATGAATTTAAGGCCTACGCATTTATATAATGTGACATATAAGTCTTTTCTCCCAACATATCTAACGCATCGTACCTAAATAGATTTAAGACATAGACAGAAAATTCTAAATACCTATGTCCTAATCAACCTTTCAGATAGTCCACACATTTGAGAGCAGGCAATTTTCAAAAAGCAATTTTTTCAAAGCAGTGAGAAATAAAGTGGGTGGTATTAAAGTGGAGTGTTAATTAAGTCACAAATTTCATACATTGTAACGAATAAATGTTTTTGTGTCAATTAAGTCATATATTTGCATTCTTTTAATGATATCTGGGCTCCCTTACAACCCTTCTTCAAAATTAACTCTCTACCAAAACTTTTCTTTTCCTGAACCCAAGCGATTCTCAAAATCGTGTCTAAAGTTTGTAAATAACTTGTACTCATTATTTTTTTCTTTCATCCTGTGGTTTTTTTGACCTATTGTCACTTTCTCTGGCAAAGCAAGTTAGAAATCAGGAGATTGATGAAGAACATCAAAATTGGTCCATTGATCGAGAATGCGCTTTTAGTTGACAAACACATCCAGTGTCGTAGCATCTTTGGAATCACATATCCTAGATATTTCAGAATGTATGTATTTTGATGTTGAAACTCATTCACATCATTAAACGAACTCGCTGGTTGTTGAAAATGTGCCTACAATCATTTCAAGTCACAGATTCAAAATTCGCATCACAATAATATTATATTTTATATTTTCCACCAGAGCTTCACTAATATTGAGATAAATTTTAATTTTCATGTCTGTAATCGATCGATTGATAACTAGTATTCGGCACATTTTCCATGACAGATGGAATCTTGCTTGGAGGAGTTTATCTCCCTTGCTTCAGCTCACATGCGCAGATTGGTAGCATTTTAGTTTCTAGAGGTATAATTGAAATTTCAGACATGCCAGGTTCTTTGTACACTCCATTCTGAAGAATTGTAAACCTTAAATTGATATTTAAAAAGGGAATTTTCAAGCTGATAGACAAGCGCGGATCTACTCGTTGAATAAAAGAAGGCATTGCTAGCGGGATTAAAGTGTCGGTTATCAGTTTGAATGTTACAGTTCGTTATTTGATATCCATTTCAAGCATTCGACAATGCTCTTAAAATGTAACGAAAATCCCTAGATAGTCGCAATTTGTGCATTGAATGTGCACATTTGATTGATACGTTTTATGTGATAACAAGAAAATCGTCTGAATTCGATGAATTCGCTTTTCCAGTTATTAAAACGGCAGGAGGACACGAGCTGTCTGATAGAATAATCCTAGAAATGTACTGAAGACAAAATCTATCCTTCTATAGATCGACAAAATGTTAATCAGAATAAGAACTCACAACGGAATTGCAATAAGTCGTCACATGATCAGAACATCATTCGGAGAATGCATCCATTAGTCCGGCAGCCAGCACGAGTTTCTGCAGTGAGGCTTTCACAGAATGATGTACACCCTATGCCTACTGCGAATCTGCACGTCTGCCGAGTTCTAGTGAGTTCCTCTTCTTGTCAGACAAGATCAAAGAAAAACACACGCGGATTGCAGGTTTTGACAAAAATGAAATTTTCAATGTTTTCTCTGATTAAACAAAAAGTGCTAAGCCCAGAGTCATAGTTTTTGACATGGAATGTCTTCAAGTCATTTCCTTTCATGTTCATGCACCTCTGTCTATAAAGCTAAATGCATTTAGGTTTGGCGAGCCTCTTAATGTCGGCAAACACAAACATTTTAAGCGACTTTTTCCGCATTCAACCACATTCTCACATACATTGCCGATCAGATGCATGATAATAGCACATGCATGTGATAGGATATGACCTGAAGACATTCCATGTCAAAAATCATGGCTCTAGAATTAATGCTTTTTATTTAATCAGAGAAAACATACAGAATTTCATTTTAGCTAAAAACTGCAATCTGCGTCCCATTGGGTTTACATGTGTTTTTCTTTGATCTTAGTTGATTGTGGCGTACGGGAGGTAGTTAGGCATGATTCGAAACAGAAAAGATCACTCCCTTCTTGAGTAAACCACGATATATTGAAATAAGATAAATAGCTAAAACTTTGTACAGTGGCATACGTTTCGAGACCCAGTCGCTGCCTCAGTGCCAAATAAAACTAGAACGGAAGGTGATAGAACACTGTGTGTGGACTTAAATAGGTACGGATCGATTGCTTAGACGCGAGTATTCATTAGCCAACCAGCTCGTGCTTCCTATTCAGACCCGGTGACTTATTGTTGATGCGCCTCTAATTCAAGTCGCCTATTGAAAGCCGTATTGCTGAAGCGAGGCACATCAACAATAAGTTTTTTTTAATCATTTTTTACATTTAAGTCACAAAATGTTTCATGAGGCCGGATTTTTCTTATGATTTTCAAGTTTGAAATTCACAAATCATGATTCCGTAATTTTGAAATCTGACTCTGTTTTATTTATACCTGTGCATTGCACTCCGCTTTATCCGGAAACCTCACGGAATGGGTATTTGCTCCGATCAAGCGGCTGTCCGGAATAGCCGATTTATGTCTTCAGTATTGCTTCACCAATGTACACGGGCTTCACTCCAGCAAATGTGCTTTGAACGATTGCTGTAGTACATCGAAAGAAACGTCTGAAATATACTCAGGGTTATCGCTAATTGATTTTTCATATCTAACTTACATCATGGTTTAACCCTAATCCACACGTGTGTAAAGGATTGCCCCTCGCTGGCGCAGTTATAATGTACTTTCCTTAAAACAAAGCCCCTCGACCTGCGCTTTATGACATTGAACTTTAGCGCATCTTCAAACTTTTCATTGCTGATTTGGCCCACTGAACGGCTAAATATATGACCTATTATGAAAAATACATTTTGAAGATCTGAATTTTCTGATAACTTTCAACAAAGCTCTTTGATTTTCAATGCGAGTATATTAAAATGTTTAGGGGTAATGGCAAATGTCAATAGTCAATTTTGTGAACTATCCCAATCATTTGAAGTTTGTGGATATCTGCAAGACGTTATTTTTTCTTTATAATCACATTTAAAGTTAATAAGTTTTCTTACATAATCACATCTCTGGAACCTGCCGTGCGGTCGTATTTTTACATCTCTCCCGCAGTTAGAGAGTCTATTGCAAATATCTCGAGATCCAGCGCGTTGTGTGTGTTCTCCCTTATATCGTCGGATTTGTCTCGCCAAGATCTTCAAGTTGTTATCAAATTCGGTTCTCTACGATCATCGGTTCGGGCCCTAGCCCCGAAAAACCGTATTTTGTCGATTCTACGGCTTTTTCGGGTCCAAGTCACTAGGGATTAACTTTTGGATCTCCAATTCTGGTATTTTCATGATAAAATCGACCATTCTCTATCGATCGGTACCGGTTTTGATGGATTCCATGGAAATTTTTTGGATCACGCCATATTGGTCATAGTGTCTTCAGTGCTCTCCTTCTCTTCCTCAAGGTCGTTGTCTGTTAGAGTGTTGCGCTTTCGTGCTGTGCGTTGCCGCCGTCTCTATCTCATTCTGGGGTGACGTCATGGTTGTGCGCACGTCTATCTCGCTTCATCATTGTGTTCTGCCAGCAATCTAACATCTGTGTGGTGGTCTTCGGGTAGAAGTCCAGACATCGACCCTTGTATACCGGTGGTCGAACCCCACTGCGTACAACTTTTTTTCTGTGTAATTTCTTTCTTAATTCATCATCACTTACCCTTTTTCGCTTCACTTACACGCGTTGAACCCACCCTGTCTTCCCCGCACTCTTTCCGAGGTACTTGCCGTGCTCTCTCTCTTATTTACTCTTATTCTTTTGTTCTCTGGTCCTGTCTGTTTGACTCACCAGTTATCCAGCTAATGGCTAGCTCCTCAGTTTTAACTTAGTTCTTTCGTTCTGAGGAGGGCTGTTCTTCCAACCCTTTTAAACCCTGCCCTTCTGGCTCGGTTTTGTTTGGTTGCCGGTCCCTCCTCCGGTTTTTTTTAGGGTTTTTCTTTTTTCGATGTCTGAGGAGCCTGCTTTTGTACTGGTATCTGGTGGTCTCCTTGATTGAACTGGGTTCAAATCTTTGCTTGAACTTTTAAAATCAACACAAGACTCCGTATTTTTGTGGTATTTCCTTTTTGCAACTGCAAATAGTCTATCAAGATTTGAAGGCAATAGAATGAGCAGCAACAACGCCTTGTGTGACGATATGCCAAGTGGCATAAAAATGGTTCATTGGAATGTCTGTAGCATGTGCCCTACTGGTGATAACACAACCCTGGACCAATTGAAAATGACTTTGTCTTCAGGAGGTAAGACCTGTCATGTGCTGGGCATCATGGAGACATGGTTGAATCACAACTATGGCGACGGGGAGTTATTGATCAATGGCTACCACAGGCCTCTCAGAAAAGATCGAGTGAATAAAGGTGGGGGCGGAGTATTGATGTACATTCAAGAAATGTATGGCTATGTCCGGAGAGCAGATCTTGAAGATGACAACCTTGAAGCGATATGGGCGGAGATCAAATGTCAAAGTGGAAAACCCTTATTGATTTGCACCGTCTATCGACCTCCAAACGAACCATTGACGGCTTGGTTAGACGCATTTGATATCATTATCGCAAAAGCTTTTTTAGAGAATAAAAGCTTATTAATTATGGGAGATTTGAATGTCAATGATTGTGTCAGAAATGATGAATTTAGTAAATTGGAAAATCATTTCATGTTATACTCAATGAAGCAAATGGTGAAGGAACCCACTCGAGTCACGACTTCGAGTTCATCCATTATCGATCATATGTGGATCTCTGATGATCTGTTGATCCGTGGTGTCAAGGTCCCCAAGATTGGATTAAGTGATCATTTTCCAACATGTATTTCAATAAGTGGAAGGTTCCGAGGTGGCAACATGCACAAGGTGATATCCTACCGGTCGTACAAAAATTTTGACGGGATCGCCTTCAAGCAGGATCTCCAAACTGTACATTGGTCTGTTTTAGACATGTTTGATGATCCGAACGACGCTCTCGCACTTTGGCACAAGATGGTAATGGAGGTTATCAATAAACACGCACCAATACGTGAAAAAAGAATCAAAAGAGACTGGCAACCCGAGTGGTTCACGAAAGAAATTAGAGAATTGATGCGAAAGCGCGATTACAACAAAGCCAAGAAAGAGTACGATCTTTATCGTCTCTATAGAAACAAATGTGTTGCTCTTATTCGCAAAGCGAAGCAGGACCACTATACGAATCTTATAGAGACCAGTGCAACAGACACCAAAAAGTTGTGGAATCACCTGAAAGGTCTGGCGCCATCAAAGAAGTCCGCTACCATAACATCTATGAACATAAATGGCAATCTATCAGAAAATCCCACCAAAATTGCAGACGAATTAAACAAATTCTTTGTGACTGTGGCAGAAAGACATTCTACAAAAGCCAATGGCCATGGCATAAGCAACATTCTAAATACGCTGCGTCTGTACGTCTCCAGGTTCAGTCCGGATCAGTTCCAAATACCTCAAATTACCATTTGCGAAACTGAATGTTTGATCAAAGAATTATCGTCAAATAAAGCAACTGGATTGGACAATATTCCTCCCAAGTTACTCAAGTTGGGCTGTGTAGAACTGGCACCATCATTGACAACGATTATCAATTTGAGCCTAACTTCTGGAATCTTCCCCAACATGTGGAAGCAAGCCCGCGTATCTGCAGTACACAAGAAAGGCGATGTCAATGACATGGAAAATTACAGGCCGATATCAGTGCTACCAATAACAAGTAAAATCATCGAAAGGCATGTACACAAACATTTATATCTGCATATGCATCCGATGTTGCATGTCTCCCAATCTGGTTTTAGAGAAGGTCATTCATGTGAAACAGCTTTAATCAATATGTTGGATCAATGGACGAAGAGCATTGATGATGGTGATTTGAATGCAGTTATAATGTTGGACCTTAAAAAGGCCTTTGAGTTGATAAATCATGAGCTTCTGTTGGAAAAACTTTTGGCCTATAACGTCTCAGAGCTTTCATCTACTTGGTTCAAATCCTACTTGCAAAGCAGGTACCAAGTTGTGTCTCTTCAAATGGACTATCAGACAAGCTCTCAGTACCCAGCTGAGTGCCTCAGGGGTCTATAATCGGCCCACTGCTCTTTATCATCTTTGTCAACGACCTACCCTTACATCTATCTGCCAGCAATATCGTTGACATGTATGCTGATGACACAACCATTACTACCACCGGAAAATGCCTAGATGATGTGAAGGGCAATGTTGATACTCTAGTCAATGAGGCGGAGTCCTGGTGTAAGGGCAACTGTATGGCACTGAACATGGAGAAGACAAAGGGCATGCTTATTACAACTCGGCAAAAACGGCGGCGACTCAGTAAGGATGAGATAACCACATTCTCCCAAAGAATATCTTTGACTGACAAGCACAAAGTCCTTGGAGTTATAGTCGACCAAGATCTGACATGGAATGAGCACGTTCAATATGTTGCTCGGCGTGTGAGCAGCTATGTTGCCTTGTTGAGAAGGATAAAGCAATTCTTGCCAATTCGTGTGCGGAGAATCTTCTTCATGGCCTACATACAATCTTGCTATGACTTTTGTTTATCGGTGTGGGGTGCTTCCTGTCACATAACGAGAATTGAGAAACTCCAAAAGCTTGCAATCAGAGTTGTGCTTGATCGCCCAAAACGTGAAAGCTCCAAACCTTTATTCAAAGAAATGCACATTATGCCCATGAGCACTCGAGTCGACTTTAAACAGACTCTACTTGTGTATAAAGCCCTAAATCAGTTAGCACCAACTTATTTACAACGCATGTTTTTACGCAAGGAACAAGAGAAAAAGACACGATCTGTAACACAAGGAGACCTGTGTATTCCCAAAGTTAGAACCAAACTAAGAAAGATGACGCTTGTGGTTCGAGGTGCAGAACTCTATAATTCCTGCAATCGTTGTGTCCGAGAGGCTGACAGTGTTTTGAAATTTAAGCGAAACTATATATGTGATTTCTTCAAAACCTTCTAATTGATGTTCATTCTCTTTTATCTACCTAATCATGTTTTTCTGTATGCTAGAGGACCATTGTAAATTAGCTATTGCTACCAGTGTTATCCTCTTAAAATAAAGATTTTATTATTATTATTATTATTATTATTATTATTATTATTAAAGTTATTAAAAGCTGCACTACACCGTTTAACAATTACATTAGAATGGTAGCTTTTGGAGGAAAATCCTCCGAGTTTCATGACGCATCCTTGAGTTACATTCCCTTCTCAAATATCTTATCTTAACTTTGACTTATCTTTTGTACTCACAAGTGACTTCCTAGTATATTGAACAACTCGGAATCGTAGATGACAGTCATTAGGGTGATAAAAAAGTTGAAAAAATCGATAAAAAAATGATTTTAAATTTTAGATTTTCAATTATCGGTGGGCTAGAAGTGACTACGTTTCAAATTATCACAAACCATTTCTCACTTAAAGAGTCCTCATTTTATAATTGGGAAGTGGTCACCCGAATGTGATAGGCAATAGTTGAACATGTTGAATCTGTGATAGAAAACTATCCAAAAAATATCAAGAAGACTTAACCCTTTGACTCCCACAGGTCACTGGTGACCCAAATTTTCTATTTTCTCCGACGGTCCTCTATCATAAATTTTGCATTTGCATTTGGTTTCTACTGTGTTAAGTAGCTTCTGGAAAATTTATTTCGAGATAAGTTTGAAATATAAATGTTTTTGTTTTAGTCGCATTCACTTTTGAAAGTTTTCGTTTTTGATCAGATTTTCAGGTGATCGCTATTCGTCTCTCACAAGCATGGTAAGTTCATAATGTTCTCGTTACACCACTAAAATAAAGCTACAGACTCTCATAAATATCATATATTCATATGAACTCAGTGTATGAGTATCTGTCGAAATATCAAACGATTTTTCAAATTGGGTCACCAGTGACCTGTGGGGGATAAGTGGGATTTTAGATGATACTACGATAAAACATTGTATGTTGCACTAGCCATTGCCTTATAAGAGTTAGAATAGATATATGCTATTAGAAGGTTTAATTTAATCAAACATACATTTTTCGATAATCATTTGCGATTGTGCACACTTTTTATAGTGCTTTGCTTGTTAGTAAAAAATGACATCTCTTGAAATTTATCATTTTTAGATAGTGCTGATGATAGCATGTGTTTAGTACATGGTTTATTCTATAAAATTAAAGGAAACTATTGTGAAGGCAGACAAATAATGTGAGAGGATGAAGACAAAATGCATGTCATACCCTAGGGCAGGCTGATTCTTATTACCAGACCGCTACCACACGGCTAGTGAACCATAAAGGCTGCGCTGCAATTTTTAAGTAGTTGTAATGAATGACTAATCGTTTGCTCGTGTTCTACAGTAGTGTAATACACTGTTCATGTCGTCCGTTATTGTAATACCATGGTTAGCGTGAATTAAACCTTGTTATCATTATTTTCAGATATCCAACAGAAGAAAGAAGTATTATGACGTTCAGAATTTGTCAAGTGATGAAATCTACGCTCTTTTGGATAATGTAGACAGTGATGACGAGGCAGACATAGATAATCTAATGAACGATAGCGATACGGAATTCATTGCTGCACCTAATGCACATAAACCGTCTCTAGATAGTCTAGAAGAAAATGAGAATATGGAAAACGGCATCGAAGCAGTGCTTCATGAAATTCATGAGCAGGAAGAAAGCAATAATACCACATTTGATTGGAAAAAACGGGAAAGACCTATACAGTCATCTGAATGTTATCTCAATGGTCAAACAAAATTAAATATCGAGGATGATGCCGTACCACTGGATGTATTCAAAGAGTCAATAGGGTTCAACGAATTACTGGATCTTATTGTCACGGAAACAATACGATACGCATTCCAGAATGGACGAGAATTCGATACCGACAGAGACGAAATCGCGGCATTTATAGGAACGAATTTCATCATGTCCGTAAATGTGCTTCCAAATATTGAAGCATATTGGTCGGTTGATGAAGCATTGGGAAACCAACGAATACAGAAAGTTATGACAAGACAAAGATTTCAAACGATTCTTCAAAATCTACATTTTTCGAATAATAATTCATTAGATAAAAGTGACAAGGCCACAAAAGTAAGAGCTTTGTTGCAACATTTCAACAAACACTTTCAAGCCGCGAGAGAAAATAGCTGCAAGCAATCCATTGATGAACACATGATAAAATATAAAGGAAGAAGTGGAATGAAGCAATACATAAAGTCCAAACCGATCAAATGGGGGTTCAAATTATGGTTCAGATGCTGTGCAATCACTGGTTACTTATACGAACTTGACATCTATGTCGGAAAGCAAACTACAGCAAGTCGATTCGGTCTTGGCGAGTCCATTGTTCTACAATTGACAAAAGAGCTAAAAAATTCTCACGCAGCAATTTTTGCTGACAATTTTTTTTCGTCCCCTGTTTTGGTTAAGAGGTTGTTGGAAAATGGACTATATTTCATTGGAACCGTTAGAAGCTCAAGAAAGCACATGCCCAAGATGCTAAAGGTATGTACCGGTATGCTAGTATTTGTCGTTTTGATGATGACTTTGAAACATTTTTCAAATTTTTATTGCAGAATGACAAAGAAATGAAGAGAGGAGAGTCTCAATTTCTGTATGCTGATGGCATCACTGTTTGCAAATGGATGGACAATAGGTAAGTTCGGTTTTGTATAAAGGAAGGTATAACATTTTCATTACATGATAATTAATTTCAGGTCAGTTTTGATGGTCGCTACAAATATTGAAGAAAATGAGGGTCATACCAGTGTATTTCGACGACAAAAAGGTGCAGCAGAGAAGATTTCGATTCGATGTCCCAACGTAATTGCAGAATATAATAAAGCAATGGGAGGCGTTGACTTATTGGACCAGCGAAAGTCTTATTATGAAGTTGACAGAAAGAGCAAATTCAGATTTTATTTGCGGATATTTTTTGATCTCATGGATGTAGCTTGTGTAAATGCCTTCATCATTTACAATGAAAGATTCCCAAATAAACTCAGTCTTTTGCAATTCAAAAGGTGTGTAGCTGATGGATTGACAAGGCACTTCTCTTCTCGCAAACGAAAATATCCTGGAGTGCGTCATGTTGAAACTGCTACTTTGCGTCCAACGGGAAATATTTGTCATATGCCAATTTTTCAAGACTCTCGTCATCGCTGTGTGAATTGTAAGAAATTGAAACTTGACCATAAAACTTCGGTTTTGTGCTCAACTTGTAATATATCGCTTTGTTTGGTAAAGGAGAGAAACTGCTTTCGAGAGTTTCATTCGAACATTTAAAATTCCATAAGTGATGGAATGTTGTTTATGATCGATAGCCCGTGATCGGAAACGTTTTGTGTACACGAAGTATATGATTTAACTTGTTAGAAGAAGTTACATGTTTATTTATCAATATTGATGAAATAACATGCAAACAACAATGGTAAGATTGTTTTCACTATTTCAAGGCATAATTGAGAGTTTAAATGTGAAATCCCATGTCATTAAACATGTATAATACAGTTCCTAATCAAGTTGTTTGCTATACTATTAAATTCCTACTTAACTCCCAGAGGGTCACCTGTGACCCAAGCTAGAAAAGAGCCTTATGAAAAATTTTAAAGCGTAACGTGGCAACCTAAGTTCATTAACAATCCTAAACGTTCACTAGCTATGAAATCGATTTAATCCGTGTAGCCAATACCTTGTGGTAGTCAAAGGGTTAATGACGAACCATTGTCTCTGTCAATAGCAACATTGTATTCAACTTTATTAAAGATATTTTTCTCAGTTCTTTCAAACTTCTTTTCATTCGATATTCAACACAGGAAGATACTAGATTCGAATGCTGTAATGTTATTCTGTAGAAGCATCAATATCCACGGATGAGAGCGAAATTGTTAATTGTTTTTCTCGCATGAATGTATAGTCCATGCCGCATTGGAAGACGTGGTTACGTAGTCAATGAGAGCACATGCGCCAACAACTTGAACATTTTCGCATGGGCATCGTGTAGGAGAGATATTTAATTAATTCAAATATGGTTGAAGTTCATTTCAAAGCGTGTGACCAAGAATTTGTCCAATAATCAATACGCATCAAGATAAAGTTCCAACCGCAGGGACGTCTAGGGCACTTCTCAATTGACAATCCAAGGGCAAATGGGTTGGTAAGCTAGGTCCAGAGTCTTGGTCAACAGGCATTGCTGAAAAATTGTTCTACGTCATGATGAAAAGGACATTTATCATGAGAGTTCACAAACAAAACATGAAAGCAAAGATGCTGTCAGACAATTTATCGAAGAAGATATTAATTTCAAAAACTGTCATTATTGTGTATTGACATTATCAGCTTGCAAATATGCAAGCGAATTTATTTGATAATTCAGACTTGAGTGCGAAAGTGTATGTTATACTGATGTTGTAAATATAGAAATAATTGAAATGTAGTCACTTCTTTTCCACTCTGTAGTATGAAGACGAGCGAGGAAGAAGAGATGAAAGCCATTAGAGATTTCACAGTTGCGTGAATTCCAAGTGATTTGATGCAGCACTGTAGAAGTTATGGAGGGGGTCGCATTAGTCCCTGGCTATGAATGCGCTTCAAAGCCCACCCGGTATGGTTGGGGTTAAAGAAGAGAAAAAAGTAGCCGGTTAACCAACCCGCTTCGTTTTGTTAGAGAAAGATAAGGTTTTTATGTAGCTCAAAAGCGCATGGCTAGTCTAAAAATAACTTCTTTGCTATTTAATTGTTTCGAATAATGACAGGCGATGTGATGCTGACTTAATCAAACTGATTATGAAATGAACAGCAGACAGTGACATGGAGAACTCATCGTCACAACAAAGAGAACTTTGACATCAAAGTCAGAGAAACAATAATGAAATCGAATGCATAACCACGGTAGAGACGATGTCAACATGAAATCTGTTTGTTTACATACATGTAGATAAGGGATCAGGTATTTAATTACAAAGGCTTTACGTAATTTACAACTAAAACGATTATTTATCAAATCTCAACGGATGTAACCACCACGAGACATGTTTCGGACTGTTGGGCCTCATCAGTCGTGGGTAGGTTTGAACCAGCGACGTTGGAGTTAGAGGACGTGCAAGCATACCCTCTAACCACAAGGCTACCGGACCATCTGTTGAGAGCGTGAATTAGCCAGGAAGGTATTGCTTTAACGCAGGCATGTGGAGAGCGGACTGCTTTCTGCAATCACTTAATACCGCATCCGAGATTGAGGCGCTTCACGCAGGCGCTGCTCATTGCATGATAGACAATAAATTTATCAAATCTCAACAGATGTAACCACCAATTTATCAATTGCCAGGTTACTTGTCTAAAACGATTATGATGCAAAACTCGGAAATTATCATGAGCGGTGTAAGTGCAATTGGGTTGTGACGATGAGTTGTCATCATTCCATGTCACTTTCTGCTGTTCATTTCACAATCATCTTTTCCGGTGTCATCGTCAGACGAGAACCGGACGAAAGGCCCCGAGATACAATATAATGCGCTCATCATTATTTGAGGCACTTTTCATATGCACAGTTACAAATGGGCTGATAAATATTGGATTTGATAACCGGCATGTATGTAGGTAGGTGTCCATTCCTAGTGTTGAGAAGAACTTGAATCACTTGCTGCACATTCATTCAGCAAAGTTAATTATCTCTCTTCATTAACTAAAACTAAATTCATTGTAGGGAACATCTAGAGGGCTAAATTAGGATATGGTATCAAGATGTCAAATATCCAGGGTCGACTGCACAAAAAAGCATTAGATAGTGAGTTGTGGGTAGTGATGAAAATTTTCCGTGGAAAATTTTAGAAAATATTGGAAAATTTTAGAAAATATTGGAAAATTTTGGAAAATATTGGAAAGTTTTGGAAAATATTGGAAAATTTTGGAAAGTTTTGGAAAATATTGGAAAATTTTGGAAAATTTTGAAAGTTTTCATTTTTTTTGATAGGTCTTGTAGTTTGAGCGCTTCCACTGCCGAGGCAGCTACGTACATGTACCAATAAATTGGGTCTAAAACTCTAAATTTCATCATTATTTCGATTAAAGCGATCGTAGCAATGCGAGCTCCGTCCGCGGATTTTTGAACATTCTTTTGCTTATGCCATTTTGTCAGCATTTTTAATTATCACACAGACACCCTTTGGGACAACGTGAATCTTGCTTTAAGGGTGTATTTTCAAAATGTGAAAGATCTGGAGCAAAAATGATGTACTTCATTTTGGAGTTTGCTTATTAGCTTGAAAGTTAAGCTTTATTGTGCAGCGTTGATCAGTGTAAGAGATTCTTCATGTGTTGATGAAAAAAGTGAAGTATAAGTACACAGTTCACGCAGCATTCATGGACGACCATTTTGGAAGACATAAAGACTGCAAACTCGTGAGATGTTTGGTCACTAAAGATATCTGTGATGAGTAAAAAAATATCTGTGATGGCCTCTAACTTCTGGCCTATTGTCCGACATCTTCGCTGAGGATACACATCCTCCATTTCTAGTTCAGATGGTTTAGATAGTTCCAATTCGATTTCAGATCTGCCCAAATGAATTTCAGATATGATCCACATGAATCTCCAGTTGAATTTAAGATCTTTTCAAAGTTGAGCTTCTGACAGATATCTGAAATTCAGCTAGAGAAATCTGAAATCCATATAGCCTAATGTCTGAAATTCATTTGGAAATATCTGAAATAGACATGGAAAAGGTGTAGTTGGTTACAAAAGTTAACATACAGGGATGATAGAGAATTTTCGGTCTTTGAATATTACGTACGTCTTTATAATTACGTCATTATAATACGACTTAATTACCTCATTAATATTACGTCTTTTCAAGCGACTATAATAAGTCTCCAAAACAATGGCAAAAACGTCAATCACCAAAAAATAAATTTCAAAATTTTCCATTGGAAATTTTCCGGAAAATTTTCTGGAAAATTTTCTATTTGCATCACTAGTTGTGTGTGACAAGGCAAATTTCTATGGGTGAGTGATACTTTTAGACATTTGTTCGCCCAACAGTGTCGCCCCACAACTGCTATTGTCATGACTATACTGGTGGAAGGCTTGAAAATAGAATAGTACTGCTTTTATGTATCGCATATACTTGTAACTGAAAATTATCTTGAATACCATCCAATTTTAATAAACGTTTGTGTACCAGTCACAAGTAGTATGCTACTGTGTACTTATACACTGTAAACTGTAGAGTGCGAAAGCTGGCTGATTTTGAATACAAAACCGATGTACAAAAGGAGAATACCAAAATTTACGAAAGCACTATTATTCGCGTTGATACACTACGAAAGCAATTGGCTTTCCTATTGGATGATAAAGATAAACCAATAGGAAAGCCAATTGCTTTCGTAGCGTATCAACGCGAACAATAGTGCTTTCTTAAAGTTTGGTATTCTCCTTTTGTACATTGTTTTCGTACGTAGCTGTGGTATTGTACAGTTTACAGTGTAGTGATTAACGCAAAGCACATTGCACTTTCTGCATTTTTCTTTATAAGACAAGGTTTCTATAAAGTATGCAATATAATTATGTAGTGTCACAGGAGCAAGAAGAACAGGTTTGAAAATTGTCTAGAAGTGATTTTAAAGCTTGGTTTTCACAATCGCGCTTTGTACATTGTCTTTAAACTTATATTGCAAAGATGCGTTTCAAGCATTTTTCTAAAATACAATTTAGACCTAAAGTAGATTTAAAAACTAATTTTGATGCAAATAATTGCCAAGTATGATTTATACTTGCAGATAAACTCAGACAGAGAGAGAGACAGCAGAATCAGACAAGTGAGGCAATAATCCTAAGTAAGCTAGTATCCGTGGACAACTGAAGATGCTAATGACAATCATTAGAATACTACGAAGAAATACAGTTGATATCGACCATTGTAGGTAACATATTACCAGCATATGCAGGTGCTCCACTCCACAAGTGCTTCAAAACAACTTTTGATGTAGCCGATTCATTTAGACCTTAGCTTGTTCAAAGAACAACATATCAATGCAAAATGCCAAAATGAATAGAGAAAAGCATCATGCTTCCTTAGCCCCTAATTTCTGTTAGTTCTTAAAATTTTTAATTAGAATTCTTATAATTGTAACTTTTTGTAATTCCTATATTATGTATTTCCGTAAATTGCTAATGTGACCATACTAAATTACATCAAATTTATCATGCTAGCTGTATTTCAGTCAAGTAATCTTGAACAGACGAACCAAAGTAAGTATATAAGTGAAGTATAGAATCAATGGTTGATTTGTGGCGACAGCTATGATATTACTTTTTCGTCAGCTCTTATAGGCAGTTTTATTTGATATCGCAATTGACAACAGAATAGTATTGAAATATTGAATGGAAGGGACTGAATAGCTATGTCAAAACTATGAAGTAGTGAAAAATTACATAGTTAACCGTTGACATCTGGAAGACAAAAACATGATATGAAGATCCATTTCTATGGTTAAAATGCTCTTAAAATGCTGGTTAAAAGATTCGATTTGGCATAGAAATTAATAGATTATTAAGGTACATGTATAGACGACTACAAACCACTCTATACGATTTAAGGAGGGGTGGGGTACTTATGATTGCATTCATGTACTGTGTATGAACGTGTTTACAAACTTTTACCCACTGAACATCTGAAAATCTTTGTATCGAATCTAAAAATACTTCATTTTCTTATTGATAGCCAATTGTACACACATTCACTGATCAGTTTTAGATTTCCATTCATGAATGTATGTTGGAGACATGATGGACCTTACCTACATTATATACTATTTTAGTCCTAATTTTTTCATCTGATTATGAAAGCATGTTTGAGACGAACAGATATACTCGTATATTCAGGAACTCCTAAACACAGCTTTCTTAATTGTAATAGCAATTAATGAGAGTTTTTGAGGTCTTGTCGGTTTGTGACAAATTGATGAGATCTTCATCAACAATGGTAGTAGATTAATATATAATCTAAAATCGGATGTTGTACACATGTCATCTGAATTGTGACCAGACATGAGGTTGTATGTGGCGTCATTGAATTTCGGTTGCATCTGAATGGCAAAACAAATAAATTTAGTTGAATAGTCTTTGTATCCTCGGACGCACATAAAGAGCGGCTTCTTTCCATTTGATCAGACAATAAATTCTGCTTCGCTGCTGAATGCCAAACCTTGACAGAGAGTTATATTATAAATCTTAGATTTAATTTGACCAAGGAATGAATTCTGATTTCACATGCATGAGACAGAGTACTGAGTGTTGGGAATTCAGATAGAATCAATGAATATATTCAATAGCAGCCCGGTGGAAGTTGGCTGAAACTACAAATAGACAGAACAACGCTATTGAAATACCAATAGTCGAATAAACAATTGACAAAGTCTCTGAGAATCGTTTCACAACATCAGACTTCGAAAGATAGTTAAGTGCAATTGTGGCATCAAATATATTTTGTGATGGAATTTCTACACCCTCTGAGACCTGAGGGGGGGTCCAGTGGACCCCCTTGACCTATCTGGCATACTTCTACTGATTCAATTGAAATGAAATAATACATGCAGATTCACTGTCAGAAATGATGATTTTGTATGGGTTTGAGTGGTTGATATATCGTCAGCGTAAAAAATGAAGTAGAAAAATGTGGTTCCAGGGTCCACTGGACCCCCCTCAGGTCTCTGAGGGTTAATGACATCGATATTATCTTTTGTGAGATATAAGAGATCCGGTCAACACTAATTGTATTTCGGAGACAGACACACATCACACGAACGTGAGAGTGTCTGTTGCACGTCTGCTTCAACAGCTAAGTTCCCTTTTCTCCACAAAGTAATTCCTCGGATTTTTGTGAATATTATGCTGTCATTTCCCTGAACGCACATACATTTTAGCTCGAGGGAACAATAACAAAATATTTTGCTGTTCAACACTCTGAGGTTTTGAACATTCTTGCATTCTTTGTGCGTCTTATTTCGAAATTCCCGTTTTTATGACATCTTCTGAATATATTTTACATTTCCTGTTGCAAATTAACAAAACCATAAAACCATAAGTAAGGAAGCATTGATCGATAAACAGAAGATTTGAAGCAGAGTAGATTAAAGATGAATCAGTAAAGACATGCATATGAACATGAGCAGATTTGATAGTTTTTTTAAGCATGTATGGGCAAAATCTGACCATTTGACTAACGACTTCAGTTCTCCTTAGTAAGTGAATGCTACTCGGGACCCGCATGTGGCAAACACAACTACATGACGTGAACATGCACTAGGTGAAAGCCACACTCAATTACACGTATTTACGCATGACCCTATACATCCGTGGCTACGCGTGACATTGCTGCAACATCTGTCGGCAGTCCTGTTATATAGACTTTCCGTCTCATGTGTCATCATGTATCAGAGGCTAAACAATGTGATAGGACCTCAATTTCATGCTCAGGGCAAACAGAACATGCTTAGCGGTTCATCCGTGGTTCAAGCGGCAACGCAGACAACCGTAGATGACGCGTAATGCTCGCCCACGCGTATTGATAAACATTCCTCATGTTTTAACAACATCAGATCAAGTGATTTCTGACTCTTAGTGCAGCGCGTATGCACGCACGTTGAAGTATAGACTTCCTTTAACCACGGATGTTTGGGATGATCGGTAATTACGCGTGGATTACGCGTGGCATGTCACCTGGTGTGGTCCCATGGGCCGCTGGATGCGCCAAATAAATTTTCAACATCAATTCGAAAATCAATGTATAAACTAGATCATTTTTGAGTATTTTGACTTTGTGAATATTTTAAAACATCGATTTAGCAAGCTTTTCAATCGAAGAGACGAACGGATCTTATTGCGATATTCGCCAAAAATACTGAACTCTGTCAGGAGCCGTCAACAAAATTGGCATATGCTCTCTTCGACGGTACTACCATTTCTGACAAATCAGCTATCTTAGCAATTTTAAGTTGAATCACTCCTAATTCATCAAAAACTGTTTCAAATAACTGATGTACAAACCACAGTACATTAGTAACTGTGGTCATTAATTCATTTTTGAAATTATATTGAATCGAGAGTTCATAAAATTGACTGCTCATTTACATTAAGATACAAGACGCAAGTTATACTTTCATGATATTCACCTAACAGGATTAGTAGACAGAATTGGAAGTCGATCTAGTAGGTACAGTTGCTACCTGTACGGTTTCGATCTGACAGTCCGGCCAGTCTTGTCAAAGATGCTCGGTTTCCTGCTCGGACCCTCAAACCAGGCTCGAAATGTTCGTATACACTAACGGTTATTACACTAATACTCAAAAATTTAGCTTGGACTCAACGCAGTGTATGCATTCCAGAAATCTGTTGTCTCACATCAGTATCATCAACGTCATTACACCATTGACATCAAGAACAGCTAAGGCAGGCTATTTCGTGACGGATCCATGTATTCGCAGACACATTGTCGCACCCACACTTAAAGCTATGCAAAATATGTCTGCTTTTTGTTGAACCTCAAAAAATGACTTCCAAAGTATGACTTCCATGACTATATAGAAGTCCATGTCTGAATTCAAAAAAAGGAGAGGGTGCGTGCATAGAGTAAGTGTATTTAGGTAGAGTGGTAACTCCGCATTTATTAAATCCCCAATGTGTATACACTTTCGATTTTATAAAATAAACTCTAGGGAGATAAGTTGATAATTGTTACCAAATGTAAAAGGCCTGATAAGGGTTAAATCCCCAATGTGTATACAGTTTCGATTTTGTCAAATGAACTCGAGGTGAAATATGCAAATTTTTGCAGTTTTGAAGAAATAACCACGCAATTGACTGATCATGATTGCAATTTAGAAGGAATGTGATGGAAAGATGTAAATGGGTCCACATCACTCTTTAGATTCAAGAAACAAAAAATGAATTTCGTGAATCATAAAATTAAGCCGGTGAAAATTGAATTGATAACTTGAAATTTCAGCCAAGAAAGCACAAATGATACCGAGACTTTTTCATGAAGACTTCCACAATAATACGGGTCATGAAATTCCCTTGATCATCAGCATAATTTCCTCTTAGTTAGGATGCTTATTAGCAAATATTCATTCCTTTTGATATCCAACTTGTTTCATGCTACTTACATACAGGAGTCATCTCGGTAGTATATAAATTGGCAAAATTTTGACTTTTTTAAAACTGCTCAAAAAATTTTTTGTACCACGGGAACGCAATCTCCGCAAAAAACTGAATCTTTTGACATAAAAATTTTCACTGTATACATGCTTTTTTGAGTCGACACTCTACCTATATATCCCTACTCTATGGGTGTGTGTCATTTATCAATTACCGAATAGTTTATATCACTTGAATAGTTTTGCAATTTTTCCTACCACATGACGCTGCTCCTCCATTGTTAATGCTTTCCATGTGCTTGCCTCTCTTATGCTGAACGTAATCCATGCAATGTTTGATCAATGATATTTGAATTACAGGAAATAATGTGATCCTGTCGACTGACTTTAGTAGGATTATCGCATTAAAACTGGAGAATATCTGCAGGTATCACCAGTATTTCTATGTATCAGAGAACAGGCCCACATTTTTCAGACGGGGACCACACGTTTTCCAAGTTTCTTACATTGAAGTGCGTGTCCCAAAAGGGCAAATTAAATCCCCAAAGGGCATACAGCTTCGATTTTATTAAATTAACTCGAGGTAAAAGCGTACTTGGAATTGTTGCCAAATGGGAGATTACAAGCCACGGAATTGAGTGATCATGATAGCAATACAGAAAGAATAACGGCATTTTACAAATCCTCCGTGTCATGTCAACCGTTGAAAGGTATACAGTTTGCTAAATTGCCAATTCGATGGTTACTGTTACTTTCATGCTCAACCTCAAGAATATTCTCTTAAGCGTGATCATATCACAGGCAACCTGTCACTGGCAGAGCAAAATAACATAATCAAAGACAATGACTAGAATTGACTTTGAAAGATGCAAATGAGTCCACATCACTATTCAGATTCAAGAAATGAAACATAAATTTAATGAATCACAAACTCATACGAAAATGGAATTAAAAACTTGCAATTTAAGCCAATAAGCACAATGAGATCTCAAGGCTTTCATGAACACTTGCATTAGTGAAATTCTCTTGTTAATCAGCTTAAGTTCCACTTAATTAAAATATGCATATTAGAAAATATTCATTCCTTTTGATGTCCAACATGCTTCATGCTACTTATATATTGGGTTCATATCGATAGTATATAAAACAGGAATAATTTGCAAACTTTAGCTTTTTAAAAACTGCTCAAAAAATATTTGGATCGCAGGAACGTAATCTCGAAAAAAATTTCATTGCATAGACACTTTTTTGAGTCGACACTATAGATATTATACCTAGTATACCAAATACTTAGCCTTTGGTCGTTTCCTATAACTGAGTCAGGAAAATGCTTAATTTCCAAATGCATTTCTATCTGCTGGCCACTTAGTAGCTAACTTCCACATATCAGCTCGGAATCTCTTGGATGTCACCAACACTGCCTGCGACAATTTGTTACACAAAGTTTATAGCAAATTGGCCACGAAGATACTAAGAACTTAGAACTTAGTTGCACTTCTGTTAAATTGATGAAGAGCAGAAGTTTCCAGATATTGTGGATTTCAGCACTGATGTCCAAGTATTAGGCAGATAAACTGTTCTAGATCATGATCTCAATATCAAAATTCCGTCTTTTCTCGAAAACAACCAACTCTCAAACAGAATCCGTATACAAATTGAGAACGTCATCCCGGCCCTCAAATATAAGCTGCAAGAGGTTTTGCGAACTTTCTCACAATACCACCACCAATGGCAAGGTTGAAACTTCGACCGTAGGTTTAGCCTTGGCCTCCAAAAGCTTAGGTCATGAAAATGAACTACGTCTTAGTTTTAAATATTTTTGTCGACTAATTTTTCTCAAACTTTTTAATATACGACCAGCTATTTGAAGAAAACAGAAATAAAGTTTATTTAATTCATAGCGGCAACGAAAATTCAATCGGATATTGTGGAATCCTATTGCTGTAAAGTAAATCCTTCTCTGTAAATGTGACCTTGACTTTGTTTGTCTGCACTAGCGTAAGCTGCGTGTAATTGCCTGCCTTCAAATATGAATGAAAGCGCTTGTAAAGATGAAAAGGTTACAATAAAATATCTCCAGTTATTTTGTACGGCCACAAATCCGATAAATGGTGCCGTGACCACTTTTATGATTTCTAACACAACGCAACCTATTTATTCACTACCCGAGTAACCTATTTTATGTATTGAGATCAGCTGATCCGCTGTTAGGTATTCACTTTTTGTATTTTCTCACGATGTTTTCCGACAGATATTAAATGATTGGCTTTCATGAATATAAGCGCAACTGAATGAAATAATTGTGCATAGACTAAAGTCGATAATTCACTATATCATCTTCATTAGTTTCTAATTCACAAACGCTTCATATTTTTCAGAGTATTAAGAATGATTCATTGCATCCGTCATCCGCTTGCCCTGAACAAAGTTTATCAACGTTTTGGCTTTTCAGAGGCCTTGTGCTTGAAGATAAATAAATATTGGGGATAGCGCACCACCTAATGCAAATATAAACAAAGTATGTAATGTTAAAAGGATATTCATAGGAAAAGAGAGCAACTAGAGAATTTGTTCAAAATCTTATATAAAGCAAATGCAAAAGTCAGGGATAAGGATGTGGGTCTTATTTTGCACACGACAATTTATAACAAAAAATGTAAGCTTTATACTTCAAGTAGTCATGCATTTAAGTTTTTTTGAAGGAATACTTTATGTAGTCCTATAGTAAGCGTTAAGCTTATAATAACGAGGGGGATTCGAACTCGTGCCACATTCTTTCTTGCTGCAGTTCTTTTTCGGTTCAACTCTCCAGGCAGTGCGAATTCCTAACATAACGAATGGAAGCTCGTGCATCCAGCGTGAATTGTCCGTTCGAGCTTTCAGAGCTTGTTTAAGTTGACGATGCAGACGTTCGACAAGTCCATTTGCTTGTGGGTGGTAGGTGCCGATCAATGAATTTAACTCAATCCACAATTTAGAGGTAAATTGTGGAGTGGACCACAATCTGAGGTTATGTCGTCTGGGACCCCAAATCGAGCAACCCAATGATGTATAAATGCCTTGGCACACGAAGTAGAAGATAGCATCTGGCAGTGGAATCGCTTCAGACCAACGAGTAAATCTGTCGATGATTGTGAAAATATAAGTCATGCCTTCGCTCGAAGGGAGAGGTCCAACTAAATCTACGTGTAAACTGCGAAATCGATCCATTGGAAGTGAACGTTTTGAAAAGGGAGTACGGGCATGTGGAGATATTTTGCTGGTTTGACATGCGTGGCATTCACGACACCATTGTCTTATGTTTTCTTCATTCCGCGCCAAACAAAACGAGAAGTAATAGCATGTTGAGTAGGGCGGGGACCAGGATGCGATAGACCATGAATTTGATTAAATATCATGCGGTTCCATGAACGAGGGAGTATTGGTCTAGGAGTTCCTGTTGAAATATCACACAAGATAGTCACATTTCCGAAAGACACATCTTGAAGATTCATATCGGTATCAGACGTGCGATAATCAGACATTTCACCAGACTGAATTTGATCGCTTGCCAAACGATTACATGAAATGTTATGTTGTGATTGTAATTGCGTTTTATTTGCGGAATTGATGAAATCAACTTCTGCTTTTGATTCAGATGTCGCTGAACTTGATGGTATACGCGAGAGAGCGTCTGCAACCTAATTAAATTTGCCTTGCACATGTCTGATGTTTGTTGTGAATTCACTGATGAAAGACATATGACGGATTTGTACGTCATTGCCAAAAAACAATTTTGTTCGTCTCCCCGGCCTTTTTATTGCAAGAAGTTAAGATAAAAACAAGTAGGCTATTTACAATAAAACCGACGTTTCGTCTCTCTAAGACATAGTCATGGTACTGGTGAACACAAGAAAAAGAAATTTCAGTCTTTATATACAACGATTGATGTTCATCAGCTCGTGTTTCCTATTCAATTCGGGCTTTAAGAAGTCAATACATTTCGCTTCAGAAATTCTAGTGCGTACAGGATCGGTCTGACTGTCAAGAAAATCAATGCTAAAATCAGTAATGGTCATCAAAGAATTAGAATGGTCGACAAGAACATGATTAGCAAGAGCGCTCGAATCGTCGAGATTAATAATAGCTCTGCGATGCTCATGATAGCGCGTAGAGAAGGGGCGGTTAGTCGAACCAATATATTCTTTACTACAAATGCTGCAAGAAAACCTATAAACAACATAGCGCATCCTAGAGTTCATATTATCGGGTAGGCTCTTACAAATCATGCAGCTACAAGCCTTGGAATTGTTGTAATTCGAAAAATATTTTCCTAATTGCTTTCCTGGTTTATTGACAATCTTGATAGGTAGACTAAACTTCTTACTAAGGTGTTTCAGTTTACGAGAACAACGATCATTAACAAAATTCAATTTTTGGAAGACCGAATTATCTTTAGTCTTGCGATCTGTGTTTTTGGTGATTTTTCTAGTAGGCCTATTAATGGATTTAAATCCATTACTAATCAAAATGGTATGAAGAAAGTAATAGCAACCTCTATACCATTTTGATTAGTAATGGATTTAAATAAGTAATAGTGCAGAGACGTTATGGAATAGCAGTGATTTTGAAGATGAAGGGGCTTTTTTCTTCATAACCCAAATGCTACGGATAATGTTGACAATGCAGGACCAAATACAGGAAGAAATAATGTGGGATGCGGAAATTCTGGTGCTGAGGAAGACAAACAAGAATCATTAGATGATTAAGAGCTCTCAAAAAACAACTGCTGCTGCTGCTAGTTCTTGGAATAATCCTGCAGAAGAAGTAATAATCATATTAACAGTAATAAACCTTTTTTCATAGACACGTTGATCTCAAAAAATACAAAAGTACAGTACAAAAACAAAAATACAAGTACAAAAGTACAATTTGCACTCGTTGCGCAAGTAACTTTAATTCACGAAGTCTAATATGCGTAAAATCTGAAATCCGATCTGCAAAAGTTCAGAATATTCTATCTGCGTCCTCATCCGCATTAGGGCTCCTACCGGATCACCGGCTCATTCGGCTCATGAGCCGATAACTGTTATCGGATCGGCCCATATTCACGACTTTTTTTATCGGATCGGCCTCCGGCTCATGCCCCATGAGCCGAGCCGATGAGCCGGTAAATGATCCGATAACTTTAAAGAATTTTTTTCTCGTGAACCAGTAATCTGTGGTTAGTTTAATGTATGGAGCTAGAATATGGAGTCAAATGGATTCAAGTGTCATTTCTAAGTTAAGATATGTCTCTTCTATGAATACCTTACATACAGCTGACTGTTTCTTAATTTCTTGTTTCGACTTCTGTTTTTATGTGATGTTTTATATGTTCGTGTGATACTAATGAGAACGGTGCAAGTTCGTTGTTGATTATTGTTTGAGGGATACACTTTCGATGACTGATTACTAAACCATGGACAACTAGAGGGACAAGGACTTATCACTGTATCATTCAGAACGTCAGATATGCCATAATAGTAGGTCAGGCGAACGAATTACCTTACACTATCAGATTATGTACTGTATCTGAAATCCTACTTACTAAAGAATTAGACCATTTCTTTAGACTGGGGACACTAATTAGGCCTCCTGCGCAAGTTAGCTAAATTACTTAATTGTGTATATTTCTCAGAAACTTTCGGTCGTCAAAGAGAATGTGGGGATAAAATAGAAAGAATTTAAAGCGGTTTTCACTCGTTTGCTGCTTTTTTGACGTATTAAATTGAATGTAGACTTAGTATGTGTTCATTTTGAACCTAAGCCCACACACAAAGCTACAAAAACTTTCAAATATTCGCTTTAAATGAAGGATTCATTTTTCATTAATAATTTAACCCTATTTCTAACAAGTTCACTAGCATTTTGACTTTGACAGCGTACTCTGTATGGATTCTGATGATGGAAATGCGTTATGCGTACCGGTAGTGACTGATATATGGATATATTCGTATAGATACCTTCTATCTAAAACGGATTACTCATTTTTACTGCGGGTTCAAGATTGCAACTAAAAATCAGTCTTCTTTGATGATTGCTAATTTTGCTGAATGACATAAAATATTACAATGAAGTATTTCTATTTAAGTGGAAGATTGATACATAGCGAATTTTAGCTGCAAAGTATAAATATATTGAGTCAAAGCACTTAATTATGATAATTAAACAGTCGTAGGCATCAATTTCATTACCGGCTCACACCGGCTCTCGGCTCATTTACCGGATCATGACCCTTCAGCTCTCGGATCACGCATGAAGTTATCGGATCGGCCCTCGGCTCATGTCCATGGGCCGAGCCGGTATGAGCCGGTAGGAGCCCTAATCCCCATTCACATTCTGTCATCCATGGGTTTCACTATCATTCTTCCTTATTTAACTGCTGCTAACATTATGATTACATAGGCCTATGATGCCGTTTTGCATGATCATAATTATTCGAGTTCTTGATTGACAACAGGATGAAGCATGACAGATGTGCATCCTTGCTGAAAGAAAGGAATGTCTCTTCATTTTGCTTCTTACTGTTGAATGCGGACATTCATTTGTCTATTGTATTGTTTGTAATTAACATGGTCATTTATTCCTTTCATCCATTTCATTGCTGGACTGCCTTCTTGTATTCGGTTTCATTCTTCATTGTTTTATTCATCATGCCATAGCGCATGACTTTTAACTTTCACGGGCTGTTTTGATGTGTTATTTATGTTCATTCATTGGAAAGTGAAATACCTGCTGACTTGATTTTCATTAAATTGCTACCTACAGCGAGTTTCTGCAAGGAACGAGGCCGAAAGTGAGACTTTCACAGAATGATGCACACCCCATGCCTACTACGGATCTACACGTTTTCCGAGTTCTAGTGAGTTCCTCTTCTTGTCAGACAGGATAAAAGAAAAACACAGGTAAATCCAATGGGACGCAGATTGCAGTTTTTGGATAAAATTAAATTTTCTATGTTTTCTCTCATTATACGAAAAGTGCTGAGCCCAGAGTCATAATTTTTGACATGGATTGTCTTCAGGTCATTTCCGATGATATGCATGTGCAATTATCATACATCTAATCGGCAATGTATGCGAGAATGTGGTTGAATGTGGATAAAGTTGCTCAAAATGTTTGTGTTTGCCGACATCAAGAGGTTCTCCAAATCTAAGTGTTTAGCTTTATAGACAGGGATGCATGCACATCATAGGAAATGACCTGAAGACATTCAATTCCAAAAATTATGACTCTGGGATTAGTACTTTTCGTTTAATCAATGAAAACATTAAAAAATTTCATTTTAGCCACAAACTGCAATCTGCGTCCCATTAGATTTACATATGTTTTTCTTTAATCTTGTCTGACAAGAAGAGGAACTCATTAGAACTCGGCAGACGTGCCGATTCGTAGTAGGCATAGAGTGTACACGTCGCATATCGCGCGAAATATATATACACTTTGGCTACTTAATAAAGAGTGATGCCTCAGTCCAATACTTGTCAGAAAACCGCTGTTCATCTGCCTATCGATATTTGATAAGACTCGAATAAAGTGCATTATGGTTGACTAATTCCCAGTGGAATCGCCAGACAGTGCTTCACCATTACAAGTAGCTTGATTCCAATGATAAATTTTAAAACATTTTTCTTTGATCTTTCCATAATTTCAAATTTGATCAGATGTTATGGGAAATGCTGGAAACAAATTATTGCTTAATTTCATTTATCATAAATTAAGATCATTGCACCAACATCACCGAAATAATTATTGTCTGATGATTTAATTAGGCATTAAAATGCTTTCAAACTCCGTCTGTTCATCATATGAGCATGAATAAATTAATTTACGATTACATTTCATCTATATTGTTTGACACGATTACTTATTAGTTCTTTAACATGAAGAAAAGCGACGAACCGGGCCGTGGAATTATGCTTCGTTAAACTCGATGCAGCTTTAATAAATCAAAATTCAAAACATTTTATATCCAAATTGGATAACGCTACATGTTTTCAGGATTGAGATGGCAGCATATGCAGAGATGAAGATGTTCAGCTGATTGTCTGTCTGAAAAATTAATGATGATGATAAAGTATTTATAATGTTAATAGCTATGGCTGAATATATCTGCATCTAGTCAATCCATAGAAATTAACAATACCATAGAGATAGTACTATTATCTACTTCTATGAGTCAATCTAATGAAAAAGTTAATATTTCTATGCTAATTCATTGACATAGATTTTGGCAGTGAATGATTGAAACCATTTAGCATTATAGCAATGTTAATGCGATGTCTATACGACATTGAAAATGTAGAACGGCCGAAGCGAAGACTATTAACACATGCTTCACTTATCATATTGATGGTTTTTTGTTGAGGACAGATGATTAAGATACAATCACGCATTAACTGACCAAGGTGGCGTTTATGCCTGATAAAATTGGTTGGATGCTATGGTACTTCGGAAGAATGCGCATTCAAATAGACTGCCATTTGCTTTTGCTCATCTTCTATGAGATAAATGAAACCTTCCACTTTTTTGATCACCGACCGACTATTGCTACTATGTAGCTTGTAAATTTGTAAAATATCAAGATACAGACTTCAAGATATCTGTGTTTAGAGGTAATTATGAGCGATATCTGTGTACAGAGGTAACTACGGAAATAATTAACCTCTTCTGAAATATATCTATAGCATCCACATCTCATGCCTAGTGGCCTTCGGTTAATAAGTGAACTATAATGACCTCAGAATCATCCATTGTCTATTACATAGGTATTTAACATTCACTTTTTAACATCACTTCCAGCAAAATGTCGCTGATGAGCTACACTTCTCTGCCAAATCTTAGCTATATACGTTATCTTTGACGATCTATGGCCTGATTCATTGGTATGATCCTTTTTGAATGTAATTTGTATGGTTGATCGCGATGTCTTTATTCAACAATAGCGATGTTGATACTCGTCAATACTCATTGGAAATGTCGTATGGACATCGTATTGACATTGCTATAATGTAATATTGTTAATAGCCGATCACTATAGGTATGGAGAGTATGACAAGCCGTTTGTTGCCGCGAAGTCATGTTCCGTGGACGCATGTCATCGATGAAATGAAATTTGACAGGATTTACAAACGTTGATGATAGGCTTCATGCAAGCCTAGGTGAATAATTATACATCGTACAAAATTAGCATGAACAGTTGCCAAAGTTCTAGCAGGCAACCGTAATTGCATAACACCGCATATTTCGGCTTTCTTTGTCAAGGATAAATTGCATACTCAGTTAAGCTATAATATCGATTATTAGTTATAATCAAGGACTGGAGTTTTCCACGAACCACGGAAAACGGGGGAAACTCGGAAAAACTCAATTTCTCGGAGAATAATGCAGAAATCTTCATGTTCATTGAGAAATGCCGAAAATGTAATATTTTTGTGACGAACAAATGCAAGAAAAATAATTTTATGATTACTTTAATCATTCATAATCATCATGAATAATTCGAGTATCTAATTTGCTACTTTTGTGCTATGCAATGGACTGTATGAGTTTATTTATGAACGGCGAATAAACAACAGTAGTGCCCAAAAGCGATTTAATGGTATCAGAATGCGTCGCGCAAGATTTCAGCCAGTCGCTATACGTTTCCCTGTTTTCTGCTCCCTGTCAATGCATGCATGGCTTCATCTTCTATATTTAGTAGGCTATAGTTGACGATAACGTTGGGTCACATAAATTTCGTCGTATCCTAATGCTTTGCCGGCTAAAACAAGAAATCGCTTGAAATACTTAAAGATGATTAAAGCAATTTAAATCAATTTAAATCAATTTTATAGGGCCCGCGGAACTTTGAAAACCTGATCGCCGAAAATTCCTGTCCCTGGTTATAATCCACTGGAAATTGTTCTGAGCGTACACTTGGCAATGCACCAAAGAGATTGTTGACGACGACCTGAAGTAATAAGGTATGAACTTCTATTTCAAAAGTAGATTAGATAGGATGTGCGGCATTTTTCTGATAAATTTCTGATGAGGACATTTTGAATATTTCAATTGGTCATTGAAACAAGTGGAAATTCTCACTTCTTTATCTTTCATCAAAATATTTTGCTGTGGCAGTTGATACAAAAGATGTTATGCACCGCACTTTCCTTTTAATTCGAACACTGCCTCCGGGCAAATTTGTTCGAACTGCAAAAATGGGACAAAAGTTTTACAGCTTGACGGTTTCCAATCATTAATTATTTGAGAGCACATTTTCTATATAAACTGAAGGCGCAGATGAACTTTGTACTGAAAATTTCATATGCCTCTTAAAACTAAAAATACTTGAGTAGCTTCCGCAAAAATGTGATGAATAACAAATATATTACAGGAAGTGACATAATCCACTAACTCGATTGACAACTAGCAAGCAGCTGAAAAATGAACCCTCAATGCATGTATACGGTAGCTAGGTGTAGGTGTACTCTAACCATTTGGCATTCTAGTCTAAGAGGCGAATGGCGTCGGCATTATACGACAATGTTGAAATTCGTCCTGAACAACCTGAGCATTTGACAGTGGATCGCACCAGGGATGAGGAGTCGGAGTCCCGGAGTCCAATCATTTTTGCTGGAGTCGGAGTCTGGAGTACTCCGACTTATAACTCTACCCGAAATATAATACAAACAAATTATTTATTCTCGTGCATAGCTGTCACTGTCTTAATGTCAACTTTCTCCGTCAAACAAAAGTACAGAGACACTGTTGTATGCAAAGCTTGTAATAGTTGAGGGAATGAACCGTGATAGTGAAAAAAGGATTGTCTTTCCACTCGGTGATTTAATAGAGAAGGCAAGCCTTCCTAGCCTCGATCACACCTACACACCAAAGGTAGAATAGAATAGAATAGTGTTTATATTGAGAATGAAAATCATAATTTACAATCAAGTGTTGACAGAAAAAAGGTATATGTGGTAAAAAAGGTCACATCAGAGAAGGCAAAATGAAATACCAGTTTGTTTGAGAACATTACACTTCTTACCCTCACGTTAATCGTGTGTGATCTCTCCTCCTAAGCGCATCTTAAAATCGAAAGTGTACTCATTCTTTTTGAGAAGGATGGGGATTTTCCTGCCTGGTAGAGACTGGAGAAAAACCGTGTGAAGCACACATCAACAAGATTGGAGGAGCCGAGTCTTAAAGCGACATTTGATAAACTTTCATCGAAAATGACTGATAATTGATGCAACAATGATCACTAAAGATAGGTTTAGGTAAGCATGTACTTTCATAGACAAGGCACTTCTTAAGTTAACTAGTTAATAATCATGTCGGCCATCTTAAAGTGTCATGTACACGTTTGTGGGATCTCTGTTATCAGTCAGCCAGTGAGTCAACCACAATACTATCATCAGCTCAATTCAAGCCAGCTTTCCTTTTTTAGCCTACAATGGGTCGGCATCGGATTTCTTGAATGGGCGTAGGCCTCACTTAAGCTTGACATCACATGAAAACTGCTTCAGGCATTCATTCATTCATGACGTTTGATGACGTATTGATTCAATATCGTCACGAAGCACGAATTCATCAATACCGAATAGAAAAAGGCTATAATCACATGGAACGAAAATGCTCGATTCAGGAAATGTATTCAACTGATGCATTATTACCAGGGCAATTTTTTGTGACCTAAAAATCGAAAAAAATGAATTAACAAAGCTTAAACTATAACCAAATATGACCTAAAAATCGTAAATTGTATAGTTTGCAAGATTTATAAATTAGAATAGGCTATAGCAAAACTTATGTTTTCATTTTCAGGCAAAGGAGTTAAAAAATTCAAAGACAAATAAAAAGATTTATTTCAAACCTTTACCACAGTATACCCATTTACAACTTGTTGTACAAAGCAGCAGTGTACTTTATTACATTTGATGTTAGAAAAGTCTGTCTTTGCACAGCATCTTCTTCAACATGGAGAAGAACGCTCTACCGAAGCATCGCTTAGCTGAAGGAACAGCAGCCGACAGTCGAGCCAACCTGGCGCCGCCGGTGACATTCATATCTGTAGGCAATGCATGTTTTGGAACCACAGAATTAGATTCATCTGCGCGCGCTTCGGTTTCCTAGAAAGGAAGGGTTATATGTAGCCTTAATATCGAAATGGCACATCACATAATTAGACAACTTGCTCCTTCTCGAATGGATAATTCGTGTATCACTTGCTATTGGAAATGACAAACAATAAGCTGCCAGCAGGGGACACCAGAGCCAGTGAGAGATGCGTGCGTGCTGTGATATCACTTCGCACACACCAAAACATACATCGATGCCTGGCTTCGATTCAATGTATGCACTATACAGTGAGCAATGCCGAGGAGAGGATCATCAAGTGAACTAATTTTCGTACGCCTGCTACTTTCTTTAATAATGATCGGAAGGGCCAACATTATGGAGAAAACTTGTGCGCAATGATCTGAATTCTTCGAATCTGAAGGAATTTTGGCAATCGAAGCACTTTGCTGGAACTCAGATTAATCCGCAAGCAACGAACGACTTTTTTCCTATCTCTGTACGGTATTAGGAATTCCTTTTGCCCACTTAATAGTTCCTCGATGTGCCGTCCATTTCGTATTAATCACACTTCTAGCAAACCGAAGCAGATAAACAAAATATCTATTTCTGTGGATGGAACTGTTCTCAGACTGCATCGCGCTGTTGAGAAGACCAATATTGCGTCATTCTAGAAGCATTGGTCATTTCTATATCTACTTCGCGGCAACTCTAACAGTCTAAAACTACAGAAAAATGACCAAAATATGACTAAATATAATGAGACACAGAAAATATGACATTATTACGTCATAAATTGCCATAAAATATATCATAAAAAATTGCCCTAATTGTTACTGGTGCATTACACCAATCAGTGAGTTTTGCTTCAACTCATGGCATTTGTTATACACGTATGTAAACTTAAATTAACTTTGTTTTATGTAAGAATGCTATCTTCTGCTATAAATGCTCTGTGACAAGGGACTTTCTAATTTAGACAAAATAGTAATTAAGATGGCAAAACAGCGTTTAATTCATAAAAGTTTTCCATCTCTATCCAAAGATACATGGATTTAAAATTAATAAGCCTCGTTTGGACCACCGTATTTCTCTATTGTTCTTCGATGATTGATATGCATGCACATGTAGATCATCCTTAATAAGCGTGTCTACAAAATGACATGATCATAAGCTTCCAGTAAGAGATAACTCAAAGAGAAGAGAAAATCTTTGCTCTAAAAATTCACACTGACCTCGTCCCTTAATTCAGTCTCTAATGCTTTAGGCAGAGAACAGATGGGCGCTCATTCTTTATAAATCAAATTATTTCTACTACAACTTGTGAGAGAGTTCTTCAAAGACTCAAGCTTGCAGCTGTCTTGTATGCATGGGCGATTTACCGAATCGTCATTATCACAATGGTCAAGAAAATGAAATTACTTTGAAACGCGATGAAATCACCGGTTATTCATCATACAAGTAAAGTACACGACAGAAATTCCATTTGGATGGAAAAAGCGTTACACTTGTCAATTCAAATCTAGAGATGCTTTGAGGAACGACTGAGAACACTCGAGGACAACCCTTCAATTTCATCTCATCATTATCGTGTCAAGGAAAAGAATTGTCTCAATAAAATTCGAATCGGAATGCACCTGATTGTCCAAATAGGCCAATGATCTCTCGATGAGATTTACTTATTATGTGAGAGGTAGTTTTACCGTTGGCAGTAGACTGCATTACGTTATGACACTTAGTGAACAATAGACATTCCACAACTCAGCTTTACTGACAAAATTCCTGAATATTATCAGGTGTACTTTTTAGAAACTTTAATTAAAATAGGGATGGGGGCATCACAATATCACTTGTTTCATTATATGACATAGCGAATTCAGATACTCGCAATCAACTTGAATGATACCAATTCAGCACAATTCAGTTTTGGGAAGCTTGTTTCAGTATTTTATTTGAAATAAATCATTTAATCGTTCCCAAGCGTCATATTATGGAAATTTGTGAATGCGAGAATTCAGAAGTCGTAAAGAACGACATGGACACATTCATGAACTACGATGGTGAAGTTTATGTTTCGAAAATCGATTTATAAGAAAATATTTTAATTACAGTGTCAAAAAAGACATATTTGACGTAGCTCTGGTTCCAGGGGAAGGCCTGATCATTCCACGGAATATTCTTTTGACGGCTAATTACCAGCAGACGGAGAACGCACGGCGAGATTTTGAGGCACGGAAGATCGGAACCGGGTAGTGATGACGACTTGCGGTCCATTCACATCGGACGCGTCGCGGTCCCGTAGATTTCTTAATGTTCTGAACAAAAATTTTGGACGCATGAGGACGCGCCGCGTTCGTTGTAAATGGACCTTTAGTCAGATTGCTTCTTGTTAGGATTGGCTTCCTGGCAGCGAATAATTGTTGCTCATTACTGCGGAAGACACTCTTGCAACTGGCTATGTGTCCTACAACAGGCACCTCCTCTGTAGGTGAATAGATTGTCTCCATTGTCAGTCGCAGAATTTCGAGGCAATTTTGAGCCAGGTACTTTGAAAGATTGAAAACATCGTACGCTGCCTGATGATATAAAATCACATTATTCTTCGACGTATAACAACTATCATGCACAGGCAAAAGCAATGCTTTGGTGCAATGATGATATTATGGTCCCTACAAAGCCCTGTGGTCCCGATATTTACCACATTAAGTTATCCACTTCAACCAAAGTACATTTAAAACACACAGCACTCAGCTAAATGCTGTAGTGGACTACTTCTTAGTATCTTAGAATATATTTGCAGAAGATTCGTTGACGCATAGGACAGACATTTCTGACAGCTTCATGCCTGCAAATGTGAGAGCGTGGGGCGACTGCTGTGCACATTGCTAAGCGGTGCGCGCTGTCATGGTGAGGACTGTCCATAGAATAGGGATTGTCTCTCTCTCCTCGATGTTGATGACCTTCACTGATGAATTTCATAGAGAAGTCAACTTTCTTCTGATTTGAGGGACCACACTGTCACCATTGTACCAATACTTTCTTGCCTCTATGATACTAGCATATTTAATGAGATAACAGATGAATTCATTTTGGAAAGAATCAGGAATGTTTTGGTATTTCACAGAATTGTAAGCAATATACAAAAATTTACGATTGGCATCCACAGACCTCGACTTGATATACATATGGGCATAGGCGAGGATTGCCCCTTGCTTTCGCCTTCCTGCACTCTTTGCGCCAACCTTCTCGGTCTTTTGTCCACGCTCTGCCGTAAATAAAGGTAGACCTGCGTCCAACGTGTCTTCATTGTGTCCAAAACTAGCTTAGGAGAACTTCTGACCTAACAATTGGTTAGACTGTCCTAAATTTTATACTGCGCATTTCTGTATATAATTTTTAATGCAAAAACATAATTCCAGTACTTTAGAACGCGAAATATCAATTCATTGAGACTATGAAAAATTGTTGAATGAATATTGAAATAAATCAGAAGCTTTTTTGACCTTGTCACCCTTTGCGTTGAAATGCCTCTACGAAGTGCCATAGAGCTTTTCACATTATTTTCAGATCTATTTGTTGTTCGCAGCACCAGATGCGAACGATTTCTACCGCTAACTCGCTGCTCCGAAGAAATGGTTGACATGGATCCTGTTTGATGATGTCCAATATGTATCGATGACGTTCAAATCGGTAATTTTCAGGCGATCCAACACCTGAGTCATCATGATCCTGGAGACATTCGGTTTGTGTGGTGTGAAATTACCCTTGTTTTGTATAAAGAAGAAGAAGAACCTAAGAAGACTGACCTACATTTGAACACTTAGCTTGGCATAGTGTTTGTTAAACATATCACATGTCAGCATCGATGTGGTGCGTTCTTGTAAGTGTATTGCATTATAATTGCGCAAAATATGGATTAAATTAAGACTGTATTAGCCTGAGGCATGATTTTTACACGAATGAGGTTTCTGTTCGTTAGACCTGTATGAGTGACATCTATAGTATTTTGACTAAAATTAAGCTCAGCTCGACTCTATCATAGAGTGGTGTCTGTTGTATCCAGTCATCGTTCTTGCAGGTCAACAAAATTTCATCCAGTTACGCTGTTGTTGGAAACCCGGTTTTTGCAACATTAGAGCAACAGCTGTGGTCTCCGTGGCACAGTGATTAAGTGCTTGACCTAACGAAATTTTGGTCCACAGCTCGAACCCCGAAAGTGTCATTGGAAGTCGGCAGGGAAGGCATCCAGTCTAAAGGCACCGTTCAAGCTCCTAGTATGGGGTGTAGTAACGTTAAAACAGATGGTTACTCACAGTGGCGAAAGGAACTGCAAGTAAAGTGCTACAACATGCTGTGTAAGGGTACGCTTATTAATGTCATATCTTGATTTGACTTCTTTTTGAATTCTCACTTAGAGAAATCAAGCCGTCGAAAGGCTCAGTTATACATATTACGATGCAATTATGTCTGAATTTTATTATAAAATTGATCAAGACCACGCTGTGTTTCAAGATTAAGTGCAAGTGATATTGATAAAGAAGAAAGCAAATATTCACTTGCTAAAAAATAATCGATGATTTCAGTAAGGAGAAATTTACATGTAAGCGCAAATCTTATTCATCAACAACAATATAAGTCATACCTCAATGCTAAAAGTTTACGATGGCGAATGCAATTTTCCACTGGGGATTAAGTGAAATTGTTTAAAGAGAACAAAAACGCCAACGTCGGCCTCATTGTGATACTTTCGTAAATCTATTTGCAGTTACACTCTCAAACCGCGCGTTGATATGAGTTATGTAGTTATATTGTTGCAGTTCCCATCAAAGTTTCTACTTTTATTATGCAAAGACAGTTGGGACTAATGTGTTGGAGAAATACCTCGAGCAATTCACTCTTTTTGCAATGCAATCGCAACAAGTTATATTTAATTGCGATAGATGTACACATGGGGAAGATATTGTTGTATTCACTTCGATCCAAACAGCACCTCGTCAGCGTATAATTGTCTGAAATACAACGGCGCATAGAGTAAGAAGTGCATGTAGGTAGAGTGTCGACTCAAAAAAAGTATCTGTATACAGTGAAAACTTTTGTATCAAAAGATTCTGTTTTTTGCGGAGATTATGTTCACGTGGTCCAAAAAAATTACTTCAGCAGTTTTAAAAAAGTCAAAATTTTGCAAGTTTATATACTACCGAGATGACGCCCCTATGTAAGTAGTATGAAACAAGTTGGATATCAAAAGGAATGAATATTTGCTAATAAGCATCCTAACTAAGCGGAAATCAAACTGATTATCAAGGGAATTTCATGAATTGTATTATAATGAAAGTCTTCATGAAAATCTTCATTTTGCTCTGCAAGTGGCAGGTTGCCTGTGATATGATCACGCTTAAGAAAATACTCCTGAGGTTGAGCATGAAAGTAATAGGAACCCATCGAAATGCTAATTTAACAAATATTAAATCTCCAAGGCTGTCATGACACAGAGAATCTGCAAAATGCCATCATTCCTTCTGCATTCAATAATAATAATAATAATAATGCCGTTATTGAAAGATGAATGAAAATCAGAAATATCACGAAAAGTGCAATCTAAAAAACGATACATGAATTGATCAAATATTATAAGCTAGTTGCATTCCATTCTGTGGAGATTATTCCGGACGATTGTTGAATAGATGCTACATGAATTTTGTCGTCTGTTTGTTTGTGTAAGTGGGCCTGCAACCTTGCCGTTTGTAATCGGTTGAACGATTGAATTCAGTGGATGCTTGCTACGGTTTGCCGATATCAGAAGTTTTTTCATAGAGGTGGATCGTTTTTCATGATACATACTTTCTGATCTGGAGCATTCGCAGTTTTTGTGACAAACAATGCGGCGAGCCCTACGAAATATTCGGTCCACTTTCTGCCTGGATTTGTAGTCTAATCGTCCAAAAGCAGAAGCGCAGTATAGCAAATTACTCTCAATAACAGCTGTGTAACTCCAAGTAATTTGAGATCAGTTGTCAGGAATTTTTAAATCAATGGCATCGGATTTTTTGCATAATTTCATGGCCAAACACTTTGAATCGTTTACGGAGAGATTATTTATTGACGTCCAAGTATGCAAGTGGTTAGATTCACTCTGCACCAAATCAAAAATTTCGTCGGCTGTATTAGACTGGTCGACGGCAATGACTTCACATATGTCGTCTGCATATTGTAGAAGGAAAGTGCTATCATTTGCGAGTGAGAAGTCATGGCAGTATGCAACATACAGATACGGTGCCAACAATGAGCCTTGTGGCACTATTCCTCTTGAGACACGTTGAAGATCACTCGAAGTCGACTTCAATTTAACACGTTGAGCTCTATCTTTCAAGTAGCTATGCATCCAGTTGATAAAACCTCCTGGAAAATCGAGAATTTCTTAAAAGTACATCATACGTCACACGGTCGAATGCTCTGCTGAGATCATAAGATAGCAATAGGCAGGCTGTGATATTGGACTTCTCCATTGTTTCACTGACTTGAGCACTTGCTTCTCTAAAAGCTTTCAAGGCACATCACACTTAATAACGATATTGGACGGAGTTTGTCGATGTTAGGTGGAGTTGTTTTGGTATAGGCGAAACCACATACTCTTTGAAAATGTTGGGAACTTTCGTGCTGAGGATAGATGTGTTTAAAATGTTACACAAAGGCTCGGCGATGAATGGCGCAGCGAATTTATAGAACTTATTGGGAATTCCATCTAAGCCGGTTATTTTTCTCACTGATAAATGGTCGAAGGCGTTATAGACATCACATGCGTCGACGAGGGGGCACCAATAAGGCCAGCGACGAGGGGCCTATAAAATTACTGATATTTTGTAAGCGGAAATTGTACACGCAGTGTTGAACGGAACTTTTGAATCTCGACGTTGTAGCAGAGGACTTCAGCAACACTTAACAATGGGAACCGCGCCTTCTTGAAAATGGTGGAGGATCAATTTCGGCTGATGAGTATAAAGAATCAAGAGAGTTACTGACGTAGAACTGATCAAGTATCGCTCCAATGCGTGTTGATTCGAATACTTTTTGCTTCAAATTATGTGAACTGGTAATAATTTCGATGTCCAGACGATTAAAGTCTAGCCGAATGATCACTCAATTCCGTGACAATTTCTTCAAAACAGCAAAAATTGCATATCTCACATTTGGTAGCAATTACCAACTATATCCCCCTCGAGTTCATTTAGTAAATTCGAAATTGTATACACATTGGGGATTTAATAAATGCGGAGTTACCACTCTACCTAAGTTCCTGTTGATGACCTCATTAAAAATAGTCAAATAATTTGTATGCATATTTTTGTAGAATTTTATTTCACATTTTAGCTTAAGGAACTAACATTAATTCTCTTACACACCTGGTAGATTTTAGATAGCGTAATCCCGCTGTGTTAGCTAGATCTGGTATTTTGATTGGAAACAGACCTGTCCTCTTATCATCTGAATGGGCAGACTGTTAAATAGGATCTTTTCAATATATAAATGATAAACATAATTTTGAACAGAACGACTTACTCGCCAATTCATTACACATGAGGAGAGGAGAAGCGTTGTTTGTCCTTCTAGTAAGCATTTTTTTAAATTTTTAGACATTTTAGGATATAAAAATTTTCTTTTAAATCATATTTTGTACCTATTGAAAATTAACTAGTCATTAGCTTGTGTTTTTTTTAATTTTGTTACCTTGACGCACTTTGCTACGTTGAATTGTTTTTGCAGCACGTCTTGAGTTGAAGGTGGACTATGTCCCCGCCTCTTGACCTCTACTGGCAGGACTCTGTCCTTCTTTCAAATGCCTGAGGTACATTTCAGTCAATAGTGACTCTATTTTTTTTGATAGATGCTAATCTTTCCCTATTATAAATATAACTTTTGAGGCTGTGCATCTTAAATGTACAGGACCGCGCTTGGTCGGGTTTGAGCGTCCAGGATGAAGCGGTCGAAACGCGATCGTCCTGACCAAGTTCCTGTTGATGACCTCATTAAAAATAGTCAAATAATTTGTATGCATATTTTTGTAGAATTTTATTTCACGTTTTAGCTTAAGGAACTAACATTAATTCTCTTACACACCTGGTAGATTTTAGATAGCGTAATCCCGCTGTGTTAGCTAGATCTGGTATTTTGATTGGAAACAGACCTGTCCTCTTATCATCTGAATGGGCAGACTGTTAAATAGGATCTTTTCAATATATAAGTGATAAACATAATTTTGAACAGAACGACTTACTCGCCAATTCATTACACATGAGGAGAGGAGAAGCGTTGTTTGTCCTTCTAGTAAGCATTTTTTCAAAATTTTTAGACATTTTAGGATATAAAAATTTTCTTTTAAATCATATTTTGTACCTATTGAAAATTAACTAGTCATTAGCTTGTGTTTTTTTTTTAATTTTGTTACCTTGACGCACTTTGCTACGTTGAATTGTTTTTGCAGCACGTCTTGAGTTGAAGGTGGATTATGTCCCCGCCTCTTGACCTCTACTGGCTGGACTCTGTCCTTCTTTCAAATGCCTGAGGTACATTTCAGTCAATAGTGACTCTATTTTTTTTGATAGATGCTAATCTTTCCCTATTATAAATATAACTTTTGAGGCTGTGCATCTTAAATGTACAGGACCGCGCTTGGTCGGGTTTGAGCGTCCAGGATGAAGCGGTCGAAACGCGATCGTCCTGACCAAGTTCCTGTTGATGACCTCATTAAAAATAGTCAAATAATTTGTATGCATATTTTGTAGAATTTTATTTCACGTTTTAGCTTAAGGAACTAACATTAATTCTCTTACACACCTGGTAGATTTTAGATAGCGTAATCCCGCTGTGTTAGCTAGATCTGGTATTTTGATTGGAAACAGACCTGTCCTCTTATCATCTGAATGGGCAGACTGTTAAATAGGATCTTTTCAATATATAAGTGATAAACATAATTTTGAACAGAACGACTTACTCGCCAATTCATTACACATGAGGAGAGGAGAAGCGTTGTTTGTCCTTCTAGTAAGCATTTTTTTAAATTTTTAGACATTTTAGGATATAAAAATTTTCTTTTAAATCATATTTTGTACCTATTGAAAATTAACTAGTCATTAGCTTGTGTTTTTTTTTTAATTTTGTTACCTTGACGCACTTTGCTACGTTGAATTGTTTTTGCAGCACGTCTTGAGTTGAAGGTGGATTATGTCCCCGCCTCTTGACCTCTACTGGCTGGACTCTGTCCTTCTTTCAAATGCCTGAGGTACATTTCAGTCAATAGTGACTCTATTTTTTTTGATAGATGCTAATCTTTCCCTATTATAAATATAACTTTTGAGGCTGTGCATCTTAAATGTACAGGACCGCGCTTGGTCGGGTTTGAGCGTCCAGGATGAAGCGGTCGAAACGCGATCGTCCTGACCAAGTTCCTGTTGATGACCTCATTAAAAATAGTCAAATAATTTGTATGCATATTTTGTAGAATTTTATTTCACGTTTTAGCTTAAGGAACTAACATTAATTCTCTTACACACCTGGTAGATTTTAGATAGCGTAATCCCGCTGTGTTAGCTAGATCTGGTATTTTGATTGGAAACAGACCTGTCCTCTTATCATCTGAATGGGCAGACTGTTAAATAGGATCTTTTCAATATATAAGTGATAAACATAATTTTGAACAGAACGACTTACTCGCCAATTCATTACACATGAGGAGAGGAGAAGCGTTGTTTGTCCTTCTAGTAAGCATTTTTTAAAATTTTTAGACATTTTAGGATATAAAAATTTTCTTTTAAATCATATTTTGTACCTATTGAAAATTAACTAGTCATTAGCTTGTTTAGTTTTTTTTTAATTTTGTTACCTTGACGCACTTTGCTACGTTGAATTGTTTTTGCAGCACGTCTTGAGTTGAAGGTGGATTACGTCCCCGCCTCTTGACCTCTACTGGCTGGACTCTGTCCTTCTTTCAAATGCCTGAGGTACATTTCAGTCAATAGTGACTCTATTTTTTTTTGATAGATGCTAATCTTTCCCTATTATAAATATAACTTTTGAGGCTGTGCATCTTAAATGTACAGGACCGCGCTTGGTCGGGTTTGAGCGTCCAGGATGAAGCGGTCGAAACGCGATCGTCCTGACCAAGTTCCTGTTGATGACCTCATTAAAAATAGTCAAATAATTTGTATGCATATTTTGTAGAATTTTATTTCACGTTTTAGCTTAAGGAACTAACATTAATTCTCTTACACACCTGGTAGATTTTAGATAGCGTAATCCCGCTGTGTTAGCTAGATCTGGTATTTTGATTGGAAACAGACCTGTCCTCTTATCATCTGAATGGGCAGACTGTTAAATAGGATCTTTTCAATATATAAGTGATAAACATAATTTTGAACAGAACGACTTACTCGCCAATTCATTACACATGAGGAGAGGAGAAGCGTTGTTTGTCCTTCTAGTAAGCATTTTTTAAAGTTTTTAGACATTTTTGGATATAAAAATTTTTCTTTTAAATCATATTTTGTACCTATTGAAAATTAACTAGTCATTAGCTTGTTTAGTTTTTTTTTAATTTTGTTACCTTGACGCACTTTGCTACGTTGAATTGTTTTTGCAGCACGTCTTGAGTTGAAGGTGGATTACGTCCCCGCCTCTTGACCTCTACTGGCTGGACTCTGTCCTTCTTTCAAAATGCCTGAGGTACATTTCAGTCAATAGTGACTCTATTTTTTTTGATAGATGCTAATCTTTCCCTATTATAAATATAACTTTTGAGGCTGTGCATCTTAAATGTACAGGACCGCGCTTGGTCGGGTTTGAGCGTCCAGGATGAAGCGGTCGAAACGCGATCGTCCTGACCAAGTTCCTGTTGATGACCTCATTAAAAATAGTCAAATAATTTGTATGCATATTTTGTAGAATTTTATTTCACGTTTTAGCTTAAGGAACTAACATTAATTCTCTTACACACCTGGTAGATTTTAGATAGCGTAATCCCGCTGTGTTAGCTAGATCTGGTATTTTGATTGGAAACAGACCTGTCCTCTTATCATCTGAATGGGCAGACTGTTAAATAGGATCTTTTCAATATATAAGTGATAAACATAATTTTGAACAGAACGACTTACTCGCCAATTCATTACACATGAGGAGAAGCGTTGTTTGTCCTTCTAGTAAGCATTTTTAAAAGTTTTTAGACATTTTTGGATATAAAAATTTTTCTTTTAAATCATATTTTGTACCTATTGAAAATTAACTAGTCATTAGCTTGTTTAGTTTTTTTTTAATTTTGTTACCTTGACGCACTTTGCTACGTTGAATTGTTTTTGCAGCACGTCTTGAGTTGAAGGTGGATTACGTCCCCGCCTCTTGACCTCTACTGGCTGGACTCTGTCCTTCTTTCAAAATGCCTGAGGTACATTTCAGTCAATAGTGACTCTATTTTTTTTGATAGATGCTAATCTTTCCCTATTATAAATATAACTTTTGAGGCTGTGCATCTTAAATGTACAGGACCGCGCTTGGTCGGGTTTGAGCGTCCAGGATGAAGCGGTCGAAACGCGATCGTCCTGACCAAGTTCCTGTTGATGACCTCATTAAAAATAGTCAAATAATTTGTATGCATATTTTGTAGAATTTTATTTCACGTTTTAGCTTAAGGAACTAACATTAATTCTCTTACACACCTGGTAGATTTTAGATAGCGTAATCCCGCTGTGTTAGCTAGATCTGGTATTTTGATTGGAAACAGACCTGTCCTCTTATCATCTGAATGGGCAGACTGTTAAATAGGATCTTTTCAATATATAAGTGATAAACATAATTTTGAACAGAACGACTTACTCGCCAATTCATTACACATGAGGAGAAGCGTTGTTTGTCCTTCTAGTAAGCATTTTTAAAAGTTTTTAGACATTTTTGGATATAAAAATTTTTCTTTTAAATCATATTTTGTACCTATTGAAAATTAACTAGTCATTAGCTTGTTTAGTTTTTTTTAATTTTGTTACCTTGACGCACTTTGCTACGTTGAATTGTTTTTGCAGCACGTCTTGAGTTGAAGGTGGATTACGTCCCCGCCTCTTGACCTCTACTGGCTGGACTCTGTCCTTCTTTCAAAATGCCTGAGGTACATTTCAGTCAATAGTGACTCTATTTTTTTTTGATAGATGCTAATCTTTCCCTATTATAAATATAACTTTTGAGGCTGTGCATCTTAAATGTACAGGACCGCGCTTGGTCGGGTTTGAGCGTCCAGGATGAAGCGGTCGAAACGCGATCGTCCTGACCAAGTTCCTGTTGATGACCTCATTAAAAATAGTCAAATAATTTGTATGCATATTTTGTAGAATTTTATTTCACGTTTTAGCTTAAGGAACTAACATTAATTCTCTTACACACCTGGTAGATTTTAGATAGCGTAATCCCGCTGTGTTAGCTAGATCTGGTATTTTGATTGGAAACAGACCTGTCCTCTTATCATCTGAATGGGCAGACTGTTAAATAGGATCTTTTCAATATATAAGTGATAAACATAATTTTGAACAGAACGACTTACTCGCCAATTCATTACACATGAGGAGAAGCGTTGTTTGTCCTTCTAGTAAGCATTTTTAAAAGTTTTTAGACATTTTTGGATATAAAAATTTTTCTTTTAAATCATATTTTGTACCTATTGAAAATTAACTAGTCATTAGCTTGTTTAGTTTTTTTTTTAATTTTGTTACCTTGACGCACTTTGCTACGTTGAATTGTTTTTGCAGCACGTCTTGAGTTGAAGGTGGATTACGTCCCCGCCTCTTGACCTCTACTGGCTGGACTCTGTCCTTCTTTCAAAATGCCTGAGGTACATTTCAGTCAATAGTGACTCTATTTTTTTTGATAGATGCTAATCTTTCCCTATTATAAATATAACTTTTGAGGCTGTGCATCTTAAATGTACAGGACCGCGCTTGGTCGGGTTTGAGCGTCCAGGATGAAGCGGTCGAAACGCGATCGTCCTGACCAAGTTCCTGTTGATGACCTCATTAAAAATAGTCAAATAATTTGTATGCATATTTTGTAGAATTTTATTTCACGTTTTAGCTTAAGGAACTAACATTAATTCTCTTACACACCTGGTAGATTTTAGATAGCGTAATCCCGCTGTGTTAGCTAGATCTGGTATTTTGATTGGAAACAGACCTGTCCTCTTATCATCTGAATGGGCAGACTGTTAAATAGGATCTTTTCAATATATAAGTGATAAACATAATTTTGAACAGAACGACTTACTCGCCAATTCATTACACATGAGGAGAGGAGAAGCGTTGTTTGTCCTTCTAGTAAGCATTTTTAAAAGTTTTTAGACATTTTTGGATATAAAAATTTTTCTTTTAAATCATATTTTGTACCTATTGAAAATTAACTAGTCATTAGCTTGTTTAGTTTTTTTTTAATTTTGTTACCTTGACGCACTTTGCTACGTTGAATTGTTTTTGCAGCACGTCTTGAGTTGAAGGTGGATTACGTCCCCGCCTCTTGACCTCTACTGGCTGGACTCTGTCCTTCTTTCAAAATGCCTGAGGTACATTTCAGTCAATAGTGACTCTATTTTTTTTTTGATAGATGCTAATCTTTCCCTATTATAAATATAACTTTTGAGGCTGTGCATCTTAAATGTACAGGACCGCGCTTGGTCGGGTTTGAGCGTCCAGGATGAAGCGGTCGAAACGCGATCGTCCTGACCAAGTTCCTGTTGATGACCTCATTAAAAATAGTCAAATAATTTGTATGCATATTTTGTAGAATTTTATTTCACGTTTTAGCTTAAGGAACTAACATTAATTCTCTTACACACCTGGTAGATTTTAGATAGCGTAATCCCGCTGTGTTAGCTAGATCTGGTATTTTGATTGGAAACAGACCTGTCCTCTTATCATCTGAATGGGCAGACTGTTAAATAGGATCTTTTCAATATATAAGTGATAAACATAATTTTGAACAGAACGACTTACTCGCCAATTCATTACACATGAGGAGAGGAGAAGCGTTGTTTGTCCTTCTAGTAAGCATTTTTAAAAAGTTTTTAGACATTTTTGGATATAAAAATTTTTCTTTTAAATCATATTTTGTACCTATTGAAAATTAACTAGTCATTAGCTTGTTTAGTTTTTTTTTAATTTTGTTACCTTGACGCACTTTGCTACGTTGAATTGTTTTTGCAGCACGTCTTGAGTTGAAGGTGGATTACGTCCCCGCCTCTTGACCTCTACTGGCTGGACTCTGTCCTTCTTTCAAATGCCTGAGGTACATTTCAGTCAATAGTGACTCTATTTTTTTTTGATAGATGCTAATCTTTCCCTATTATAAATATAACTTTTGAGGCTGTGCATCTTAAATGTACAGGACCGCGCTTGGTCGGGTTTGAGCGTCCAGGATGAAGCGGTCGAAACGCGATCGTCCTGACCAAGTTCCTGTTGATGACCTCATTAAAAATAGTCAAATAATTTGTATGCATATTTTGTAGAATTTTATTTCACGTTTTAGCTTAAGGAACTAACATTAATTCTCTTACACACCTGGTAGATTTTAGATAGCGTAATCCCGCTGTGTTAGCTAGATCTGGTATTTTGATTGGAAACAGACCTGTCCTCTTATCATCTGAATGGGCAGACTGTTAAATAGGATCTTTTCAATATATAAGTGATAAACATAATTTTGAACAGAACGACTTACTCGCCAATTCATTACACATGAGGAGAGGAGAAGCGTTGTTTGTCCTTCTAGTAAGCATTTTTTAAAATTTTTAGACATTTTAGGATATAAAAATTTTTCTTTTAAATCATATTTTGTACCTATTGAAAATTAACTAGTCATTAGCTTGGTTTTTTTTTAATTTTGTTACCTTGACGCACTTTGCTACGTTGAATTGTTTTTGCAGCACGTCTTGAGTTGAAGGTGGATTACGTCCCCGCCTCTTGACCTCTACTGGCTGGACTCTGTCCTTCTTTCAAATGCCTGAGGTACATTTCAGTCAATAGTGACTCTATTTTTTTTTGATAGATGCTAATCTTTCCCTATTATAAATATAACTTTTGAGGCTGTGCATCTTAAATGTACAGGACCGCGCTTGGTCGGGTTTGAGCGTCCAGGATGAAGCGGTCGAAACGCGATCGTCCTGACCAAGTTCCTGTTGATGACCTCATTAAAAATAGTCAAATAATTTGTATGCATATTTTGTAGAATTTTATTTCACGTTTTAGCTTAAGGAACTAACATTAATTCTCTTACACACCTGGTAGATTTTAGATAGCGTAATCCCGCTGTGTTAGCTAGATCTGGTATTTTGATTGGAAACAGACCTGTCCTCTTATCATCTGAATGGGCAGACTGTTAAATAGGATCTTTTCAATATATAAGTGATAAACATAATTTTGAACAGAACGACTTACTCGCCAATTCATTACACATGAGGAGAAGCGTTGTTTGTCCTTCTAGTAAGCATTTTTAAAAGTTTTTAGACATTTTTGGATATAAAAATTTTCTTTTAAATCATATTTTGTACCTATTGAAAATTAACTAGTCATTAGCTTGTTTAGTTTTTTTTTTTAATTTTGTTACCTTGACGCACTTTGCTACGTTGAATTGTTTTTGCAGCACGTCTTGAGTTGAAGGTGGATTACGTCCCCGCCTCTTGACCTCTACTGGCTGGACTCTGTCCTTCTTTCAAAATGCCTGAGGTACATTTCAGTCAATAGTGACTCTTTTTTTTGATGGATGCTAATCTTTCCCTATTATAAATATAACTTTTGAGGCTGTGCATCTTAAATGTACAGGACCGCGCTTGGTCGGGTTTGAGCGTCCAGGATGAAGCGGTCGAAACGCGATCGTCCTGACCAAGTTCCTGTTGATGACCTCATTAAAAATAGTCAAATAATTTGTATGCATATTTTGTAGAATTTTATTTCACGTTTTAGCTTAAGGAACTAACATTAATTCTCTTACACACCTGGTAGATTTTAGATAGCGTAATCCCGCTGTGTTAGCTAGATCTGGTATTTTGATTGGAAACAGACCTGTCCTCTTATCATCTGAATGGGCAGACTGTTAAATAGGATCTTTTCAATATATAAGTGATAAACATAATTTTGAACAGAACGACTTACTCGCCAATTCATTACACATGAGGAGAGGAGAAGCGTTGTTTGTCCTTCTAGTAAGCATTTTTTAAAGTTTTTAGACATTTTTGGATATAAAAATTTTCTTTTAAATCATATTTTGTACCTATTGAAAATTAACTAGTCATTAGCTTGTTTAGTTTTTTTTTAATTTTGTTACCTTGACGCACTTTGCTACGTTGAATTGTTTTTGCAGCACGTCTTGAGTTGAAGGTGGATTACGTCCCCGCCTCTTGACCTCTACTGGCTGGACTCTGTCCTTCTTTCAAATGCCTGAGGTACATTTCAGTCAATAGTGACTCTATTTTTTTTTTGATAGATGCTAATCTTTCCCTATTATAAATATAACTTTTGAGGCTGTGCATCTTAAATGTACAGGACCGCGCTTGGTCGGGTTTGAGCGTCCAGGATGAAGCGGTCGAAACGCGATCGTCCTGACCAAGTTCCTGTTGATGACCTCATTAAAAATAGTCAAATAATTTGTATGCATATTTTGTAGAATTTTATTTCACGTTTTAGCTTAAGGAACTAACATTAATTCTCTTACACACCTGGTAGATTTTAGATAGCGTAATCCCGCTGTGTTAGCTAGATCTGGTATTTTGATTGGAAACAGACCTGTCCTCTTATCATCTGAATGGGCAGACTGTTAAATAGGATCTTTTCAATATATAAGTGATAAACATAATTTTGAACAGAACGACTTACTCGCCAATTCATTACACATGAGGAGAGGAGAAGCGTTGTTTGTCCTTCTAGTAAGCATTTTTTAAAATTTTTAGACATTTTAGGATATAAAAATTTTCTTTTAAATCATATTTTGTACCTATTGAAAATTAACTAGTCATTAGCTTGTTTTTTTTTTTTAATTTTGTTACCTTGACGCACTTTGCTACGTTGAATTGTTTTTGCAGCACGTCTTGAGTTGAAGGTGGATTACGTCCCCGCCTCTTGACCTCTACTGGCTGGACTCTGTCCTTCTTTCAAATGCCTGAGGTACATTTCAGTCAATAGTGACTCTATTTTTTTTTTGATAGATGCTAATCTTTCCCTATTATAAATATAACTTTTGAGGCTGTGCATCTTAAATGTACAGGACCGCGCTTGGTCGGGTTTGAGCGTCCAGGATGAAGCGGTCGAAACGCGATCGTCCTGACCAAGTTCCTGTTGATGACCTCATTAAAAATAGTCAAATAATTTGTATGCATATTTTGTAGAATTTTATTTCACGTTTTAGCTTAAGGAACTAACATTAATTCTCTTACACACCTGGTAGATTTTAGATAGCGTAATCCCGCTGTGTTAGCTAGATCTGGTATTTTGATTGGAAACAGACCTGTCCTCTTATCATCTGAATGGGCAGACTGTTAAATAGGATCTTTTCAATATATAAGTGATAAACATAATTTTGAACAGAACGACTTACTCGCCAATTCATTACACATGAGGAGAGGAGAAGCGTTGTTTGTCCTTCTAGTAAGCATTTTTTAAAATTTTTAGACATTTTTGGATATAAAAATTTTCTTTTAAATCATATTTTGTACCTATTGAAAATTAACTAGTCATTAGCTTGTTTAGTTTTTTTTTAATTTTGTTACCTTGACGCACTTTGCTACGTTGAATTGTTTTTGCAGCACGTCTTGAGTTGAAGGTGGATTACGTCCCCGCCTCTTGACCTCTACTGGCTGGACTCTGTCCTTCTTTCAAATGCCTGAGGTACATTTCAGTCAATAGTGACTCTATTTTTTTTTTGATAGATGCTAATCTTTCCCTATTATAAATATAACTTTTGAGGCTGTGCATCTTAAATGTACAGGACCGCGCTTGGTCGGGTTTGAGCGTCCAGGATGAAGCGGTCGAAACGCGATCGTCCTGACCAAGTTCCTGTTGATGACCTCATTAAAAATAGTCAAATAATTTGTATGCATATTTTGTAGAATTTTATTTCACGTTTTAGCTTAAGGAACTAACATTAATTCTCTTACACACCTGGTAGATTTTAGATAGCGTAATCCCGCTGTGTTAGCTAGATCTGGTATTTTGATTGGAAACAGACCTGTCCTCTTATCATCTGAATGGGCAGACTGTTAAATAGGATCTTTTCAATATATAAGTGATAAACATAATTTTGAACAGAACGACTTACTCGCCAATTCATTACACATGAGGAGAGGAGAAGCGTTGTTTGTCCTTCTAGTAAGCATTTTTTAAAAATCTTTTTGACATTTTAGGATATAAAAATTTTCTTTTAAATCATATTTTGTACCTATTGAAAATTAACTAGTCATTAGCTTGTGTTTTTTTTTAATTTTGTTACCTTGACGCACTTTGCTACGTTGAATTGTTTTTGCAGCACGTCTTGAGTTGAAGGTGGATTACGTCCCCGCCTCTTGACCTCTACTGGCTGGACTCTGTCCTTCTTTCAAATGCCTGAGGTACATTTCAGTCAATAGTGACTCTATTTTTTTTTGATAGATGCTAATCTTTCCCTATTATAAATATAACTTTTGAGGCTGTGCATCTTAAATGTACAGGACCGCGCTTGGTCGGGTTTGAGCGTCCAGGATGAAGCGGTCGAAACGCGATCGTCCTGACCAAGTTCCTGTTGATGACCTCATTAAAAATAGTCAAATAATTTGTATGCATATTTTGTAGAATTTTATTTCACGTTTTAGCTTAAGGAACTAACATTAATTCTCTTACACACCTGGTAGATTTTAGATAGCGTAATCCCGCTGTGTTAGCTAGATCTGGTATTTTGATTGGAAACAGACCTGTCCTCTTATCATCTGAATGGGCAGACTGTTAAATAGGATCTTTTCAATATATAAGTGATAAACATAATTTTGAACAGAACGACTTACTCGCCAATTCATTACACATGAGGAGAGGAGAAGCGTTGTTTGTCCTTCTAGTAAGCATTTTTTAAAAATTTTTAGACATTTTTGGATATAAAAATTTTCTTTTAAATCATATTTTGTACCTATTGAAAATTAACTAGTCATTAGCTTGTTTAGTTTTTTTTAATTTTGTTACCTTGACGCACTTTGCTACGTTGAATTGTTTTTGCAGCACGTCTTGAGTTGAAGGTGGATTACGTCCCCGCCTCTTGACCTCTACTGGCTGGACTCTGTCCTTCTTTCAAATGCCTGAGGTACATTTCAGTCAATAGTGACTCTATTTTTTTTTTGATAGATGCTAATCTTTCCCTATTATAAATATAACTTTTGAGGCTGTGCATCTTAAATGTACAGGACCGCGCTTGGTCGGGTTTGAGCGTCCAGGATGAAGCGGTCGAAACGCGATCGTCCTGACCAAGTTCCTGTTGATGACCTCATTAAAAATAGTCAAATAATTTGTATGCATATTTTGTAGAATTTTATTTCACGTTTTAGCTTAAGGAACTAACATTAATTCTCTTACACACCTGGTAGATTTTAGATAGCGTAATCCCGCTGTGTTAGCTAGATCTGGTATTTTGATTGGAAACAGACCTGTCCTCTTATCATCTGAATGGGCAGACTGTTAAATAGGATCTTTTCAATATATAAGTGATAAACATAATTTTGAACAGAACGACTTACTCGCCAATTCATTACACATGAGGAGAGGAGAAGCGTTGTTTGTCCTTCTAGTAAGCATTTTTTTAAATTTTTAGACATTTTAGGATATAAAAATTTTCTTTTAAATCATATTTTGTACCTATTGAAAATTAACTAGTCATTAGCTTGTGTTTTTTTTTTAATTTTGTTACCTTGACGCACTTTGCTACGTTGAATTGTTTTTGCAGCACGTCTTGAGTTGAAGGTGGATTATGTCCCCGCCTCTTGACCTCTACTGGCTGGACTCTGTCCTTCTTTCAAATGCCTGAGGTACATTTCAGTCAATAGTGACTCTATTTTTTTTTGATAGATGCTAATCTTTCCCTATTATAAATATAACTTTTGAGGCTGTGCATCTTAAATGTACAGGACCGCGCTTGGTCGGGTTTGAGCGTCCAGGATGAAGCGGTCGAAACGCGATCGTCCTGACCAAGTTCCTGTTGATGACCTCATTAAAAATAGTCAAATAATTTGTATGCATATTTTGTAGAATTTTATTTCACGTTTTAGCTTAAGGAACTAACATTAATTCTCTTACACACCTGGTAGATTTTAGATAGCGTAATCCCGCTGTGTTAGCTAGATCTGGTATTTTGATTGGAAACAGACCTGTCCTCTTATCATCTGAATGGGCAGACTGTTAAATAGGATCTTTTCAATATATAAGTGATAAACATAATTTTGAACAGAACGACTTACTCGCCAATTCATTACACATGAGGAGAGGAGAAGCGTTGTTTGTCCTTCTAGTAAGCATTTTTTTAAATTTTTAGACATTTTAGGATATAAAAATTTTCTTTTAAATCATATTTTGTACCTATTGAAAATTAACTAGTCATTAGCTTGTTTTGTTTTTTTTTAATTTTGTTACCTTGACGCACTTTGCTACGTTGAATTGTTTTTGCAGCACGTCTTGAGTTGAAGGTGGATTATGTCCCCGCCTCTTGACCTCTACTGGCTGGACTCTGTCCTTCTTTCAAATGCCTGAGGTACATTTCAGTCAATAGTGACTCTATTTTTTTTTGATAGATGCTAATCTTTCCCTATTATAAATATAACTTTTGAGGCTGTGCATCTTAAATGTACAGGACCGCGCTTGGTCGGGTTTGAGCGTCCAGGATGAAGCGGTCGAAACGCGATCGTCCTGACCAAGTTCCTGTTGATGACCTCATTAAAAATAGTCAAATAATTTGTATGCATATTTTGTAGAATTTTATTTCACGTTTTAGCTTAAGGAACTAACATTAATTCTCTTACACACCTGGTAGATTTTAGATAGCGTAATCCCGCTGTGTTAGCTAGATCTGGTATTTTGATTGGAAACAGACCTGTCCTCTTATCATCTGAATGGGCAGACTGTTAAATAGGATCTTTTCAATATATAAGTGATAAACATAATTTTGAACAGAACGACTTACTCGCCAATTCATTACACATGAGGAGAGGAGAAGCGTTGTTTGTCCTTCTAGTAAGCATTTTTTTAAATTTTTAGACATTTTAGGATATAAAAATTTTCTTTTAAATCATATTTTGTACCTATTGAAAATTAACTAGTCATTAGCTTGTGTTTTTTTTTTAATTTTGTTACCTTGACGCACTTTGCTACGTTGAATTGTTTTTGCAGCACGTCTTGAGTTGAAGGTGGATTATGTCCCCGCCTCTTGACCTCTACTGGCTGGACTCTGTCCTTCTTTCAAATGCCTGAGGTACATTTCAGTCAATAGTGACTCTATTTTTTTTGATAGATGCTAATCTTTCCCTATTATAAATATAACTTTTGAGGCTGTGCATCTTAAATGTACAGGACCGCGCTTGGTCGGGTTTGAGCGTCCAGGATGAAGCGGTCGAAACGCGATCGTCCTGACCAAGTTCCTGTTGATGACCTCATTAAAAATAGTCAAATAATTTGTATGCATATTTTGTAGAATTTTATTTCACGTTTTAGCTTAAGGAACTAACATTAATTCTCTTACACACCTGGTAGATTTTAGATAGCGTAATCCCGCTGTGTTAGCTAGATCTGGTATTTTGATTGGAAACAGACCTGTCCTCTTATCATCTGAATGGGCAGACTGTTAAATAGGATCTTTTCAATATATAAGTGATAAACATAATTTTGAACAGAACGACTTACTCGCCAATTCATTACACATGAGGAGAGGAGAAGCGTTGTTTGTCCTTCTAGTAAGCATTTTTTAAAATTTTTAGACATTTTAGGATATAAAAATTTTCTTTTAAATCATATTTTGTACCTATTGAAAATTAACTAGTCATTAGCTTGTGTTTTTTTTTTAATTTTGTTACCTTGACGCACTTTGCTACGTTGAATTGTTTTTGCAGCACGTCTTGAGTTGAAGGTGGATTATGTCCCCGCCTCTTGACCTCTACTGGCTGGACTCTGTCCTTCTTTCAAATGCCTGAGGTACATTTCAGTCAATAGTGACTCTATTTTTTTTGATAGATGCTAATCTTTCCCTATTATAAATATAACTTTTGAGGCTGTGCATCTTAAATGTACAGGACCGCGCTTGGTCGGGTTTGAGCGTCCAGGATGAAGCGGTCGAAACGCGATCGTCCTGACCAAGTTCCTGTTGATGACCTCATTAAAAATAGTCAAATAATTTGTATGCATATTTTTGTAGAATTTTATTTCACGTTTTAGCTTAAGGAACTAACATTAATTCTCTTACACACCTGGTAGATTTTAGATAGCGTAATCCCGCTGTGTTAGCTAGATCTGGTATTTTGATTGGAAACAGACCTGTCCTCTTATCATCTGAATGGGCAGACTGTTAAATAGGATCTTTTCAATATATAAATGATAAACATAATTTTGAACAGAACGACTTACTCGCCAATTCATTACACATGAGGAGAGGAGAAGCGTTGTTTGTCCTTCTAGTAAGCATTTTTTAAAATTTTTAGACATTTTAGGATATAAAAATTTTCTTTTAAATCATATTTTGTACCTATTGAAAATTAACTAGTCATTAGCTTGTGTTTTTTTTTAATTTTGTTACCTTGACGCACTTTGCTACGTTGAATTGTTTTTGCAGCACGTCTTGAGTTGAAGGTGGACTATGTCCCCGCCTCTTGACCTCTACTGGCAGGACTCTGTCCTTCTTTCAAATGCCTGAGGTACATTTCAGTCAATAGTGACTCTATTTTTTTTTGATAGATGCTAATCTTTCCCTATTATAAATATAACTTTTGAGGCTGTGCATCTTAAATGTACAGGACCGCGCTTGGTCGGGTTTGAGCGTCCAGGATGAAACGGTCGAAACGCGATCGTCCTGACCAAGTTCCTGTTGATGACCTCATTAAAAATAGTCAAATAATTTGTATGCATATTTTTGTAGAATTTTATTTCACATTTTAGCTTAAGGAACTAACATTAATTCTCTTACACACCTGGTAGATTTTAGATAGCGTAATCCCGCTGTGTTAGCTAGATCTGGTATTTTGATTGGAAACAGACCTGTCCTCTTATCATCTGAATGGGCAGACTGTTAAATAGGATCTTTTCAATATATAAATGATAAACATAATTTTGAACAGAACGACTTACTCACCAATTCATTACACATGAGGAGAGGAGAAGCGTTGTTTGTCCTTCTAGTAAGCATTTTTTAAATTTTTAGACATTTTAGGATATAAAAATTTTCTTTTAAATCATATTTTGTACCTATTGAAAATTAACTAGTCATTAGCTTGTGTTTTTTTTTTTAATTTTGTTACCTTGACGCACTTTGCTACGTTGAATAATATACCTACTCTATGCAACGGCGATATCAGTACTCATATTCCATTGTAACTAGTGATTGGGAATTTCATACGTCAATAAAAACATGCGCTTATGAAGATTACTAAACAGCCTTGACAATTGCAAAATATAAGGTGTAGGCCTACTCAGAAAGATTGTTTTTGAAAAGTCCATGACTCCTGTAGACTGTCAATCAATTTATATATTGTACATTTAATTATTCATCAAACAACAAAGTTAGATGCCGATATGAATAGTTGCATGGTATGCTTGACGGTGGGATTAGTTCGGCAGCCGGAACGAACTCCTGCAGGGAACGCGGCCGAGAAAGGGGCTTTCACAGAATGATGTACACCCTATGCCTATTACGAATCTGCGAGTCTGCTGAGTTCGAAATGGTTCTTCTTCTTGTTATGTAGATAGGATCAATGAATTGGATCATAGAGAAGGATCATAATTTTCGGCATGATGTGTCTTCAAGTCATTTCCTTTCATGGCATGTGATATTGTTATGCATTTGATGTATGATGTATGCAAGAATGTGGTGTATGTGAGTCAACATGTTGGTGTTAGCCGATTTTAGGAGGCTTGCAGATCTGAATGTGTGTTGCTTCATAGATAGATGCTCCAGACCATGATAAGAAATGACATGAAGACATTTCGCATGTCAAAAATTGTAGCTCTAGATTTAGAACTTCGCCATGATAAAAATCATTTTAGTCACGAATTGGAAGCAGGCTAGATTTCCAATTCATTCGTTGATCTTTTCATCTATTTTCTTGGCTTTCGACTCCCTCTGCTTTCTGTGTATATTATACTGTCATCCTCAAATGCAATCATTGAAATGTTGATTGTGGAAATAGAGATATGTATTGCCTTCGAAATCAGACTTTATTTGTTAATTTCTGTTGAATAAATGGAAAGTTATGCGACATAAAAATCTAGTCACTTTTTTGCCGCACCCTGTATACCGAAAGATTTGACAGCTAAAGAAGGTATACGTACATTTTTGGAAACTTGGGTTCCAAAACCGAAGTTTTTCAACCATGCACTGTAAATCGCTGGATACGAAAATTGCATGCAAACATATACCAAAATTACATACAATTTGAAACTAACGAAGGATCGGGTTCTGTAATCATAATAAGAAGAGCATTAGAATCACAGAATAAGATTGTTCACCTCTTTCAGTTTACTAGAAGTGAAGACTAATTCTAAATGATGGCACACGCTGGAACTTGGTAGGTGGGAAAAAGGAATTCCTAATACACTGTAAACCGTAGGATACGAAAATTACATACAAACATATACCAAACTCACATACAATTTGAAACTAACATCTGATGCGCGATTTTCGTATGTCTACAGAGATCTGGTATGTTTTTCATACCACATCTCACTTACTTTCGTATGTGATTGGTATGTAGCGATACGAACTATTCTATCTGTGATTGGCTGTTTTACACTGAAATACGAGTTGTTGGTATGTTTTATATACGAGACCCGATGCAAATTCATCCTTATTCGTATGCCTCTGGTATGTGTTTCGTATGTGCAGCTTTAAGTCACATAGCAAAAACATCTATGTATTACATACTACTGTTAAATAACTTTTTTCGGTAATACCAGTCGTGAATATTTTTTGTTTGATAGAGTGATATATAACTAGTTCAGATTTATTGTGAATTTTATGCTCCACGAGCATGTCGTCGATGCTACTTGTCTAGCAACATTAATATGACGTTTAGTTAGCTCTTCTTTATGAACCAAGTTGATAGACATCATTTCATACAAACGCTATCTTTCGTGCGATCATGTTGACTTATATATCTCAAACATAACTATTTTTGCGTTCACGAATTATAATGTGTTTTTATTTCGGATTGATAATATGCTTAATTTCAAAATTACATAATGCATAATTGTTGATGGTTGAATAATTATTGATTATTCAAGAAATGCCTTAGACCTACGTGTATTAAAATCGAATTCATTATTGAAAGTATGATGCTTGATTGTCATTATCTCACTACTTACAGAACAGTAGTAACATTAGTGTGATCTTTATTGACAAAAGGCCTTAAATCAACATACTTTGGACATGATTTATGCTTTCTTTTAACATTGTTCTGGTATGGCGTTAGTGTGTAAAGCATACATTTGAAATAACATACGAAAAGCATACAAATATATACCAAGAGAATACAGAAATATACCAAAAAAGTATTTTGGTATGCATCCTTCGCATGTGATTGAGCGATCTACAGTGTGGGTTTGGGTCTAGGGTTTTATCCCAAGCACACCCGGCGGAAACGGCATTCAAACGAAAAAAATATGCGAGCCCTTAAGCACTTGTAGTTTTGGAAGGCATACATGTCACAGATGTCATGTATGTCAGTCACCAAAATCATCTATGAGCTATTGCCAAATCATAACATCATCTTTCAAAATGGCCGCCATGATTATAAGAATGGGCTATATCTCGTAAATGAATAATTTTAAGGTCCAATAATGTACAGATACAAAGTCGACCATTTCTTTGCATTTGATACCTGTTTTATGACAATAAGTTGCATAAAAGTCAAATAATGCCCATATTAACGGCCATAAATCAATATAGCCGGCATAATTATGAAAATCTGCATTTACGAAAATTACGAATATCCCGAAAAGGCCCAATAATGTATTGCAAACAGATATAAAGTCGACCATTTTCTTTGCATTTGAGACCAGCTTTATGCCAGTATACATACATGCATGTCAAATAATGACGTTATCGGCATAATTCAAAATGGCCGCCATTATTACGAAAATCTGTTGTAACCCGAAAGAAAATTAGTTCAAGGCCTACGTATTTATATAGTGCCAACATATAAGTCCATTTCTCCCAACATATCTGACGCGTCCTACATCAATAAATTTAAGACAGATAGAAAATGCTACAGATCTCTGTCCTAATGAACCTTTTAGATAGCGCATACATTTAAGAGCGCGCAATTTTCAAAAAACAATCGTTTTAAGGTATTAAGAAATAAAGTGGGCGGTGATAAGGTGGAGTGTTAATTAAGTAACAAATATCAACCATTGTAGCGAATAAATGTTTCCAGCAAATTTGTTCCATTTTTTGAATAGCTGATTAGAACTTTGCCACACTTCTACCATAAGGTGGCAAAATCCCTGTGGACAGACTGCCTAGCTTGTTGAGGTTTAACACCGTTCGACTTGCTCGCTTTGGAAAAGACCTCTTGCTAGGCTTGGCTACTTCAATTTCCGAATTCTCATCTGTTAATTTCGATCTTGTAATCAGCGTGACGACAGCTGCTCATGTAATATGTCATGTGTAAATATGTCATGTAATAATATCATGTGGCACAATTTTGTCGATTCCACCAATGTCTTTGGGAAAATATAGCTAACAAGCACGCGTACGCGAGTCTGTCCACAAGGATTTTTCCACCTTATGGAAGACGTGCGGTAAAGTTCCAATAAGCCATTTAAAATATGGGACAAATTTGCGGGAAACATATCCAAAAATACAAGTGCTTAAGGGCTCGCATAATTTTTCGTTTGATGGCCGGTCTCGCCGGGTGTGTATCGCATGCTTAACGGGAATTACAACAATCGTGCAACAGCAATCGGATCGGCAGCAGCTTTGATGTGGACAGCTGGTAGCAGATATCTGCATTCGGAAAAAATGTAGTGTTAAACTTCATGTGTAATACTTACATCTTAAGGGCAGTATGCTATAAGGCCGAGGGTCGTCTAACCCGAAGTCATGGCATATGCTGCTTCTGAGATTTGAATTGTAATATCATTGTCTTAGGGCTGTCTACGATTGAACCACGGTGCTGAAATGACAAATTGCTGTTCAATATTTCAACATTAAAAGACATGCGAAGTAGGTGCGGTATGGCCAATGTTGTGGAAACTAACTGGACGTTGTGTTTTGGCCATCAATATGACTGAATATTGGAATCGCTTCGCAAAATATCCGAACTTTAAGAAGTGACAAGGCATTAAAGATTGATGTAAACATTTATTGACATCAAGAAAACACTTTCAAGTTCATGAATTACATTCCATAATCAATGTGCAACTTACACGTGCACTTGCATGACAGCAACTGGTCATCTTGAATGTCAAATTCCGCTGTCGATGCATGTTCTAAAGATTTTCAGTCTTCAAGTTTCAGAGGCAAGATTTCTTGAAAAACACGCCAACTCTCAAACGAAAATCTTGAAAATAAGGATTGTGATCTGTGACACAAGTAGACTGGTCAGGATAATATTTCTTTGTATTGCACATGTAGCAATAGACATTACAATCATCTCTGTAAAGGCGCACGGTCTCAGTATTAAGGATACGTTTCAACTCAGTGGACTTGTGCTCAAACGGACAGGCATGTCCGAAGATGACAAAATCCGGTTGCAACTTGTTGGCCGGCTTCCCTTGTACGAACGCCGCGCTCACCAGCTTGCAAATTCCTTCCAGTCCTCTTGGTCTTAGGAAATAGCCGCCGACACATTTTGGTGTTAATCGGCACTTCAAAGCGCAGTCCTTGCAATCAAGTAATGATACGGTTTGTAGAATGTCAAACTTATTTGCTGAAATTCCACCTTTCATAATCGTAACGTTGGAAAAATAAGATGAGGTTGGATGATAAGGAATGGAATGATATGTTTAAAAGAAGAACAAAGTCAAAAGTTTCATTTATGTCTTATGCCAAATGTTCTCAGCAGTTAAAAAGCAGAGAATATCCTCTTCCGTCAATTGTGCTTGCTAATGTTCGATCTATTCGAAATAAAATTGAGGAACTGTCTGTATATGCCTCAAGTATTAGCCCTGGTCTTATTGCCATAACAGAAACGTGCCTCAACCGCAATGTAGACAATGCTCTGATCGAATTATTGAACTATACCTTGTTCCGCTTTGACAGACAAGACGGTAGAGCTGGTGGTGGTGTTTGTTGCTATATTCGTAACGATTTCAGCTGTAAGAAGATAAGCTATTGACTTATCCACCTTCTACTATTGAGTGCATCAGATTGCATCTTCACCAATGTAGGCTTGTCATCATTGTGGTGTATATTCCCCCAAGTCTTAAAGTTGAAGACCTGAATGAAGTGGTACGTTTTCTCACAAGTGACATTGACGACATAAGTGACCATCTACTAAACAATCATGCCATCTTGTTGGGGGACTTTAATCAGTTGCCAACGAATGAAATTGAAACTTTGCACGGATTAACACAAATTGTTAACTTTAAAACACGCGCTAATTCAATATTGGACAAAATTTTCGTCGATGATACTACGCTTGAAGAGTTATTTTGATCCTGTACGCTGGCCTAACTTTGGTAAAGCTGACCATGCAAGCATTTACATGAAACCAAAGAAATCTGATTTACTTCCATCAAGAGTTTGTAAGGTTTTGATTACAGGAAAAGCAATATGACTGATATTTCATGGATAATCCAGCTTGCATTTTCGACAGAATGGCATAAATTAGACTGCAGTATTGATGAGAAGGCTGAATATTATCAAGAAGTCATTTTCAACGCAATTTCAATGATGCCTTATGCTTATGTCGAAATGAATATCCATGATAAACCATGGATGACCCCACTGCTTAAATAACTATTGAATCGCAAACACCAAGCATTTTGCCAATAGAATCATGGGCTCTTCCAGCACTATAACGAGAAACTAAAGAATGAAATTAAAAAAGCAGAAGACAATTGGGCAAAGTCACTAAAAGCAAAAAACAAAGATACTTGGTCAATAATGAAAGGTATGAAAACTAATGCAACTCAGAGAAATTCGACTCTACAGAGATTAATGAATGAATTCGAAACCCCTCTCGCGGCTGTCAAGTCCATCAACACAGCACTGGCTCAAAGTTTTAGTCCTCAGCCAAATTGGTCGGAGATAACATCTTGTGTTCCTTCGGGCTATGATGACTGGAATATTGAAATCTCTGTTCCTGACGTTTATAGAAAGTTAATGAACATTGATATTAAAAAGTCACCTGGAAGTGATGGAGTACCACCACGATTTTTGAGAGATTTTGCGCATGTCTTATGTGAGCCGTTAACACATCTATTTTGCTTATCGATTAGGAGTCATCAAATTCCGCAAATTTGGAAAATAGCAAATGTTGTACCTATTGCGAAATTAAGAAACATCGATCTCAACAATCTACGTCCGATTTCTCTACTCCCTGTGTCCTTCAAAGTTCTCGAGGAATTCGTTGTAGATTCAGTCAAGGATCGCCTCATAGATCTTTTACGGAATTGAACAATATAGATTTCGCCCGACATCATCGACCCTACTCGCTAACGTCACAGTGCATGATCATTTGACCCGAATTTTAAAAGACAGCTCTTATAGCGGAGGAATTGTGATTGTATTTGATCTAAGTCGTGCTTTCGACAAGTTAAATCACCGCAATCTGGTTGGATCTCTTATCGCTGGAGCTCTTCCCACAGGTTTCATACACTGGTGCATTAGTTTCTTGTCAAACAGGTCCAACGTGTTACAATTAATGAAATTTCAAGAGAACTTCAAAGAGTTTCGTCTAGTGTACCCCAAGGCTCCAAGTTATCACCTCTTCTGTTCGCCAGTCACATGGGAACTCTGAAATCGGTATCTTATGGTTCTCAAATTGTAAAATATGCGGATGATATCATGATTATCAGTCCATTCAAGGATGAGCAAGACCTAAAGGCGTTGGTGAAGATGGAAACTAAAAACGTAGAACTGTGGTGTAGCAACAACGGCCTCATTTTAAATGAAAAGAAGACGCGAACTATGATTTGCAGACGACAAAAGACTAACCTTGCATTTGAAGCACCGTTCCGCTCAGAGACAGAATTAAGACTTCTTGGTGTAATTTTTCAAGAAAATTTACAGTGTGATATGCACATAGACTATGTCATAAGAAGTGCATCAAGGAGAGTATTCATACTAAAAGAAATGAGGAAGATAAAAAGTATCACCAAACGCGATCTGATCCATATATACTTTTCACAAATAAGGAGTATGATTGAGTACAGCTGCCGTGTCTTTGTTGGATTGAACACACGAAACAATTGTAAATTGAATAAACTTCAAAGGCGTTGTCATCGCATCATCTGCGGTAAAGGATGTTCGTGTGATCTACTTCTAAACTTGGAATCTCGTAGAGATGATTTGGCCATGAAAGTGTTCCATAAAATGATGCAACCTGCACATCAACTGAACAGTCTGATGCCTCTGTTCCTTCCTAGTGGTAAATGTCTCCCTTTTCCTTTTTACAATACATTACGTCGTATATCACCGTTCATTCCAATGTGTACACTGAGGTTCAACAAACAAAATTGATGACTTTTGACTTTCTCACATATTTGAAATTACTTCCTAATTATCTTTTGACCGACAATTTTCTAAAGGAAAATTCCTTTCATTCTATATGTACAGTACCACGTACGTCAACTCGCTCTGTCCAGCTTTCTACATGTATATTCAATAAACGATAATTATTATAAAGGGGGTTTCCGTGTCGGTAGTATATAAATTGACAAAAGTTTAGCTTTTTCAAAACTGCTCAAATAATTTTTTGGACCGCAGGAAACAGAATCTTTTCATATAAAAATTTTCACTGTATACAGATACTTTTCTGAGTCGACACTCTACCTACATACATGTACATATGCTTACTCTGTGGTTTGAACACCAAGCAGAGTGCATGGACTTTGTGTCATTAGTCGGACACTGATCCGTCAGAAGAAATCAATCCTACTGCTACAGCAGTTCTTTCTGCTTTATGAAATTCGCTCGTCGAGAATGCCGCCACCTGCCTTTCACCAGGAAGTAGTGCGGACGAATTCCATGTAGCCTTGTACGCTGAGCTTTTGGCCTGGGGCGCAAACATCGGCACTAATTTTTCCGTCGCCTGTAAAAGCAAGGAGCTTGTCAATTTGTCAATTTTGTTGCTCTGTCAGAGCTGCTTCGTAAAGGATTACAATCAATCTAATTTCAAGATAAGAAAGTGACTATGTTTTTTGCACAAAAAATTCGCTTCCTTGTCGTCGTCGGAAAGATGGTGGGAGATCCACTTGGAGAAAGCTTTTCAAAAATTAAGTTCATGGGCAAGAATCGGTAGAACTGCAACTTTTGAGAGATCTGCTGCCTCACAGGAAATGTAAACGAAGATACCGAGAGGAATGCCAAGACTGGTTCCAAGTTAGGAAGGCCGACACCATCAGGACCTCGACGACAAGAGAAAATGTTGAGCCATGATCGCCAGCGTCCGCATCGGATAGGGCACCGGGAGTGCTGCCTCAGCAAGCGCTCGAAGACTGATTTTCGGTTCTTTTTCCATAATTTCCGTTAAGCGACGTAAGGTTTCCACTATAACTGACGTGATCGATCTTCCACATCGGTCATCATCTTCGAGTGATTCTTCTTTGAACCGCCTACACCACTCGTAAACTGCTCTACGTGACGGAATTGCAAGCTTGTTTGGTCTGCCGAAGTTGAATAAAGATTTTAATGAGCTTACAATATCATCGCAGTTCGAGAAAAATGTATGCTCAAAAGTGTGTCTTGTATAATACGAGAAAAAGCATGTTCAAAGGTGTCTTGTATAATACGAGAAAATGTATGCTCAAAGGTGTGTCTTGTATAATACGAGAAAATGTATGCTCAAAGGTGTGTCTTGTATAATACGAGAAAAAGCATGTTCGAAGGTGTGTCTTGTATAATACGAGAAAATGTGTGCTCAAAAGTGTGTCTTGTATAATACGAGAAAAAGCATGTTCGAAGGTGTGTCTTGTATAATACGAGAAAATGTGTGCTCAAAGGTGTGTCTTGTATAATACGAGAAAATGTGTGCTCAAAGGTGTGTCTTGTATAATACCAGAAAATGTGTGCTCAAAGGTGTGTCTTGTATAATACGAGAAAATGTGTGCTCAAAGGTGTGTCTTGTATAATACCAGAAAATGTATGCTCAAAAGTGTGTCTTGTATAATACCAGAAAATGTGTTATCAAAAGTGTGTCTTGTATAATACGAGAAAAAGCATGTTCAAAGGTGTGTCTTGTATAATACGAGAAAATGTATGCTCAAAGGTGTGTCTTGTATAATACGAGAAAATGTATGCTCAAAGGTGTGTCTTGTATAATACGAGAAAAAGCATGTTCGAAGGTGTGTCTTGTATAATACGAGAAAATGTGTGCTCAAAGGTGTGTCTTGTATAATACGAGAAAATGTGTGCTCAAAGGTGTGTCTTTTATAATACCAGAAAATGTGTGCTCTGTCAAAAATATTTATGAAAAAGTTCATCTAAATTTGAATTTGTGAGTGTTGTTTAAGTTATCACAAAAATGCATTTAGTTTTTTGTTGATTTGAAATAATATAAATCGTAAATTACTGATGTTATCAACTGTTCGTTGCACAAAGGTCCATAATTCTAGTAAATATATTATCGAAAAAACACCACTTGTGATCATAAAACAGTTGAATTTTCGCAAAAAAAATTGAGTACCAGAAGCAAGGAACATCAAAGAGATATAAAATGAATAAGATTACCGATCAGCAGTCTCCCAACATGTCGATGAACACTCCCATGTTCCCGCTTTTCCTGCTGAAGTCATTTCTACTGAGTCCAACATGCATCGCAGAAAAATCAAGGAGGCAATCTATATCCACTCAAATCGTGACACGATTTACAACCGAGATGGTGGCTATCAGTTCAGTGATATTTGGAATCCACTTATTTCTTTGTAGAGCAATAACTTTGTTATTCATTGACTCTTACCTTTTATTGTAATTTATTCATATTACTCATTTGCATTCATAAGTAACAAAATGTAGACATTAGTTTGTGACACTCCTGGATTTATTTTCACAAGTAGTATCATCATGACATTTGGTTTTAACTTACCCTCAACTGTTAAGGTGCAAACCTTTAATTTTATGTCACGTGATGAGATGTAGTCAGTCTTGAATGCATGTTCAGTTTGTACACGCAAAATTCACTTTGCATGATTAAGACAGCAGAGAGCGGTCGAAAGCTCGCGAAAATTCAACTGTTTTATGATCACAAGTGGTGTTCTTTTTTTCGAAAATATATTTACCAGCATTATGAGCATCCCACTTGGAAATAGTATATTTGGCTATAACACAGAGACTGTAACAGAGGCTGTAACAAAGACCTTTAAAAGGCTGTATGCTGATAAAGCCGCCTGCGGATCTGCTGACGGTATATCACAAAGATATTGAATGTCTTCTATCCATCTTTCGATCTTCGAATCAACATCGTAGTCGTTGATATTGTGACGTTTGTAGATTATAAAGCGTCTCTATGACGTTACTGAATCCGGGAAGATAAGTGCCAGGAATCCCGAGAGGCTGGCCAATCCTAGGTCTGCTCCTGTTGTATATCTAAATTTGCCAAGTACATCGTCTGAATTCGCATTCTACGTCATGAGAAGCAAATTCGACAGCAAATCATCTCAGAATCGACCTCAGGACAACATGGATTGGGTCAGCGGAATGAGAGAGGTGATGCATGGATCGAGTGGTGTTTGCAGAATGGCCAGGTAATTGCAAACACATGGTTCACACAACACCCTCGCAAGCTCTGGACGTGGAAGAGTCGCGGGGACGGTGTTCGGAATCAAATTGACTACATTACCATCAACAGCCGCTTCAGAAATGCAATAACACAAGTGAGAACGTATCCTGGGGCAGATTGCAACAGCGATCATGCTCCAGTCGTCGCCAGTGTGAAACTGAGATTACGAAAAATGTTGCAGAAGAACCGCCCGAAATGTTGAAGACGCCTCGATCTTCTCGTGAGCAGTGAAACGCATAAAGCGGAATACAGAGCATCTGTACAAGACAGTTTAGCGGAACTACAAAGCTTTGAAGGACAGGCAGAGGAAACATACTTAACTAACGAAATATCTTGAATGAAGCTGCCGAGGAGGTGTTGCCAAAAACAGAGAAAATAGCAAAGCAGAGTGGATGACCGATGCAATATTACAAAAGATGGAAGACAGGCGAAAAGCTAAAAACAACGTAACAATGTACAAGCTGATAGATAAAGAAATTCGGACCGAATGTCGGAAAGCAAAGGAAGAGTACTTCAACTCGCAATGCAAGAACATTGAGGATCTAGATAGAAGACACCATACGCGTGCGATACATTCGCAGATAAAGAAAGCGGCGAGAGTAAAGAAACGCGGAACCGTAAGTGGTTGTATAGAAAACGTGGATGGATCAATCCTATTTGAGAAAAAAGGAGAAGCTCGAACGATGGATTAGATATATCAACAACTTATTTGATGACAACAGAAGACAACCGCCTCCTAGAGAAAGAAGTGGGACAGCACTTACCATCACAGTGGACGACGTCAGAACCCCCCTGTGAAAATGCGCATTTGGCAAAGCAACGGGACCAGATGACATCGTATCTGAAATGATGTCTGCAGCAGGAGAAGAAGGCATACTGGCTTTGACCAAGTTGCTGAATCAATTCAACGAAGAAGGACAGTTCCCTAAAGATATGACCAAGTTCATTTTTATTACATTACCAAAGAAATCAGGCACAAAAAAGTGCGACGAATTTCGTTTAATCAGTCTTATGAGTCATGTTCAGTGGCGTCTTCTCCGTACCTGCGAGGCCTTCGGCGAATCCTCAAAAATAATTTTCCAACAATTATAAAAATGAAAAGTGTCATCATTCATTTAAATTCGATAGCCTCTCGTGACAGCTGTGCACAGCTTTCCGTCTCAAAATCAGACGCTTGATCTCAGAGCTAGCAGTTTTGCAGCACGTGCTCGAATCACAGCTGTTTTCTTCGAACAATTAGACACACAAGCTAGTCGTGTGTCCAGACGGAGCACTGATGTTCAGACAGCAAAAGAGAGTTGTGTGTGTGTGTGTGAGGCAGCAAGCGCACGCGCCAGCGACAATATTGGCTTTCCCGATAGAAATAATGCTTTGCCTTCTCCAATTTTTGCAATGAAATTCTATGCAATTCTTAATCAAGGCGTGGTATAGTAAGGGAAGTGCAACCCAATTGTTCCCGGATTCGCTTAATGTCAGAGAGGTCAATACGTCAACAGTAGAAGATGGCTGACGTTCAGACAAGACTGTGATCAGATGATGAGCGTTCTCCAATGAATGCAGAGTAATGCATCTGACTCGAAAACCCAGATTCGGTACGTTTCCATAATTTGTTTTTACGTGATTGATGTGACGGTATGTTGAGTACTGCAGATGAGATCATAACCACGCTTTTCGTCTCGTCCGAAGGGAATATGCTAAAAAGATGACAGTCGTCAAGCAAGGTAGGCCAACACCTGATATAAAATGAAAGTAGTCACTGAGAAAGAAATAAGAAGCACTACACAAGACATTCTAATGCATCAAAATTTCAAACATGTGAGTGGCTGACCGGCCGTGAGAAACACAGGAAACTGTTGGCCTTGCCTCCTTTTTTTCTCGAGATAATGTGGTCTCAGCTCCTTGAGTAAGGCGGTTAAGCGACATGAGCAATCACTTCTCATGTGCACATTCACTTGGCCCTAAATAATGTTCGGGATGTTGCTATTAAAAATTCATCTAAATTCATGAAAATTAATGTTGTAACATAAAAGTGTTTGGTATAGAAATAGTATTCCAATGCCGAGTGAAGGTCTATGGTTTGGGAGCACGCGATGCCACTGGTCATGTTGCAAAGTTGATGGTTCATGTGCTACTGAACAGAATACGTGGAAGATCGGTGGAAGAAATATCCGAGGTTCAATAAGGTTTCATGCCGGACAAGGGCACGAGAAACGCTATTTACACACTACGTCGACTTGTGGAACGGGCTATTGAAGAGCAACGAGACGTCTTCGTATGTTTCATCGATTATAGCAAAGCGTTCGACAGGATGCAACATGAGCCATTGTTTAAGATTCTGCGAGGTCTGGACATCGAAGAGAGCGATATTAATCTAATGTAAAGTTTATACTGGCAGCAGAAAGCTGCAGTGCAGATGGATGGGGATATCAGTTCGTGGTGTGACATAAAGCGAGGAGACAAGGATGCGTGGCATCTCCTTTTCTCCTTGCCTTATACTCCGAAATGATCTTGCGTAACCTCGACGAACATGATGGTTTCAAAGTTGGAGGCATTGTCCTGAACAACCTCAGATACGCAGACGATACTGTGATCATTGCCGAATCAGAAGCGCAGCTGCAAGAGCTCATAGACGTTGTTGTCGCTGAAAGTGAAAGCAAAAGTTTGTATTTAAATATAAGAAAATCTGTCACCATGGTCTTCAGCAAAACACATAATGCGCCTCCTTGCCGAATAATGGTTCATGGAAAGACATTAACGCAAGTTGAAGCTTTCGTCTACTGAGGTAGCATGGTAACTCAGGATGGCCGATGCCACACGGAGATACGAAGAAGAATAGCCATCGCTAAGGCCTCGTTCTCTTCTCTAAGCAGAGTTCTAACATCACGCTCACTACTATTGTCGACAAGGATGTGAATGCTGAAGTTTTATGTCTGGTCAACGCTGTTATATGGCTGTGAGACCTGGACGGTGAGCCGCACGATAGACAGAAACTCGAAGCGGCGGAAATGTGGTTCCTTCATCGAATGTTCAAAATCTCCTGGACGGAACATCGCAGCAACGAGCAGGTTTTGGCAATGGCGCAAAAATCGGCAAGTTTGCTTCGGGAAATAAAGGAAAGGCAACGTCGGTTCCTGGGACACGTACTGAGGAAGGATGCAATGGAGAAGTTGGCAACCACCGGAATGATCGAGGGCAAACGAGCTCGGGGACGTCAACGGGAGACATACGTCACCACATTGGCAAAGGACCTGGACATCACAAATATCGACTTGCTGCGCATGGCAACGAATCGTTCCTTGTATAGACATTTTTGTGTCTCATAAACCCAACGTTCCAGTGGAATGTGGGAATATGAATGAATGAATCGACCTCAAATGCTATTGTCGGCGTTGCAGCTGTTATTTCATTGTTAAGCGTGAAAGTATTCCTTAGTGGACAAATGACAAGATTAATTTCTCGACCAATCACAAGGTCTCCTCATGTAGTATCTGAGATTTTGACAAATTCATCTGGATGTTAGATGAAAATATCTGTTGGTGAATTTGAGAAAAATCTTTTCGGGGAGTATTTTAATCGCAAGGCATATTTGTAGGCCTATAATACATGTACATCTTACTTTTATCAAATTCCTCGACGGAATTTTTCCCGAATTCCCCGACGGGTTGTCAATTGACACCTCCGGACACCCCGTCGAGGAAGTTACTCCTGCTTGAAACAAAATTGGATAACAGGCCAAAGCACCAGTTCAGTAAAATAATGAATGCATTACATCACTGAATACATATACGTATGTATTACTAATGTCTATTAAAAGATGTCTTCACTTCAAATTTCCAGTCATAATCTAGATGACATGAATCAACAGCGACTTCAGTTTATTACTCTGAAGCATTGTAAAGCGTGGATATTTGAAGCTCCATAGCATTAGTTTGCATGTCCCTTTGCTCCATTGCTTCAATTTCTTTTTCTTTATCCTAACCTTTTGAAAGGAGTCGCTGACTGTTTCCACTCGCTCGCGTTCCCTTTGTTAATCAATTTTGCAACGCTACTTAACTCATGCCATTTTTCACTATTTCCCCGAATCGCTCCTCTTCTAGATCTGACTACTTCTCCTGAACCCCCTTTCTTATTTCGGGTCATGCCGATGTACGGTACTGAAAGCTCTGCACTTTGCTTGTTCATTTCTTTCTTGCTTTTTTTGTAACTTGCCTTCAAAGACATTCTATATTATCAGTTGATCATTTCATTTTATCATCATCTTCTTTTAGTCGTATTACTTTATTTGCCGACCTGTTTACAAATATGACATTTTCGAAATCAATCGCATACTAATTTGACGGAAATAATGATTGTTAATTTCGGTCAAATGCTTTTAGATGACGCTGTCGTTCGTCTTGTGTTTGAGGGCAGTCGCTGTATACGTTTAATTAATAAAGTCATTCGTACAATTTCACTTTCTCCAGTAAGATTGCAGTTGTATTAGCGACAAGGCAGCCAACATTTCTAAACAAATCTTTTCATTAATATCATCAATGATTTGAGAAACAATAATTAAAATTCTCATTTCTTTCTTGATATTTACCATCAATTTCTTGCTGCATTCCACGCAGCTTACTTTCTGTCTGAATCTCTACTTCATTATGAAATGAAGTTTGATATATGTACATAAAAATTTTGACTTAAAGTATATCAATCGTTCATCTGTCTGAAGTCTATTTACATGAATGGTAAGCAAAATTGCTTACTTTCGAATCACGGATTTGTTTGGTTTTAGAGCTAGTAGACGAGTTTTGGAACTTTATTTACGTCTGCTATCAAAATCATGATGCTTTGGTTGATGTTGAAAGAATTTCAGTGCTCTTAAGCTGATGAATAAATAGTGATGCATTGTCTACCGTTGAGTAGAAAGACATCTATAATTCAGACTTTCGATGGAAATTTCCACTTGACGGTTAATATTCTTAGAAACAAGGAACATTTCCTATAAAGTGACTAACAACTTGATAGTTTCGATAAATTATGAAATGCTGTCATAATTCTTTTGTTAAATGATTTGTATTGAGCCAGTTTGAAAATGCTCTCAGTTGTCAACAAGCAAGCTTCTTTTGCAACACATATATAAGATAATGCAATTGGAATTATGCTAGATTCTGAGATGAAGGATTCTTTAAAAAATAAATGAATTTTCCATGGTGAGAACTTTGTTCAAAGAAGCCTGCAATACCTTATATCGAAATGTAAATGATTTCTTTGATAGGCCTACCTTAAATGAAAACACAAATTGGGAAAGAACAGACAAAACTTCCACGAGTTTTGAGTGGTCGTGAAATGTGATCTTAAGCGACGAGTTAAGAGGACAAAGGACCCAAAAGTGCTGCAAGCCTATAATTATGCGCATAATGGGTTGTAAAGTAGCCACAATATAAGCCGTGACCAGATCTTTCGATCAGTGTATGATTTATTAGTTTTTGTTGTCATTTTCCATTTCAAACGGTGATCCAATGGAAATTTGTTAAAAATTGGCGTTTTTTATCTTTTATCTTCAGCTCAGCTCAGGGATGACCTTAGAAGTGAAACTGATGCTGATTATCTGAATACCCTTTCAATGCCTATTCGATTGATGTGTGGTTTATCAGCAGGGGGCGAAATTCGCCCAGTCACCCGGCCGGTTCCAACCCTGGTAGGTTCTGTGTAGCATAATTCGAATGGAACCATGAACAGCAATATGAACGCGTCATCTTGTGTCAAAACTGTCACAGGGAAGATTGGAAAATGAAATTTTAATAAACGAAACAATTTCAGGAACATTCAAAACCTGCGTGTAAGTTTCTGTATAATACTTTCACCGAAAACTCAATCGCCTCTGACAGTCTGAAAACTGTCATATTCAGGCCCACTTTCGCGAAATGCGAGAGCAAGTTGACTTTCGGACTAAAACCTACACTGTAAATCGCTGGATACGAAAATTACATACAATTTGAAACTAACATCTGATACGAGATTCTCGTATGTTTACTGAGATCTGGTATGTTTTTCATACCACATCTCACTTACTTTTGTATGTGATTGGTATGTAGCGATACGAATTATTCTCCATGTGATCCTTATAAATGCCTCTGGTATGCATTTCGTATGTGTAACTTTAAGTCACATAGCAAAAAAATTATATGTATTGCATACTACTTCAAATAACTTTTTCGGTAATACCAGTGGGGAACATTTTTTGTTTGATAGAGTGATATTTAATTAGATTTGATTTATTTTGAATTTTATGCTCCACGAGGTTGGCGTCGTTCCTAATTGTGTACCAAATTTAATATGTCGTTTAGTTATCTCTAATTTTTGAAACAAGTTAATAAATGTCAATTCATACATACGATGTCTTTCGTGAAATCATGTTGACTTGTATTTCTCAAACACAACTAATTTTTGCGTTCATGAATTATAATGTGTTTTTAGTTGGGATTCATAATATGCTTAATTTCAAAATTACATAATGCATAATTGTTGATGGTTGAATACTTATTGATTATTTATGAAATACCTTAGATTTACGTATATTAAAATCGAATTCAGTTTTGAAAGCATGAATCTTGAATGTCATTATCTCACTACTTACAGAACAGTAGTAACATTAGTGTGATCTTTATTGACAAAAGGCCTTAAATAAACATACTTTGGACATGATTTATGCTTTCTTTTAACATTGTGCTGGTATGGCGTTAGTATGTAAAGTATACCACATTTGAAATAACATACGAAATGCATACAAATATATACCAAGAGAATACAGAAATATACCAAAAAAGTATTTTGGCATGCATCCTTCGTATGTGATTGGTATTGAGCGATTTACAGTGTATAACTTATGAGTTGCTGAAAATGTTTCTGTTACTTAAATTTCAGTTTGTGACTTTCCCTGTGAAAGTTTCATCACAACGAAGTTCAAGATCATTTTGTAAAAATACCTTTTTGACCTGGAAACTTATCGAGACGATGTTTGGACGCGCGAGGAGAAGCTTTATAATCGGCTCCATTGATACATTGAAGTTGAAGGTGATGTCTATTGGTAAACTATCTTTGGATTTGTCAGTGACATAGCATTTTCCAAAATGGTATAAAGAACATAATGGCTAATCGTTATATTTGTAAATGAAAATTGATATTTCGTCGAAGTAAGGTAGTTCTTTAAACGATACGTTATTCCCATTCAACCAACATGCTAGATCCAACATAAGTGGGTATTTATGGGTTATCTCCCTCCACGTATTCAAATTTGTCTAAAATCTGTAGAAATGAATCAAACGTCACAAAACTTCAGAGACACGTATTTGAGTATATTTTCTACTCACATGCAAAAATGTAGACAAATCGGACAAGCACTTTTTGTAGTAGAGACGATAACGTGAAGTGTAGAGATGTCAGCAGCGTAATCTGATTTTGTCTGTTACTCGTGTGTGCATTCTTCTCTTTCCGTCTCCGTGTCATCTACTGCTACTGCTTGAAATTTCCCACGACTACTACCTCAACGCACCTTTTTTTAGTTACAAATGTTAATGTAGAGGATCTGGCCTGGTCATCATTACTTCGCGAGTTGTCGAGGAAGGAATTTGTTGACCTCAAGTGCTATCTGTTCAGACGACGACGTCAGGTGAAGTCAGATTACGCTGCTGACATCTCTACACTTCACGTTATCGTCTCTACTGCAAAAAGTGCTTGTCCGATTTGTCTTAATTTTTGCGTGTGGGTAGAAAATATACTCAAATACGTCTCTCTGAGGTTATGTATCGGTTGATTCATGTCTACGGATTTTAGACAATTTTTAAAACATGGGAGGAGATAACCCATAAGTACCCATAAAGGTACCTGCAAGGATTCTCTTGAATATTACTCGTACATATACAAGGATAAAAACTATTATGATGCACATTTTGTTGATTTGGTTGACTCCGACAGACGTAAAAGTCAACGTTTCAACAATAGATCAAAAACAAGTTGCCGCGAAAAATACTCAATAGCATTACAAAAGTTGCATCATTCCTGTAAACCAAAGAATTATTCAAATACTATACCGTGCAGCTTCACTTAGAACACATTTAAAACTTGATGAGGAATCATAAATATTTCCAGAAATGAATTAGAGTCTAAGTGCAGTAAAATATTTGCAGACAGACCAAATGACAGTCAACTTAAGTGCACTCGTTTAAACTGAGGCTCGTGTAATGAAACGGCTGTATATTTCCAATTATTCCTAAATCTCCAGAGATTCCTCAAATTGATGAATGTTCATTCGCAGCATTGTACGTATCATTATTCAGGACATTTGAGAACAAGGAGTTGTAATACTGCCCATTTGCGATATAACTTGCACTCGGATTAACAACGATGTATCAAACCAGCAATGGCGGAAGGTTATGAAAAGTGACGCGGCCATTTGAATAAGCTGCAGATGATATCGCCAACCTTTGAAGTCTGTTTTGACCTTCAGTAGGATTTCTCTTTTGCGTTCACAAAATAGGAATTCATTAGGCCTACTTTATGAAGCACGCTTGAGTTGCCGTAGAGATGTAGTTGAAAGAATGCATGTTGCTTGAGTTTGACCTTAAACTTTGATGCAGGTGTGACCCTGATACACACGCTAAGGACGACACGAAATCCATAACGTTCAGCTTGTGGTTACTGAGTTGCAGTGGCGTAGCCAAGGGGGAGTCAAGGAGGACATCCCCCAAATGAAATAAGAGCGGGGACAATCTTTGTGTTTTATGCGGGGGTGTATTAGCATCATTCTATGTCGAATTATTAATTTATTAATGTGAGAATCTGAAATCCTACAGTAGCACGTTTGGTTAATTTTCGCATGTCCCCTGTTGCGCAACGATCCTGGGAAATGTTCATTTCTGTGAGTCAGATAGATTGAAGGCATAATGTTAGCAAAAAGAGCATCTGAAGAGGCTACATCTGAAGATATTATACATAAACTTGTATATACTGTATGATTTTATGTTCATCGTGCATCATGAATGATCAATAAAAGACAAAACCAGATCATAATCAAATCAGATATGAATGAATACTTGGGCTTCTTCTGATTTACGAAATTATTAAGGAAAGGCTTATGTAAATTAAGCCACATGTATTGTCCCCCCCCCCCCGGAAATGATATCCTGGCAACGCGACTACTGAGTTGCGATGCACAATGATGCAATATTTTATATCCATGCAATCTAAAGTGGAATATTTGTCATACTAAGTGCACACTACAGTCGTGCTCAAAAGTCTGTTGTTTTTTCCGTTTTATGTCCTACTTTTCTAAATTTGATTATTCCCAGACTCTTATATCATATACGTGCGTATATAGAATTAATAATGTGGGAAAATAATATAGTAATTATAGAACATCGAATATAGACAGTATTCAGTACTTGCAATGTCTACCATTCTTCGCAAGTATAGAGGAAATTTGTCCAGACATGGAGTGAACGAGCTTGATGCACAGTGGTCGAGTTATTTCCGTGCACCATATCTTGAGAATCGCCTCTCGAAGTTGATCCATAACCGTAGGGGGAGGTCTGACTTGAGAGACTTCTTTTATTAAGCACACCTCACAGATTTTCTGTAGGATGTAAGTCAGGACTCTGCCCTGGACACGGTCCCAAGATATCATTATCATGGTCTCTGAGCCACTTCTTCACCTTCTTGGCCTGGTGGCACGGGACACCATCATGCATAAAAGCTGAGCAGTCGTGAATAGCCATCATTGGTTGTAGCCTTTCCTGAATTACTTCTTGAATTACTGGGCAGCATTCATCGTACAATTCTTCGGTAGAAAGTACAAATCTCCCCTACCATTGGCCGAGAAAGTTCCCCATACCATCCAATATGGTGCATTTTTCACTGTTGGCATGCAGTGCTTTCGAGAAAATTGTTCACCAACCGGACGGCGGACATATCAGTGACTACTACTATCAAGCAAACGGATATTGCACTCATCACTCCACAATATTTTCTTCCACATGTCCGCGGTGTAATGCACTTTATATGTATTATATACTGTATATATATAATGTACATATACTTTATGTTGTAACACGAAACTAATCAAGTACCCAGATGATTTTTTGTATCTGTATTTAGTCCGTAATTATCAAGATGATAATTTACAAAATGAGTGGGACCATCTTGTTTCTTGGTCATCAAATGTTTTTCTGCCAATAAATGCCAGCAAATGTTTTTCGCTAGATATTGTTACAAAGATGAATTTGTCTCTTTCTTCAGTGCTTGTTGACCGTAACTGCTACCTACACCAGGTCACGTCCTTCTCATGTTTAGGGGCTATTTTCTCCTCAGATATGAAATGGAATGCGCACATCTCCTCTACTGTGAAAAAGGCGTCTCGTCGTATTTTTATCATCCGTAACCTTAGAAGAGCTGGTTGTGATCCCAAAATCATGCATAATTGCTATGTAGTATTCATCCGCTCAGTTTTAGTGTATTCGTTTGCTTGCTTCTGCAATGCTGCGGAGTATTTGAAAAATAACATCTTACGTGTGGAGCTAAGAGTCTGCAAGATAATTGGCATTAATCTTGATAATTATAAAAACATTTTGCAGGCTGCTGATAAGTCCTGTCGCATGCTGTTTAAGTATATAGTTGAAAACCAATGTCATTCACTTCGTGAACTGTTTTGCGTACGCCCTAAGCGTAATTGTACCACTCGTCGTTCTTGTGAGCTATTTCCACCACCTGCCAAAACTTGCCGTTTTAAGAGATCATTTATTAACTTTTGTAAATAGTTGGAATTATTCACTGTTTTTATTTCCTCGTTGGATTTTGGTGACCGATGCTCTCTTCTGTTTGTGTCTTGCACCTATATTGTCATCGATGAACTTGTAGTGATCACCGATTCTGTATGCAGTGATTCAATATAGATTATTATTATTATAATGTCTGAATTTTCTGCAGAAGGTGATGTGATCTTGAATTTTCTTTTTTGATAAATGTGGATGATTGAAAATTCCATGTTTCAAATGTGGTCGGATAGATTACTTTTGATAGAAGTTCACATGTAATTATGTGGTGTGCAACTGGGAAATATACCCAACTCAAATAGGGTTATGTCAGATGATGTTATTTTTCAGTCAAATGAAGTCAGATTCATCTAAGCTATAACCCGCCTACGGCACTTATAAAAACACTGCGTAAGTTGCGTCAAGATGAGAAGACATTTTCCTTCTATGAAGATAAAATCCTTCAATGCACTATGCTCTGAAACCCCATTTTAACTCGAGTCTTCCTGAACTGCATCCGCTACAAATTTTTTGGTGTTGCTCAAAAGCCAAAATAGAGTTTTTATAACTTTCATTTCCCATGCATTTATGATAGCCAATTCAAAATTTGTCAAATTTGACACAAGAAAGCATTAAATTTTGACCAAAATTAAACATCTTAACCTATTGACAAATTAATCGTGAAGCTATTATCAGCATTTTCATTCATCTACAATGCATCTATGCGATTATTACATGAACAGCAGTGTACTTTAGTCACTACTCATAGCGACTTTATAAGTAGTAACGTCAGCTATTTGCTGCATTTTATCCCAAATCGAAAAATGGGTAGACTAATATGCCTCACAATATAATTGGTACATTCATTCATTTGGATGAACAGTTGTCGCGATTGTTCTGAATGATATGTAGCTAAGACTGTAGCAAACTATACGTTCTTTACATGTGTTTTCAAAATTTCTATTTCAGTTGCATTCAAATGTTGAGATCTACATGTATATGAAAACACCGTAAATGAAAAGCATCGTAATAAAAACATCGTATTTGAAAACATCGCAAATTTAAAAAAAATCGGCAATTAAGGTCGATACTCATATACTTATTTATATCTTTAATCGCTTCAATAATTAATTTGATGAATTTTCTTTAGGATGCATTTAATTATCTTCTTCATTTATTTTCATTATAGATAGGGCCTTGCATTTAGGATATTGACAGCATTTCCAATTTTCACCATTTACCAATCTCCGATCTATAAAACATTTGTGGCCATTAACCATCATGCATCGATTGGAAAATAGTACAGTATTACAATATACATACAACAGTCAATGTCCAACTCCATCATTTTATGCAATCATCAAAATTTTGATTGAATGATATTAAAATCTGGTTTATACAGTTTCTATGGATAGTTTTGGATTACTTTGAAATTCGTATGGATAATTCTATGCGTTGATAAGATGATAGACTTACATGTACATCATCTTGAACTTTCAGTTTACCATGAATTTTCGGATTCATCTTATTTTCATGCAGAGACCATGAAAATCTTGGCAGTAATTGGATGTCCATTTATCCATCATTTCCTAATATAATGCTACGATGTTTTTCTGTATAATGCTACGATATTTTCATGTGCGATATTTTGACATACGATGATTTCATTTAAGATGTTTTCAATGAAAGCCCAAATGTTGAACCACACTTAACTACGCCAATTCAATCAAGCATGCTCTCAGCACAGTCTTCAGACGCTTTCACGCGATAGCGTGTCAAAACACATCATTGAATTGCTATTTATAGTATCAAGATGACCGGGTTGGTAAAGAAGGGTGAAGCAACCATTGGGACAAGCATGCGCCAGTGTACAGTGTTTTGGGAACGATTGAATCATGGAAACATCAAAATCAGAGGGTCGGGGCTCCAGGAGGCCCCCAAGTCCTCGCGTAAAATAGGGTTGAACCTCTAAAGTGAAACTGAAAATTCAATGAGTTGCTCTCCGATAAATATCAACAGAATGAGCTCAAAATGTGCCATGTGGAAAAATATTGACCTGTCTCAACGCCTGTGTGACGGGAACGAGTCCGCGCTAAGGGACAATTCTGTCAAGTTCGCCGAGCATGGGTCTTGTCAATTGCAATGGAATTCAAATTGCTCCCTTTTCATGGTTTGGAAGCAAGGATTCGAACACTAAACGTCTCCTCCGTTTTGTTCTCCTGCTTCTGTATAGGAACAGGGAATCGGGGTTTTTAGTTCCCTGGCGGGTGCCGGCAGGCTGGCGACTCTGTAAGAACTAAAACGCATACTTACAGCGAGCGGGCGTTCTAACGTGGCGACCGTAAAATCGTCGATGGGTGACGGCGCATCGCTGCCGGGTCGCCATACAAACGACGAGACACCGTCGGCAGAGGGAGCAGTGTTGCCGGTCCGTTGACCTTTTCCACTGAGTAAGCCCTACTCAGGAGTAAGTTTCATCTTCAGAAGCTACTATTAACGCAAGTATCTGTGTAAAGAAGAATCATTGCCTACTTTTACTTTTTCTGTATTCATAAACATCTACTGTTTCAGTATAAACATGAGATTGTAAAGATAAATCAGATTCAAAGGATGATTTACAGGGACGAGGACGTAGGTGTGGTAGGCGTGGCAGACACACCTGCCGTTTGACAGTCTTTGCAATTTTGCATTTACATTCAACTTTTCAAGACAACTACATTAAGTTGTGATTTACGAAAACTTGAATATTCGTTTGATTTTCGTAAATGCTCGCTCATAACTCGACTGCGTTGCTTTAATCATCCCTAGGCTAGCAATTTGCTCAATTACTAACACTGTCTGATACTTCATGATTTATCTATTATTCTAAAAGCTTCAAATTTTCCAGTTCATCATTCAGATAGCCTTGTGATTCTCCTTCAAGACAAAACACGCCGTGTTTGCTAAGTAGTTTATGAAAAATGAAGTAAAAGTCCGAATTAACAGCTGAAAATCTCATCGATTTTTGAATCAGAAACTATTTTCAATTTGTCATTTTACTCCGTGAGTCTGTGATGCATGTCTTGTAGTTAAAAAAACATTGTTTCTGTAGATGATCTCATGAGCCTATTATGTATACACTCACGAAAATTCCTTATGATTTTTATGAGATTTTTCTCATACATCTCATGAAATTTCAAGATGATTTGGAACGTTTTTGCATGAAATATCTCATGAAATTTCATGATTTTCTCATAAAAATCTCATTAATAAATAAGAGTTGCTTCTTCATACTTCTGAATTTATTTTTCATTGGTTTATAGCTATTGAGGCTTTCGTAGCCTTGCCACTTTGTCCCAGAGCATTCCCACACCATGTTCCAATACTAGCAATAATAAATTATTATTTATTAATGAGATATAATTAATAAGATATTGAACTGCTAATATATATATTCAACATCTTGCAGAGTGATGGCAATTGTAAAGTCAAATTATACATGCATCACCTCGAAAGGTTGTTGCAGATCGCCATGATAACTCTTTATTTTTCTTTTTATCATTAATAGATCAAACTTGAAGATTTATAATCGATTGAATAAGCTTTTTTATTACTCATTCTTTTCGCGGCTAGTATGCATATCTTGCTTCTTATCAGCTTAATTCCACAAAACCTCATGAATGCTCATGATTTTCCCATGAATTCATCATGAGATACTATCTTCATGAATGTTCTCATTACCACTCATTATATTCTAATTAGAGCATCATGAGAACATTATGAGTCAAATATTTTCCTATGAGAATATCATGAGACGCATCATAATCTCATGAATCCGCATTAAATTTCATAAGTTCTCATGAAAAATTTTCTTAAGTTGACATTTTCAACTAAGAAGTTTATCTGTATAATTTTCGTATAATTCTCGTGTTAGAGGTTCTTCATATTCATATTCATTCTGGGAACATGCAAGAACGTGTCACAAATACATGTAAACTACAATGTCATCCTCAGAACCCGTTGAATGTGCCATATGACTTGAGAACTCTTTTCTATTACAATAAAAGCTAAAACAATAAACATTAGACAACGTAAGGCCCTAGAAATCTGTTTGTTATAAAGATAGGACAAATCGCAATAAGAAGATGTAGAATAGAAGATTCACAGAAAAGTATCAAAAAGCAATTGTTGCATGGGTAAGCAGTAACCCAATAATAAAATAATGTACACGTAGTTGATGATTGCACATCAAGTTGTCGGAAAAAGTGCATGTACATGTGTATATGCTACATTTTTACCAGATGCGCCATAGAGTAAGTATACTAGGTAGAGTAGCAACTCATCGATCCCCTTTGTATATACAGTTTCGATTTTATTAAATGAACTCGAATGAGACTCATAGAGTAGGGATATGTGGAGTGTCGACTCAAAAAAGTATCTGTATACAGTGAAAATTTTTATACCGAAAGATTCAGTTTCTTGTGGAGATTACGTTCCCGTGGTCCAAGCAATTATTTGAGCAGTTCTAAAAAATCAAAATTTTGCCAATTTATATACTACCGAGATGACTCCTCCATGTAAGTAGTATGCAACAAGTTGGCTACCAAAATGAATGAATATTTGCTAATAATCATCCTAACTAAGCGGAAATTAAGTTGATTATCAATGGAATTTCATGATGCGTTTTATAATGGAAGTCTTCATGAAAAAGTCGACATCTAATTATATTATTATTATTATTGTGCTTTCTTGGCTGAAATTTCATGTTTCTAATTCATGAAAGCAATAGCAGGTCATCGAGTTGCTTAGTTTTACAAACATTACCTCTCCAAGGCTGTCATGACACAGACAATCTGCAAAATAATATAATTTCCATCTGCTTTGCCATCATGATCACTCAATTCCGTTGTAATTTCTTCAAAACTGCATAAATGTGTATATCTCACATTTTGAAAGAATTTCAACTGTATTCACCTTTGAGTTCAAATAATAAAATCGAAAGTGTATGCACATTGGGGATTTAATAAATGCGGAGTTACCACTCTACCTAATATTCTTACTCTATGGACCCAGCATGACATGTGAGACATGCAAATTTCTACACTTTTGGAGCAATTTTGAATTTGACTGACATCAACTTAGCAAAGGCTAACCTTAGGCGAAACACAGTTAATAATGAATTGAATCACAAATCAAACTATTCAGTAAGTAAAACCAATGTGAAAAAAAGAATAAAAAAAATGTAAATGTTGAAAATATTCAAATGGTAGGTAATGAAAAAAAAAATACTGTGTAAATATAAGTAGAGTGAGAAAAAAAATTGATGACTTACTCGAGAACTCCTGCCTGTCTGCCACACTGTGTGTTGGGCAGTGTAGTAATTGCGGAAATTGCTTATATTGACAAAACTTAATCTGCAGGTCTGGTCGCCCAGATGCTTCCGCATGTCAATTGCGTCAGAATGAAATTTAATGCTTTGATTGAGGAGAAGATGAAATAGAAGATAACGATAAGTGAAAAGAATTTGATCCCTGAAAAGGACCCATGTGGCGTTCCCTAGGCTACAGGTTAAAGGAAATAACAACTACAACAGATTACCTAATTGAAAAAATGTGCAATTGAGGTCATCAGCAGGAACTTAGGTAAGGATTCGCGTTTCGGCTCCTACTCCTGAACGCTCAAACTCACCCAAGCGGGGCCATGCTATATGAAAGCAGCCTCGAAATTAATTAAATCAATGAAAGCACGCACAATTATTAAGAAGCTGCTTAGCAGAAAAATTTCACTATGCTTGTGCAGCTGCTTCTCAGCATTTTGCTTGAGATCTTGCTTGAGAGAGAGAGAGAGATACGTTTATTCAGACTGCGAATATGAATCAAAATTAGAGACATTAAAAAGTCAAGTCGTTACGGTAAACTAAAACACGAAGTTAAGTTAAGATCTTGAGTCTAGGATCTTAGTCACAGAAGGTATCAGACTGCATTATACAAACAAATGGCAGAAATGAGTTCCGACGTAGAGTAGTCCTGGAATAAGGCACCATTAATCGACCGGAAGGTAGTAGTGGGGGAACCATTCTTGAAATAAAAGCCTCTTGAATATTCAAGCTCCGGAAGAGGTTCAAAGCCAATTCTTGACGTCTGCAAAAGATATCAGTTGTTGACTGATCATGATAGCAAAACAGAAGGAACAACAGCATTTCACAAATCCTCCGTGTCATGTCAACCTTGGAGAGGTAAATGCAGTTTGCTAGCAATCCAATGGGTTATTATCACTTTAATACCCTTGTCAATAAGAGCACTTCCTTGAGCGTGATCATATCACAAGTTATAACCTGCCACTGGTAGAGCAAAATAAAATAACCACTCACAGATCACAATTAATCCAAAAAGATATAAATGGATCCGCTTTACTATTCAGATTTGAGTGAATCAGAAAATTAATTATACCGATGAAAATGGAATTATAAAATTGAAATTTCAATCAAGGAAGCACAATAAGATGTCGACGTTTTTATGAAGACTTGCATATAATGCAGCTCATGAACTTTCCTTGATCATCCGATTAATTTCCGCTTAATTAAAATGCTTGTTAGCAAAGGTTCATTCCTTTTGATATCCAACTTGTTTCATACTACTTATAACGGGGGCGTCATCACAATTAATGTGGTTTTTCTTTGAACATATTTCGACTGTCGGTTTTTCATGTCTAATGTCACTAAAGTAAAAATTTCATAATTCAAGATAAAAAAATTGAAAAAGACATCAGTATCTTTTGGTTGGACCTATTGTCATTCGGGAGATTTCCCTCCGGTCTTATGTTTATAGCTGCTGTAAAATTGTGTTGGGGTACTGATATCCTTAGTTTATCAGACATTGCTCTCTTTCACGGCAAGATGTGATGTTCTTCGTCTGTTGAGGTTCGCTAACGTAAGATTCATGACAATTTCTGCATTTTATTTGATAAACACTGTTGATGTAGAGGCAGATAATTTGCATCTTTACAGCAATTGGCATTACAAGGAGAACATTTTCAGCGTTCTTGATTACTGCTGTGTCAGCGATTTAGCGATACACAGATAGCGTGACTTTGGCTACTGCTATTCCCCCTATTCATCACAAACTTTGCTGGCTTGAGGTTCGTTTATAAGAAGAATTATAAGAAGCTGCAGCTTTTGACTTCAAGTTCATCAGTGTCAACATACTTATCTCGTAGTTGACCAGACGACGGGAGATCATAATGACTTTCGGAAAAATTATAAAGTCAAAACTCCCCAATCAGTTTATAGTCCGCCAGCCAGAACGAGTTTCTGCATAGAACGAGGCCGAAAGTGAGACTTTCACAGAATGATGTACACCCTATGCCTACTATGAATCGGCACGTCTGCCGAGTTCTAGTGAGTTCCTCTTCTTGTCAGACAGGATCAAAGAAAAACACATGTAAATCCAAAGGGACGAAGATTGCAGTTTTGGCTAAAATGAAATTTTGTTTGTTTTCTCTGATTAAACGGAAAGTACTAATCCCAGAGTCATAATTTTTAGCATGGAATATCTTCAAGTCATTTCCTTTCATTTTCATGCACCCCTGTTTATAAAGCTGAACACATTTAGATTTGGGGAGCTTCTTAATGTCGTCAAGCACCAACATGTTGGCCCACTTCATCCACATTGAACCACATTCTCACATACATCGCCGATCAGATGCATGATAATAACACATGCACATGATAGGAAATGACCTGAAGACATTCCATGCCAAAAAATATGACTCTGTGCTTAGTACTTTTCGTTTAATCAGAGAAAACATGCAAAATTTCATTTTAGCCAAAAACTGCAATCCGCGTCCCATTGGATTACCATGTGTTTTTCTTTGATTCTGTCTGACAAGAAGAGGAACTCACTAGAACTCGGCAGACGTGCAGATTCGAAGTAGGCATAGGGTGTACATCATTCTGTGAAAGTCTCACTTTCGGCCTCGTTCCCTGCAGAATCTCGTTCTGACTGCCGGACTATTGCGGTCGTCTATTTACTTAAAAATTGATTGAGGAAATTTGATTTCATCGGAAAGCAATCCCTTGACAACAATAACACTAATAATTTCTTCTATCATCGCTTCAATCTTTAACTATTTCCAATCACTAATTGTAATCTATTATCGCTAAATGTCGCTTCGTCCATCATTGCATATGTCACATCATTCCTAAATAATGTGATAAATCAAAACAGCTATATCTCAGAATTTCCTGATGAAATTCGTAGCTACCGAGAATTTACAATATTTCATAATTTCTCAATAGCTCAACAAGTCTTCATTTCTATAACGCTTTATGAGTTCATCAATCTATATGTGATAAATAAATCATTCCCATATGAAATAGTTGTCTTTGAACAAGGTCCACGAATCTTACTGAGACCATAAGGAGAAGACGGAACAAGTTGATAATCAAAGTCAAATTCCCCTTTTTTCTGTTGCGATAATATAAGATGGCAACTTCGCCTTCTATATGTGGTGAAAAAGATCAAATACTTCTGGAGGAAGACAAGGAGGAGAATGAGAAAGACATCAAAGGAGCTGGAAGTATAAAGGCGACGAAATTCCTGTCGAAAATCTCAAAAAATCTCTGACAAAGTTGCTCGAAATTAATTTCCTCGACTGATTGCAGCAGCACACAAATGGACATATTGAGGTTTATTGAAGCAAGCTCTATAATAAATTGAATTTCGAAGACTCGCATTCATCTTTGACTTCAAACATGTCTTTGTAATTATTGACATTGACATTGCAATCGCTTGAATTCATGCTTTCTCTCACACTCACTTTCTCTTAGCCTTTCATGTAGCCTATTATTTTCAATGGAAAATATGTCAAATACAAAACTAATTATCGCGTAATCGGTGAACGACTGCTGCTCAGCTATAGTCTTTCTTGGTCGATTTATACATCGCAAATAAATCGTCTAATATTCGCATGTAATTAAGCAATATATTAAGCGATATAAAGATTTGAATTCTGATGGGTACTGCACTTTTTCTTAAAGAAGCTTCTTAAAGAAATTTCTTAAAGAAATTTGTTCTCAAAATATAATTGATTGTATTGCTAGTATGGACTTCCATGAAAGTTCTTTCAAAGTTCATTGAATGCTTCAATAGAGTCGCTTTTACACCGGTGTTATATTCTAGAATTTCCTATGTATCTGGTTTCCGATCGGAAACAGAATAATAGATAGATTTTCCGCAGTCGGAAAATGTAATTATTGTTTAATTGTAATAGATTTTCCGTCTTGCAGACTACGCATAGAGTAGATATATAGGTAGAGTGTCGACTCAAAAAAGCATCTGTATACAGTGAAAATTTTTTATATGAAAATATTCAGTTTCTTGCGGAGATTACGTTCCCGTGGTCCAAAAAAATTTTTGAGCACTTTTGAAAATAGTCAAAATTTGCCAATTTATATACTACCGAGATGACTATCCTATATAAATAGTATGAAACAAGTTGGATAACAAAAGGAATGAATATTTAATAACAAACATCCCAACTAAGCGTGAAGGTGATTATCAAGGGAATTTCATGATCCGTATTATAATGAAAATCTTCATGGAAAATTCGCGATATTATTCGTGCTTTCTTGGCTGACATGTCATATTTTCAATTCAATTTTCACCGGCATGATTTTATGATTCACTACTTTCATGTTTCATTTCTTGAATCTGAATAGTGATGTGGAACCATTTGCATCTTTCAAAGTTAATTGAAATCATTGTCTTTGATTATGTGATTTTGCTGTACCAGTGGCAGGTTGCCAGTGGTATGATCACGCTTTAGAAAATACTCTTGAGGTTGAGCATGAAAGCAATAGCAGGTCATCGAGTTTCCAATTTAACAAACATTACCTCTACAAGGCTGTCATGACACTGAGAATCTGTAAAATACCATCACTCCCTCTGTTCTATCATGATCATTCAATTGCGTGGTAATCTCTTCAAAACTGCAAAAATGTGCACATCTCACATTTGGTAACAATACCCAACTGTATTTACCTCAAGTTCATTTAATAAAATCGAAAGTGTATACACATGGGGGATCTAATGAATGAGGAGTTACCACTCTACCTAATTGCCTACTCTATGGATGCAACCCAATGTATGATTATTCTAATCTTACATTCAGTTGATCCTCTTCAAATTTGTCAGTTTTAAGATTTGTATTGCAATATTTTGGAAGATGTCTCCCACGATATGCAAACGGGATTTTCCTGGGAGTTACTGACTTGGGTGATAAGCGTTTAAAATCAATAGAAACCTAATCACAACCATCTTTATCATTGCAGCAGTTTAACAAAGATAGTCCTGCTTTCAGACTGATAGTTACAGAATTTCTTTTAATCATGCACAAATAGCCTAGCAATGTTGGTCAAGTCAACTGATTAATCGCTTCAATCCTTGTCAATGTCATCAATCGAGTGATTGCAACTATCGGCTTTCAGCAATCAGTTAATCAATAAGTTAGCTTCATTTCTCTCATGACCCAGAAGAATTGCCACTACATATCCTCGTGACTCCTAATTTATGAGTGGTTTCTTTTCATACAATGATGTTGAGTTGGGCTACTGTTTGCAATACAAAGTGAACATGAAAAGTGAAGAAAGCTCATATTTCCCCGCCAGACATCTGCCCTTCAAATCATATTTCATAATTAAGTTGACTACATGAGTTGACCACACGTATGTCATGGTTCACTTTGAAACGATGCATATTCGCATGTTCTACAGACGTAACTTGCTTAATTGGCAAATGCGTTTTTCCAAGTTGATATAAATGCGCCGGTGAGAGAGTAACATTAAATTCGAATTCAATCGCAAAGAGTGCAATTTCCGTATCTTTATAGCTGTGATTTAGTCAAATTACTACTCAGTTAAATAAACCAATGAATTAGGCAATTGCTGATGACGTATCATTGTGGTACTACACTGTAAACTGTAGGGCACTAATTTAGGCACGAAGCCGAAATTTCGTGCCAGTTAGCGCCTAGTTAGTGCCTTTCTAGTGCCTCGAGGCACCAGTAAGCGTCCATAGGCACTAATATGCACCAAACCAAACATTTGTTTATCCAATGAAATCGAAAGAAAAATCAATGGTCACGGATTCGGCACTATGAACTTCGTGCCTACTCGTGCCTTGTGTTGGTTAGAATTGATGCATAAATTTCGTGCCTAATTCAAGCGAAATTTCGTACCCTAGAGTTTACAGTGTACTTATTGCTATCTACCATTTTCGCATTCCTTGTGCTAAATGGATTCGAAGTAGATTGAGGCCAAGTGCTATATTCAGTTTTCATAATTTGAAGTGAAATCTAATCATCTGACATTTCGTTTTTCGAAAATGATATCATAACGACGCATTTTCCTCCTCAGTAAAGAAGATACATACACACGCACACGCATTAAAGCTTTAACAATCCACACGCATCCGAAGCGAATAGATCGCTTTAACCCTCAGAGACCTGAGGGGGGGTCCAGTGGACCCCAGAGCCACATTTTTCTATTTCATTTTTTACGCTGACGATATATCAACCACTCAAGCCCATACGAAATCATCATTTCTGACAGTGAATCTGCATGTGTTATTTCATTTCAATTGAATCAGTAGAAGTATGCCAGATAGGCCAAGGGGGGTCCACTGGACCCCCCCCCTCAGGTCTCAGAGGGTGTAGCAATTCCATCACAAAATTTTTGTAATTAGATGAAAAATGATTTCGAACATGTCCACGATGGTGTATAAAGAGTGAAAGTCATTTATTCATTGTTTGCATCATGCTCGTAGATGTGCAATGTGTTGGAAGATCGCAAAATGTGAATATTTTGCTTTTGCACATAATCTCGCGTGACTGGTTGGCCTATATGAACAACTCGACATAAATCGATGTCCGAAATGAAAGCTATCATTATATTCATAGTTGAGCACCAAAATCAGATTGATGACAAACTTTTCACAGCAGTAATGATAAGTTTGAGATCTCCACAGCTGTTTTTGGTTCTAGAAGTACAGCAATTTTGACTCATTTTAGGTCTATTTCTGATAGCTTTGGATAAATTTGAAGGAATGTACAAATGGAAAGGATTAGCTGCATGAATTAAATCAACTTCATCAAAATCAACTATCTGAGGCTTTATGGTGGCGTAAAGCCGCCTCCTAGTACAAATGATGCTGTACTAAATGTGGTTGACTTACAAAAACACCATATTTTCGCACGTGTTTACTGAGAAGGCTGAAAGTCACTCAAGGGATTCGTTATACCGACCTGCTACACGCAAACATCATTGTTTTACTTAAAATCAACTTTCCTAATGTTTTGATATCGATTTAAGCAGGAAAACTAAGAATATGTTAAAGGGGTCCACTGGACCCCCCTCAGGTCTCTGAGGGTTAACAAATTGAAGTGTTGCTTAAATAATGTCATACAAAATTACAATGTCGACAAAATTTTAGGAGACTGCAGATGGCAATTTTCAAATTTTTCCAATATCTTCAAATTCTGATGTGACGCAACAAAATGAAGTTGATTTTAGCAATCAGGATTATCAACAAATCCATTAACAAGGTAAACGCTCGAAATCATGTTGATGCAGTGTAATCCATCTCATATCATGTCACAATTGAGATAATGTATAGGATCCTTTGCAGAAAATAAATCGGAAGAAATTGCAAGTCGTCATCAAATAAGAAGTCACTCTCGTCCATTTTCATATCAGAAAAGTATGATATCCACAGTTATGAATGACTTTTCATGGCACCACTGCTGACGCAGAAATGCAATTTTAATGAATGATCATCTAAAGACACATTTTGCAACATGCGGCGATATTTAGAAGAATGCAGTCATGAAATTAATATTTTGCAGGTGCTTTAAGATTCAAGCCAAAGATTTCTTCTGAATAACTGGATGTCTCCTTAGATTACATAGACACTGAGGTGATTGATCGCATTATTCATTCATTGTCTTAGGATATGAAATCAGATATCTTATATTACTATCAGATTGCTCTTCCTTTCAAGCGTATTGGTGAAATGAATACTTCACTAATAAGGTGATATATGAATCTGATTGTGGTTCACGTCATCGACATGTCGTTTCATCAATGTCTATGTCCAAAGTCAGAAGACATTGGAGTCCCTGATAGAGCTCAAAGACATCATAGTTTGATGTCTATGAATTATTGAGTTAATTAATCTATGGATGCACGGTACTGCTAGCGAATATCATCCAACTGTCGATGAAATGAACCAATTTAGTGTCAATGAAAAGACCTTTCGATGAAATGAACCACAATCATATTCACATATCACCTTATTATTGAGAAGAATTAGTAGAAATGAGAAAACGTTTTGGTAATTCTTTTCCTGATTTGTTGCATCTAGGGTGTCAACTTGAAAAAGGAGATGAACAATCGAATGACTTTTTAAGCTTTGAATTAACTCGTGCATGGACTAAAAAACGAACATCCTGAGAAATATTACAGTCAGCGGAAATTGATTATGATGTAATCATCTGATTTGCGCACATCTGAAATTATACATAGCCACTTAATGTCACGCAACGAATGTACCTTCGACAAATGTTTCAGGAAATGTAGAAAAATTAATCACGTTTTCAGATCCTTTTAGAGCTGTTATGCCTCTAAGCTCGATATGCTAGCAACATGACAGAGATATACTTAGCTTAAATTCATAAAACCTTTCAACTTACTTTTACTTCTGGAATGGAATGTTGGGGAACGAATGAATGCTTACATTCAGTTAATCATCTTCAAATTTGTCAGTTTTAAGATTTGTATTGCAATTTTTTGGAAGATGTCTCCCACGATATGCAAACGGGATTTTCCTGGGAGTTACTGACTTGGGTGATAAGCGTTTAAAATCAATAGAAACCTAATCACAACCATTTCTATCATTGCAGCAGTTTAACAAAGACAATCCTGCTTTCAGACTGATAGTTACAGAATTTCTTTTAATCATGCACAAATAGCCTAGCAATGTTGGTCAAGTCAACTGATTAATCGCTTCAATCCTTGTCAATGTCATCAATCGAGTGATTGCAACTATCGGCTTTCAGCAATCAGTTAATCAATAAGTTAGCTTCATTTCTCTCATGACCCAGAAGAATTGCCACTACATATCCTCGTGACTCCTAATTTATGAGTGGTTTCTTTTCATACAATATGTTGAGTTGGGCTACTGTTTGCAATACAAAGTGAACATGAAAAGTGAAGAAAGCTCATATTTCCCCCGCCAGACATCTGCCCTTCAAATCATATTTCATAATTAAGTTGACTACATGAGTTGACCACACGTATGTCATGGTTCACTTTGAAACGATGCATATTCGCATGTTCTACAGACGTAACTTGCTTAATTGGCAAATGCGTTTTTCCAAGTTGATATAAATGCGCCGGTGAGAGAGTAACATTAAATTCGAATTCAATCGCAAAGAGTGCAATTTCCGTATCTTTATAGCTGTGATTTAGTCAAATTACTACTCAGTTAAATAAACCAATGAATTAGGCAATTGCTGATGACGTATCATTGTGGTACTACACTGTAAACTGTAGGGCACTAATTTAGGCACGAAGCCGAAATTTCGTGCCAGTTAGCGCCTAGTTAGTGCCTTTCTAGTGCCTCGAGGCACCAGTAAGCGTCCATAGGCACTAATATGCACCAAACCAAACATTTGTTTATCCAATGAAATCGAAAGAAAAATCAATGGTCACGGATTCGGCACTATGAACTTCGTGCCTACTCGTGCCTTGTGTTGGTTAGAATTGATGCATAAATTTCGTGCCTAATTTCAAGCGAAATTTCGTACCCTAGAGTTTACAGTGTACTTATTGCTATCTACCATTTTCGCATTCCTTGTGCTAAATGGATTCGAAGTAGATTGAGGCCAAGTGCTATATTCAGTTTTCATAATTTGAAGTGAAATCTAATCATCTGACATTTCGTTTTTCGAAAATGATATCATAACGACGCATTTTCCTCCTCAGTAAAGAAGATACATACACACGCACACGCATTAAAGCTTTAACAATCCTCACGCATCCGAAGCGAATAGATCGCTTTAACCCTCAGAGACCTGAGGGGGGGTCCAGTGGACCCCAGAGCCACATTTTTCTATTTCATTTTTTACGCTGACGATATATCAACCACTCAAGCCCATACGAAATCATCATTTCTGACAGTGAATCTGCATGTGTTATTTCATTTCAATTGAATCAGTAGAAGTATGCCAGATAGGCCAAGGGGGGTCCACTGGACCCCCCCCCCCTCAGGTCTCAGAGGGTGTAGCAATTCCATCACAAAATTTTTGTAATTAGATGAAAAATGATTTCGAACATGTCCACGATGGTGTATAAAGAGTGAAAGTCATTTATTCATTGTTTGCATCATGCTCGTAGATGTGCAATGTGTTGGAAGATCGCAAAATGTGAATATTTTGCTTTTTGCACATAATCTCGCGTGACTGGTTGGCCTATATGAAACAACTCGACATAAATCGATGTCCGAAATGAAAGCTATCATTATATTCATAGTTGAGCACCAAAAATCAGATTGATGACAAACTTTTCACAGCAGTAATGATAAGTTTGAGATCTCCACAGCTGTTTTTGGTTCTAGAAGTACAGCAATTTTGACTCATTTTAGGTCTATTTCTGATAGCTTTGGATAAATTTGAAGGAATGTACAAATGGAAAGGATTAGCTGCATGAATTAAATCAACTTCATCAAAATCAACTATCTGAGGCTTTATGGTGGCGTAAAGCCGCCTCCTAGTACAAATGATGCTGTACTAAATGTGGTTGACTTACAAAAACACCATATTTTCGCACGTGTTTACTGAGAAGGCTGAAAGTCACTCAAGGGATTCGTTATACCGACCTGCTACACGCAAACATCATTGTTTTACTTAAAATCAACTTTCCTAATGTTTTGATATCGATTTAAGCAGGAAAACTAAGAATATGTTAAAGGGGTCCACTGGACCCCCCTCAGGTCTCTGAGGGTTAACAAAATTGAAGTGTGCTTAAATAATGTCATACAAAATTACAATGTCGACAAAATTTTAGGAGACTGCAGATGGCAATTTTCAAATTTTTCCAATATCTTCAAATTCTGATGTGACGCAACAAAATGAAGTTGATTTTAGCAATCAGGATTATCAACAAATCCATTAACAAGGTAAACGCTCGAAATCATGTTGTGCAGTGTAATCCATCTCATATCATGTCACAATTGAGATAATGTATAGGATCCTTTGCAGAAAATAAATCGGAAGAAATTGCAAGTCGTCATCAAATAAGAAGTCACTCTCGTCCATTTTCATATCAGAAAAGTATGATATCCACAGTTATGAATGACTTTTCATGGCACCACTGCTGACGCAGAAATGCAATTTTAATGAATGATCATCTAAAGACACATTTTGCAACATGCGGCGATATTTAGAAGAATGCAGTCATGAAATTAATATTTTGCAGGTGCTTTAAGATTCAAGCCAAAGATTTCTTCTGAATAACTGGATGTCTCCTTAGATTACATAGACACTGAGGTGGGGTGATTGATCGCATTATTCATTCATTGTCTTAGGATATGAAATCAGATATCTTATATTACTATCAGATTGCTCTTCCTTTCAAGCGTATTGGTGAAATGAATACTTCACTAATAAGGTGATATATGAATCTGATTGTGGTTCACGTCATCGACATGTCGTTTCATCAATGTCTATGTCCAAAGTCAGAAGACATTGGAGTCCCTGATAGAGCTCAAAGACATCATAGTTTGATGTCTATGGAATTATTGAGTTAATTAATCTATGGATGCACGGTACTGCTAGCGAATATCATCCAACTGTCGATGAAATGAACCAATTTAGTGTCAATGAAAAGACCTTTCGATGAAATGAACCACAATCATATTCACATATCACTTATTATGAGAAGAATTAGTAGAAATGAGAAAACGTTTTGGTAATTCTTTTCCTGATTTGTTGCATCTAGGGTGTTCAACTTGAAAAAGGAATGAACAATCGAATGACTTTTTAAGCTTTGAATTAACTCGTGCATGGACTAAAAAACGAACATCCTGAGAAATTATTACAGTCAGCGGAAATTGATTATGATGTAATCATCTGATTTGCGCACATCTGAAATTATACATAGCCACTTAATGTCACGCAAACGAATGTACCTTCGACAAATGTTTTCAGAAATGTAGAAAAATTAATCACGTTTTCAGATCCTTTTAGAGCTGTTATGCCTCTAAGCTCGATATGCTAGCAACATGACAGAGATATACTTAGCTTAAATTCATAAAACCTTTCAACTTACTTTTACTTCTGGAATGGAATGTTGGGGAACGAATGAATGCTTACATTCAGTTAATCATCTTCAAATTTGTCAGTTTTAAGATTTTGTATTGCAATTTTTTGGAAGATGTCTCCCACGATATGCAAACACGGATTTTCCTGGGAGTTACTGACTTGGTGATAAGCGTTTAAAATCAATAAAACCTAATCACAACCATTTCTATCATTGCAGCAGTTTAACAAAGACAATCCTGCTTTCAGACTGATAGTTACAGAATTTCTTTTAATCATGCACAAATAGCCTAGCAATGTTGGTCAAGTCAACTGATTAATCGCTTCAATCCTTGTCAATGTCATCAATCGAGTGATTGCAACTATCGGCTTTCAGCAATCAGTTAATCAATAAGTTAGCTTCATATCTCTCATGACCCAGAAGAATTTGCCACTACATATCCTCGTGACTCCTAATTTATGAGTGGTTTCTTTTCATACAATGATGTTGAGTTGGGCTACTGTTTGCAATACAAAGTGAACAAGAAAAGTGAAGAAAGCTCATATTTCCCCGCCAGACATCGCCCTTCAAATCATATTTCATAATTAAGTTGATACATGAGTTGACCACACGTATGTCATGGTTCACTTTGAAACGATGCATATTCGCATGTTCTACAGACGTAACTTGCTTAATTGGCAAATGCGGTTTTTCCAAGTTGATATAAATGCGCCGGTGAGAGAGTAACATTAAATTCGAATTCAATCGCAAAGAGTGCAATTTCCGTATCTTTATAGCTGTGATTTAGTCAAATTACTACTCAGTTAAATAAACCAATGAATTAGGCAATTGCTGATGACTATCATTGTGGTACTACACTGTAAAACTGTAGGGCACTAATTTAGGCACGAAGCCGAAATTTCGTGCCAGTTAGCGCCTAGTTAGTGCCTTTCTAGTGCCTCGAGGCACCAGTAAGCGTCCATGAGGCACTAATATGCACAAAACCAAACATTTGTTTATCCAATGAAATCGAAAAGAAAAATCAATGGTCACGGATTCGGCACTATGAACTTCGTGCCTACTCGTGCCATGTGTTGGTTAGAATTGATGCATAAATTTCGTGCCTAATTCAAGCGAAATTTCGTACCCTAGAGTTTACAGTGTACTTATTGCTATCTACCATTTTCGCATTCCTTGTGCTAAATGGATTCGAAGTAGATTGAGGCCAAGTGCTATATTCAGTTTTCATATTTGAAGTGAAATCTAATCATCTGACATTTCGTTTTTTCGAAAATGATATCATAACGACGCATTTTCCTCCTCAGTAAAGAAGATACATACACACGCACACGCATTAAAGCTTTAACAATCCACACGCATCCGAAGCGAATAGATCGCTTTAACACCTCAGAGACCTGAGGGGGGGTCCAGTGGACCCCAGAGCCACATTTTTCTATTTCATTTTTTACGCTGACGATATATCAACCACTCAAGCCCATACGAAATCATCATTTCTGACAGTGACTCTGCAGGTGTTATTTCATTTCAATTGAATCAGTAGAAGTATGCCAGATAGGCCAAGGGGGGTCCACTGGACCCCCCCCCTCAGGTCTCAGAGGGTTCTGTAGCAATTCTTCCATCACAAAATTTTTGTTATTTAGATGAAAAATGATTTCGAACATGTCCACGATGGTGTAATAAAGAGTGAAAGTCATTTATTCATTGGTTTGCATCATGCTCGTAGATTGTGCAAAATGTGTTTGGAAGATCGCAAAAATGTGGAATATTTTGCTTTTGCAGCATAATCTCGCGTGATCTCGCGAGTTGGCCTATATGAACACCTCGACATAAATCGCTGTCCGAAATGAAAGCTATCATCCGTTAATATTCATAGTATTGAGCACCAAAATCAGATTGATGACAAACTTTTCACAGCAGTAATGGATAAGTTGGAGATCTCCACAGCTGTTTTTGGTTCTAGAGAGGTACAGCAATTTTGATCGGTCATTTTAGGTCTATTTCTGATAGCTTTGGATAAATTTGAATGGGGAATGTACAAATGGAAAGGATTAAGCTGCATGAATTAAATCAACTCATCAAAGATCAACTATCTGAGGCTTTATGGTGGCGTTAAAGCCGCCCCTCCCTAGTACATAATGAATGCTGTTACTAAATGTGGTTGACTTACAAACAAACACCATATTTTCGCACGTGTTTTTGTTTACATGAGAAGGCTTGAAAAGTCACTGCAATGGGATTCGTCTATAACCGCCGGACCTGCTACACGCAAAACAATCATTGTTTTACTTAAAATCAACTTTCTCCTAATGTTTTGATATCGGATTATAAGCAGGAAAACACTAAGAATATGTTAAAGGGGTCCACTGGACCCCCCTCAGGTCTCTGAGGGTTAACAAATTGAATGTGTTGCCTTAAATAATGTCATAACAAAATTCACAATGTCGAACAAAATATTAGGAGACAGATGCAGATGGCAATTTTTCAAATTTTTCCAATATCTTCAAATTCTGATGTGGACGCAACAAAAATGAAGTTGATTTTTAGCAATCAGGGATTATCAACAAATCCGATTAACAAGGTAAACGCTCGAAATCATGTTATGTGCAAGTGTAAATCCATGCATATCATGTCACAATTGAGATAAGGTATAGGATCCCTTTGAGGGGGCAGAAAATATAATCGAGAAGAAATTGCAAGTCCGTCATCAAATAAGAAGTCGACTCCTCGTCCAGTTTCATATCAGAAAAATGTAGATATCCACAGTTATGAATGACTTTTCCATGCCCAAACTGCTCGACGCAGGAAATGCAATTTTTAATGAATGATCATCTAAAGACCACATTTTGCAACATGCGGCGATATTTAGAAGAATGCAGTCATGAAATTAATATTTTGCAGTGTGACTGTAAAAGATTCCAATAGCCAAAGATTTCGTTCTGAATAACTGGATGTCTCCTTAGATTACATAGGACAACTGAGGTGATTGATCGCATTATTCATTCATTCTAGTCTTAAGGATATGGAAATCA